>OY728119.1:22211377-22592922 GCA_963277665.1 Viscum album | reverse complement strand
ATGGCTGGAAGTAGTTGCATGGCCGAGAAGAATTTAAGAGGAGCTCTGGATTAGGTATATATTCATGCCGAGTGGGAGTTGGGGTACTAGGTATTTGGTGGAAAAAATTTCCCAAAAGTTTTTAGAAACCATTGGGAAAGAATCTCTTAACAAGCAGTTTTCATAAACTGTTGTTATATCTTAGAATAAAATAATTATTTCCCAATGGTTTTAGAAAACCTTTGAGAAATCATAGCATTTCCAATGGTAGCAATGGTTTGATGAAACCGTTGGTATATTACCATTGGGAAAACAATAGATTATAGTAGTGTCTTCTGAAGGTGGTAGAAAAAACCTGGGTCCATGTTGTCATAACCAGATAATATCCCCCACGGCCATGAATGGTGTCATCAGAGAATGCCTGAAAAAAATATGAAAAAATTCCTTTGAAAATAGTATTGAAATGTCCAAAAGGAGGATTCCTTTTATGGTCAAAAATATCATGTGACGAATCTATGATGGGAAGGGTGATTGTCTTTCTCAATGTCCAAAATTAACTTAAATGACCCCTGAGACATTAAGAATCCAATTTTTCCTTGAGGTGTAGATTTTTTTCATTTTAGTTCATAGCTAATAAAATGGGGGGGGGGAGTGTTCAAGGGGTTGGTTGTGGGACTGTTACATGACATGACTGGGAAATACATGCTATGAAATTTAAGGTACACACCATGTATGGAAGGCTACACAACATGTAATACTAGTAAACAACCTTGTAATGGTCTGGATAGTATTTGTATGTACAAAATGTGTAGTTTCAATTACACAATAGGGTACTTTTTTTATTGATTTAATTAGGTAGTAGCACCATTTTTTCATAAAATGGATTAATGTCTCGCCCCATTACATGAACAGAAGCACCAGATGAGGTTTTCCCTCCTAAATCTCCATCTGAACATCAATTCGATCACTGTCCGAGGCATTAAAACCCAATCAGTAATCCCCATATTCCACTTGAGCCTTTCTTCCTGATTTTCATATCTCATTCTAGTTATTTATTTTTGAGAATTTATACATAGTTTTTAGATTTATATTATTGTAGGTCAAATCATCGCTCGATGTTGTATAAGGAGTGTTGTACAAGTTCGAGATAGGCAGTCTTGTTCCATTCGTGAGTTGTCATGTTGTTTATATATGTTAGAGTGATGCGCACCCACTTTTATTGTTCATCATGATTGAATAATGATACATTTTATTTCCTATTGATGATTTGATTATTAATTAGATGGTTTTATAACATTTTGAGGGTCGTGATCCTTGATTTAGGGACACCCCATGGGTGTTTTTCCCTTAGTGGTCGTTTGGAAACAAATTCCTATGAGTCCAGAATGGAATTCCCATTCTTATGTTTTTCTAAATTTATTACTCATTATATGATTTTTCGATATCAGATATTTTTTGTGTTAAGACTTGTAATTGTTTAAATTTCATAATAGGGTTTTTATATGTTTTCTCATGTGATTTATCCTTCTCTGACCATGTAATAGTTTAATTTACATGTGTTGGTTATTATGTAAACTTATCCCACGTGAGTTGATTATTTTAAATTCATGTGAAAGATTAATTTACATTTGGTTCTTTTGAGATATAATGTGTAATTTAATTAAATGGTAAAAATAGGTAATTATAAATAGGCAAGCCATAGTCTTGGTTAAAAGACAAGGTCTCACTCCTCTGACTAATTTCACCTTATACACTATGGGTGAAGAATTGCCTTGGTTCAATGAAAATGATAGATTTGAATAAGTTAATTATGTAAAGGCTGTGAGGGAGCCACATATAGGGTGTTCGGACTCATTGAGTCTTCTTTAAGCTGCTGAGAAAACCTAGGATTCATTGAGGGATTCCCCGACCAGGATCTATTAGAAAATTATTCAAATGATTATTATGTCACGAGTTGATAGATACATTTTTACCAGGGGTTTGTGGGACTAGTCCAGACCAACAGAAATTATATAATTCATAGAACATGAATAATGAAATGAATGACGTATGACACATCTTCCAAGAAAAATCACAATCTTTGATTCATTCTTCACAAATACTTATTTATATTGTTTTTCTAGATATCTATTTTAATTGTTTTTATTAGTCACTGTTTACTTCATTCACTATTGTATACTACCTATTATATATATATCTAATAATAGATTTTCATAGTCCTTGGGTTGTTTCCTATAGGGATTTAGTCTCACACCCTGTTTGAGCCTTGTTTTTGGGCCCAAAATTTTTATATGATTGTAGTTGTTGATCAGGGAAAGGGCCCTTCTATATGTACTTGATGTGCTTCTTATGAGTAGGAGAGCATGAGACCAATCCAATTCTTGAAATTATTTGTAGACTCTTTTGTTTCTTTTGTACCTTTGAGACATATATTCTCTATTAATATAGTCTACTTTTTTTGGATGATTTCTAAGAACATATAACATGATGCATCACCTTTTTTATGGAATGATTCTTGGTTATTTATCTTATATGTCCTATAAATTTTATTTTAGTTGTATATTGTTTACTATGTCAAATATTTTATTATTATTTATTCTGTTGTGTTACAGTATGCCTATGATGGCATAGTTTACCCACTATCACACCTTAGGCCCTCACAGCTAGTTGGAAGCATCTGGTGTTTGTGGAAATGAACTTTAGGCCATGTGGTCAACTGGGTATGTATCACCAGTTGAGTGGCATCTCGATCCAGGATGTTACAATGTTGAATTATAGAAGTTTTTTTCTGGTATTTCTCACTACTTAGTGACATTATAAATGTATAGGAAGGAAATTAAATTTGGTAATTAGTTATTCCTAGTATTAGTTACCTCATGTACATGGAAAATCAAAATTACGTCGAATTGAATTGTGATTTTTTTATTTTAAACTTTTATCATTGATTCGATTTCACCATTGCATGACACACTTGTTTTTTTGTTATTATTGATATCTCTATGGTTATATTTTTTTTACCCAAGGAGATGAGGGTATTACATATCATTAATCATATAGTCACATGTTAGAAGTCACATGCCATGCATTCATTCCATGCCATTTAGAGATCATTATTTTTTTCCTTCTATTTCGAGAGATGTCATTCTCGATATGCATGTTGTTGTGATAGGTAATATGGTAGATATGTCTGCTACTATGATATTTATTTTGGTACATGTTATGGTTGAATTGGATGGGTTCCCAGCATTGGTCCATGAGGAGTATGGTCCCTCTTGGATCAGAATTTGGTGGATCATGTTTTGACCTTGGGATATAGATTGGGTTTTATGTTCTATAAGTGGATTCCAAGATTTGATTCATGGGGAATATGGTCCCCATGGATCATAATAGGCACACTTTTGATTTATTTTTCAAAAAAATTGAGATATAGGGGATTATAACAACCCAAAATTTATATACATTGTTAATACTTCCAAATTTAAGCAAACTTATTACAACATATAACAAAACCATGGTAGGTTCGTAGGGGTATAGTGTCTTTAGAAACTGGGAAACATAAACAACTGGTTCATAAGGAATCTACATTTTCTTCTATTTATTTCAACAAATCTAGAGTCCCTTTTGGCATATCCTACTTAATAACCTTTTTCCTGACCTGGGGAAAGAACACATACAAAAAGTTGAGCTCAATTGATCAGTAAGGGAAAATAATGGAAATATCATATTCATAAAAACATAGATTTTCCAAAATATTAACCTGCAAAAGAGATCATAATATCATAACATGGGATAAATCATAGTAGTGAAATGTAATCCGTATAATCATAACTTAAAACATGAAACTTTTTTGGATACATACATAATCATAGAGAATCGTTTCGCAGTAGTCAAGACTCATTGACAAGACTATCTTAGCGGGCAAAGTCCATTTCTGAATGGAGTTCACTCCTCGTTTCAGTCCTGTTTCATTGAACCAGATTAACCTGCCATTCCAGCCATATATATCTCATGAGATATTAATTTTTACCCAATGAATTGGAGGGAGATATAGGTCCCACCCATATCATAATGATACCATTCTTATGTGTTCCATGAGATCATAAATCATACATCATAGCATAACCCATGTAATAAAAATGTGATTCTTAAACATCATGCCTTCATAACATAATCCATAAAAGGATGTCATAAAAAAAATTCCATCATAACATGATGAATTCAATGTAAAAATCGGGATAGAAATAGAACCCTATATTTTCTTAGATGGAAAATGTTTTTGATAAAATACTTGAACTCCATTCTTGAGGAAAATATCCTTTCTACTTCAAAATTTTTTTCATTTCGTAACATGTCATAAAATTTTAAACTAAAAGAATTTGGTTAAAAATAAACATAAAAACTTGTAATGTAAGATTCATTGAAATAATATTCTAAAAATCCATTCAGGCCGTATAAGTTAAAAAAACAATGTTCTCGTACTTTGGCTGGAAAAGTCAAAAAGTAACTCGTACTAAAAACAACAAAAGATTCCTTTCATATCTTTTACTAAAAACTCACCAATGGGTAAAATTGGATTTAAAAAATTGTAGGAAGATAGAAATAATATTATATATTGAGGAAACATGGATGTGGATTATAAATATTCCCCAGTAAATTTTGAAGTATAAACAATCTCGGATAAAAATGAAATTTCAAGATTTTCCCTTACGTTAGGTCTGATTTGCTTTGTATGCATCTAAACCTCATGTATAATGATTTAAATAATGTTATTGACTTTCTCCAGAATCTTACTCATTGTTATGATATCATATATGGTCATATTCTTAGCTTCTTATTAGTAATATTTCGTTGTTACTTGTTATTCGGGTGTTTATTGCTTTTTGTTCTTATGCGTGTTCTGTCGATTAAATTTTTATTATTATTTTTAGATAATATATACCTCATTTAATGAATGGTATTAGTGTAATATATATCATATTTATTCATTTAATTCAATTATATAATCATTATTCAATGAAGATCATGTAGAACCAGTCGCATCACATCGTGGAGACGGTAGGTCGTACGAACGCACGAGCGATGATATCATTCCCATGATCGTGGAATTGTATTAAAGTGTATTTATACTATTTAATAATCAATATAACCTTAAAATTATCATATATAGTTATTCTTTACACCATTATACCCATCCAAGTAAGGTGGTGGTGGAAAATAGATTACACCACGGCGTGGAGACGTTATTCAGTACGTACGCACGAGTGGTGATTTCGTTTTCTGTAGGATGGATAGAAGGTGAAATAGGGTTGTTTCATATTTATAATAACATAACAATATATGATTGATACTTATGTTATTACATCATAATTAAACAACTAAAGAAGAAGAATTAGAAGAAGAAATAAAGTTGAAGGAATCGGTAATGGACATTACCTCTTCTTTGAAGTGCCTCTTCTTAACCTCCTCTTAGGGAACTAAAGATGGTCTTTGAAGAAGGCCAGGACAACAAAGATGTTTCTAGGGAATTAGAGAATAGAAAATGTCAAAGGTTGTCTGAGTTTGAAGGCTCAATGTGGTGCAAGGAGGAGAGGGAGGAGGTGCCTATTTATATGGGAGGAGAGGGGCACTTTAGAAAAAACATAAAATATTATTTTATAATAAAGTCATATTCGGTTTTTAATAGCTCCAAATTGATTTATATTGAAGATAAGGTGGGGATGGGTCGAAATACTCTCAACCAATAGAATTTTGACAAGTTTAGGTTACTATTTTAACCTTATCATTTAGATTTAACTCTACGTTAAATAATTTAATTTTAACGTGTCTTCTTGTTTTCTTACACTATATGGTTAACTACACAACTGGTAGCATATATTCTCTCAACCTCTGCACAAGTACCAAGTACATACAACTCAAATGACTCAGTTCCTGAGCAATATATCTAGTAGAAAACCCACATTTGGAATCTCTGACCTTTGGCACAAAAGTAAAATGTTTTGAAATAGGTGATGGTGGTCCCATACAAGATCTCATTAATCGATTAACTACATAATTTAAAATTACATGGGGTGTCATTTTTAAGGAATATGGAGCCCATAGTAAATTGATTTATACATTTCTATTGCTATGTTTTATCATCTAGAGACCTTTCCATCAGAATTTCATGTCTCCATCTCATTCACGAACCAAGATTAGGAAGAGGTCCTGAAAAGACACACTGTGGCCCTATATGTTTTGTAAAGCTTCAATAATTTCAACATCTATTGGGCTCTAAATTATAATTGTTCTAGGATCAAACTCATCCTAGTTCTAACAATAGATTATTTTGGATATGGAGAAGGGTATTTATCTATCACAAAGCTTTCCATTCAATGGTATGAGAAGAATGATCAAAGACCTCCTTGGAATATCAAACTCAAGGAATAGTTTGGGAATCATACATTGGACACTGAGTTCATGGTTACCCTGTAAGACACCAAAAATATTATCTTTCATGGGATGCCATATCTACATATCCATTTGGAGGTACATTCAATATTCCATCAATGTTTTATTTACACCATTGATGGAAAAGTTGAAATACTACATGTTGATAATTAAACATTTTATACCTTCTACACCACATACGTTGAAGTATATTTCGACAAGAAGGAGGGAAAACAACCAATGATGGATGATTATTTACTAGTTAAACCAACCAAAGTGTTAGGAACCACCCCAATGAACATATGGAGTATGCTCGACAATGATTTCATTATCCCCATAAATCTAGATGAGGTCATAGATATATTTATATAGGTCCAAGACCTTTCTTTCCACAATAAAATTGTGAAATAAAATCATATATGGAATCTCTCTATAAATACTCAAGAAATAGGGGATTATAATGTTTCTTTTCATGGAATCTATCACCCCAATAGTTTTAAGGAATCCCTAAGACTCTAATCTCTTTCTATGAATGTCTACATATACTCCAATATAGAAGAGGATTAAGGTGAACTCTATAAATTCCATCCCACATTTTAGGATGGAGTGTCCCATTCCATCGATGATATAAGGAAAATAAATATATTTAAAGAATAATACCAACAACCTAATTTGATTAGTGTTTCTATTCGATTCGAAGAGAAAGAGATGTACATATCATTTTTGAAGAATCACCAATATGTGTTTCCATTGAACTACAAAAAAAGTATTATACTAAATCCAAATGTGGCTTTGAACCATCATAGACTACCCAATGAGAAATTAATATTTAATAAGGAATCAAGAAGTTGGAACCCCACTCATGCCACCAATGTAGATGGAATAGTCGATAAGTTTTCCAAATTCATCTTTTTCTGAGAAATACAATACCCAAGATGGCTTTTCAACATCATACCTATCAAGATAATGAATGTAATGGTTTGGGTCTTCATTCACTTTAGAGAACTTAATTAGCACTATCCAAAGAAAATTTTCCATTTCCAATCATGGATCTCTTGATCAATGCAACTACGAGAATCTAAGACTTTTCCATCATGGATGGGTAATTAGGATATAATCAAATAAAGATGGCCCCAAAAGTTGAGGAGGCCACTGAATTCAAAAATCTTTATGGGATATTTTTCTTACTAGTCATGCACTTTAGCATTACGATTGTAAGATCCACATACCAATGCACCCTAAATAATATATTTATTCCATTAATAGAGAAGACAGTTGAATGTTATTTTGATGGCCTGATTTTCAAATCCTAATAGTGATGTGATGACTTCATAGACCACCAATAGTATTCTACAAGTTGAAATAGCACAATAGTATGACTAACCCATTGAAATGCACATCAGGGTAACACCAAGGATGTTACTTACCATTTTAGTATGCCACCATGACATCAAGGATAGCCTATAAATGAATAGTTCTATATTACTGATGTCACATTCGTGAAATATAAATGAACTAAGGGTTTCTAAGGGATACTCACCTACATTTGACACATCAAAGCTAAGCTTTCCCACAAATATCTCCCCTTCACCATGATAATGAAGAAGGAAATTACTTATCAATTGTACAATGGATACCAAGAATCCATCAAAGGTGTTAAACAGTAAATAATTCACCCACTAGTCCTGATGCCTTTGATTGAACTTAAGAAAATCATATTATATGTGGCTTCCATGGATTGCTCATTGGGAATCCTCATCACTTGAAAAAATGAAGTGGAGCATAAAAATAATCTCTACTACCACTTTTATAAAATGCAACGTACTGTGACTAGTACTTCTTATTTCAAGAATAAATTCATTGGAATCTTCTTCAAAGTGAAATAATTGAGGCCTTACATAAAAAACCATGAATTAAATTTAGTCTCTCGTATTTATCAGATCAATTTAATACATCGATTCCCTATGTTATCTATGAACATGGCCCAATGGATGGTCATTATAAAACAATATAAAATTCAGTTCATATCACAGAATTCTATGAAAGGGAAATATCTGGTTGATTTCCCACATCACATCCTACCTCAAAAAATACACAAGAAGACACCAAACATCTAGATGAGAAGTTCTAATATGCCCATGACACCCTATTGAAATGTGAGATGTACATTAATGGTGCCTACTAGAGTCTCATCAGCACAATGATGGAAAGCATTAAGCTCAATTGGGATTAAATAGGGATTGTATTTTTCTCCCTAGATAGTGATGTTTTTCTCAAATATTTGTTACTATATGATGGGTTCACAAATAATGTGGAGGAATATCAATCCCTCGTCATCATGTTGGAACAACCCATGCTGTTACACATAAAATACCTGAATATCAAATGTGACACTGAATTGGTAATAAGGTAGATAAATGGGTAATATTTCATCTAAAAGGGAGAAATATCCCTTTTTAATAGTTTTTTTAGGGGACTGATGGAAGAGTTCCCCTTTGAGCCCTCAATCAATCATATTCCCTGATCATAGAATGCCCACTTCGATGTAATGGCTAATCCGGCCTATATCCTGTCTTATCCTTATTAGTATGAAGTAATATTCCATATCACCCATCTAATAATGATAGCATCAATCAACATATGTGATATGTATGAAATAAATCAGGTCCACATCTCCCAAGAGTGTGATGAACTTGTTATATTCCATGGATTTATGGATCACATAATCAGTTATCTCTGAAATGGGACTCTCCTCATAGACCTAGCTATATGTGAATAGATTTAGAACTATAAATAAAAATTCACACTAAATTATGATCAAAATGATAATAAATTTCTCTAAAAACAATGCTTTGATAGAATAATCCTTAGATTCTTTACAGAAGGATTGATTTATACAATCCAAGATGAAGTCCATGTCAGCCCTTGTTGCACCGATCAGTCTGAGACCAAGATATCCAATAAAAAGATGATTACATGTTATTACTGGGAATCCATGATATGAGACTACATGGAGTTCAAAATGAAATGACATTCATTTAAAATTCATTCAAACTTCATCCACCATCCCTGGAAATTTCAACATGTGGATAAATACTCCTTTCTATTTTTCATTTTGGGAATCGATTTTGTGGGGCCATATCCCCCATCCACATATAAAAATATCAACTACATCCTTATTACTATCAACATCTTTTCTAAATAGAATAAGATAATACCCCTTAATGGATTTGGGGTGATGAATATCATAATCTTCATAGAGTCTCATATCATCACTAGGTTCATTGTCCCTCAAAAAATATTAATGAACCATGACACCAATTTATTTTATACAAAATTGATATGATTGTTTTGAGAGTACAATATTGAGTCCAATAAATCAAATCCCTATCATGCAATGGGGAATGGAAAAATATATTCCTTTAATAATGCTCTATAGAATATAATATAAAAGGTGGTGAAATAAGAAATTATTTATTGTCCCTAAAAAATCATCTATTCTATATGAGCCTACCATACCAACATGTGTAATACTCCATAAGAAACACCATACCTATTGGTGTACTAGGTCAAGGCAGTGTTACCAATAGAAGTCCAGTTGCCTTAACCTCGAATATCCATTTGCTGATATCTCACAGATGATGAAAAGTCACAAAAATAATCATGGAAAATTTGAATGGAAATATGAGATTAGCATGCATACACTACACAACTTAGAGTTCCATAAAATTGGATTGTGTAGGAATTTAATAAAAGGGTTTTCCAACCTTATTTCCCCTAAAGAGAACTATTCCATGCTCTCAAAACCCAAATGATAACTGGTATGAATCCTATGAAACATGAATCCAATTGGGAATTTCCTTATAGAATAAATAAAAATATAGTAATAGATCCTTTTGATTGTACACCATGGAAGGGATCATGTCAATCCTACCTCAAATGAATATTTTCAAATGAAAATCATGGGATAATTATCATCAAGAACCCCCATGTTCTGAAAGAAAACATTTAACTACAAGGTATCATTCATCCAGCCAACATGGTGATAAAATGTATGGAGTTTGTCTTGGATGAATGAGGTTAAACTACGAGGTCCACCATGAACCACGTATGTCTTGATTCATTCCATTGTAGGATACACAATGACATCAGAAGCCCCAATATTGGTTCCATATGTGACATTAATTTTTTATCCACATCATGAGATCCATTTCATTACCTATTGATGTTAAATTTATAGGATAATGTCTTCATCACATAACATTAAACACTACATATTTACAACTACTCACTAATTTATTCACATTTGGCTTTGAGAAATGCATGGACACATGAATCATAAATCGTAGTCCATCCTCTACATAGAATAAAATTCCTCTAATTTACTATCAAATACCTTTGTATTATGAGAAAAAAACATTATATTCTATGTTTTTCACTCTGAGCATAGATAATGTGATTTTAGGAATTGTTGTAAGGGATTCCCTACAAGAAAAAGTCAATAAAGTACACAACAGGTCCATCATGGTCCTTAATGAATGACCACAAAAGGACACGATGAGTCTTCTACACAAAACGATAATCTATATAGTCAATGTTATTGTTTCTTTACAAAAAATTACAAGTTCCCTAAATAACTAAGAGTGTATTGATTCCTATCATCATAGGATACGTTGTGACACATTAATCTATTAGACCAACAATAGTTGTAATAATAAATAGAAACAATGAACACCTAACAATACATTCCAGACCAGTGAAGAGAGAGTTTCTCATTGAAGAACTTTATGACACTTGATTACTTTTCATCATGGGATACATAGTGATACCCATATTACCAACCCCGAACCCAGTCACAATAAAGAGATATAAAAATTCCCCCTCCTTGTGTATGTGTCAGACCTGTATGGGGAACATTATTCAATACTACCTGTGGTTTGATTATCATTTTCATGAGATATGTAGTGATTCCTGAATGTTCACCTTTGGTCACAACCACAACATTTTTATTCTTTCACATCTGTAACCACATCCTTACCGCATGTTACTAAACTACATGGAAGTATCTCCATAACATATGACATTAAACTGTAAAGAGAAAGTCATGGTCACAGGATATTAATAATATACAACAAATATTTCCTTACCAAATGATCCTCAACAAATTCAAAAACAACCCCACTACATGACAAAAACTATGCAGGACATCAGCCTTTTTTTGTTCCATATGAAAGGAGTAACAGTGCCTTAACCCAGTCAACCAGAGTATGGGATTATTTTATCATCATTTAAAATAACCTCAATCCATTTTCTTCAATTAATGTTTTGAATAATTCACATCTCCATTAACCTTTTATATCCCTTCTAAATGAAATTATATCTCTCTATTTGATCATTCTATCAATGTAGAAGGGATTGAGACCCAATAACTTGTGACATCATGGCCCAATATAAATGACTTTATAATTCTTGTGAATAAGAAACAACTATTGAAGAACCATAACCTTAATCTATTTGTTTTCATTCCCTTTATGATTCTACCACATCAGTACTCATGACTAGAGAACATCAATATGTGAATTATAACATTTCCATCTCCCACTAAAAAGAATGATGGAGTTCTCTTGACCTTTGATATCTAAATATGATTCTTATGTAATACAGCCCATTTGAAGTCCATGTGTGGTATGCCATTAAACTTCCAAAACATTGGTCAAATATGTATGACCTTGATCTCTATCCTATGATGGTCCAAAAAGAACAATGTTAAACTAATATCAAAACCAACACAAAAACATGCACGGTTGAAAACCGCAAAGGGTGGCCTAAGAAAAAGTTAGATCCTCAGTCAGTATACTATTCATATCCATAATTTTGGAAATAATTAGGGTGAAAATAAATAAGGTATAAGTCTTCATGAGACTATATTATAGCATTAGTAAAAATTAATTTATCCTCTATAGACCCCCCATTCTAGGAAAAAATTATGGTAATTATTTTTCACATCTCCTCGCAATGAGAATATGTTCGCTAGATAGAGACACAAAAATTATAGTGTTCAAAATATTTTTGTATAATACACTTCATTCATATCATATGTCAGGATTTGGGTGCCTCAAATCACTATAATACTTTTATAGCCCCTAGAAATGATTTCTGTCATCAATAGACATTTTTTTTACTATAAATTTATGCCTATAGCTCATGCATATATGCCAATGTCCATCCACCAAATGTTTCACTCTATAAAATAAAATTCCAATCCTTATGAGCCTTGAAATTATCATGGAATCACTCAAAATCTCAATGTGTTTTACCTGATCTCAGTATGAATATCACCTATTATCATCTTAATCCATGTAATTTTTACTATGATTTACAATACCCTTGGAAAGCATTCCAAGAGGATTGAAAATAATCAACATCACATCACCATATTTTAATCCTTTTTCTCAAATAATGAATGAAAAACCCCATTATTGAACACTTTATGGCCCACAACATATGATTCAAAACTAATATTCATATGGATCAATATTATTAATCAATAGATGGAATGACCTTTGTGGAAGGTGCCCTTCATGGATAGATTTCCTCTGATAGCCAACCACAACATCTTGATGTTTGAGTCATCATCAATCATTCATATCCATTGTAAAAAAGTGTACATCATATTTTTCTTTCCATTATATCGACGAATAAGGTCCCTATCCCACCAATTAAAGGCATATCCTCCATTTTTGAATGAAGTATAAATTTATTTTATCCTTGGGAACACTGTAGTGGAACCTGGAATCTCATAATGTCATGAGACGTACCCAAACTCTCAACCCCATTCATATTCATGACTCGATATATTATGTCATGACTTACATATATCTTTCTCCATCTATCCATGTGGTCCTAGTATCCCCAATGTTTCTCCCTCAACTGATATTGCATCTATACTGCTTCCATAAGCATTGGAAAAGAGTTGAGATAAGCTTGTCTTGGCCATATTAATGATGCATAAGTGTTTCAACCCACCAACTAAATAAATCTCATACTTACAAGAATAGAACTCCAATACTCATTATCCCTACTAACACCATGGAAGAACCTTGCACCTCAGTGTGTTTTAGGTCATTCCTGACATGTATGTAACATATTAAACGGTCATCAATTTAAATGTACAAGAAAAAAGCACCTAAAATACAACACATCCAAGTATGAGCTAAAAGATCCTAAACTAAAATATATACTAGGTATGAGCTAAAAGACGTTGAACTATAGTACATCTAGGACCAAGCTAAAATAACACAAATTGAATGCAATACTAGGTCCAAAAAAACATACCCACAACTACAGCAAAATAGTAATTTAGACTGCCGAAGCATTTAAGGACCACTACATGGACTTCTCACAGTAAAGTGACTATTTACAAGCCTATCTACTTTTGAAAAATATATAGGAATCTCTCTTTGACACATATATCTTAATGAATAATTCTTTCAATAAATCAGGTGATCATGAGAAAATTGGAATAGATATATTAGTAAGGAACATCATGTTCACGAGAATCCATGAGTTCTTCTAAAAAGAACAGTTATGAATTCAATATTAAAATACATACATTCAAGTTTACATGATATTATGAAAATGATGGTTATGATTAGAGGTTCACATAATTTTGGGACAATGAAATTTCTTTCTTATAATGGATTATACAAAAATGAACATTAATGGGGAATGATAATGAATTTTATTCATTTAAAACATAAAAAAATTGGGGAGGAATCGCCACTGTTTGGATTCTTTATAATATTTTATTAGAAATATTTTTCACATAAAATGATGAACTATGATATAAGTCTATCTGAGGTACTAGGTATGTCAGAAATATTATGGAAAGAATCATTAGTTGATCATTTCCATGCCTTTATCCCATGATATTCTTCTTCCACTCAAGGAAAATGATACATGACCAATGTAGTCCACTCTTTGATCCTTTTTTGTACAACATACAATGAAGAAAATTATGATTACCAGTGATACATAAAATATGAAATTATTTACTCACATCTCTATATATGTTCATTCCATGTGTCTTACTGAACATGTTGTTATGATATAAACTGACAACCTCCTCCTATGCCTTTGACATCTCCCTGAACATCCTAGCAAGGAGATCCTCATATATAAGATCATGAAAGTCACTTTCAATTTTTTCTATTCCTAATTTATTCGTGAATATTTTCATCAAGATATCATATAATGGTTTTCAATAAAAACCAACTACCCCTATTTCATAAAAAATAGATGGAGATGACCCCATTGGTCAAGAAATCGTTCTTAGGGAGTTTTGATAAAAAAAAGAATGAAGTTACATCTAGATTATGTAACGTTGCATCTGAGCCACTATGATTGATATAATAGGAATGTTTGGGGGGATTAATGACTAGTAGAGTTGGAAGGAAAGTGGGTGATGAAGCCTCATAGGAGCTTCTCTCGACCATCTTATAATATGTTTCTAGTACTGGAGGTATAACTTACAAGATGTTTTTTGATTCACTATTGTGGTAATAATACTATAATGTGGTCAATTTATTGAAATCACACATAATTCATCATTCAATTATATCATCTCCATAGATATAGGGGTGAGATAATGAAAAATTCATGTCCACATGGTGGACTAGCATGTATAACACACCATCAAGATAATATTCTACCCAAGACTTGGCATAATCTTGGGTAAGAAAAGTGGGAGAATCAATAGGCTAATGTTTGATGTCATCATTATATTCTTCACATTTTATCATCATAGAAAACTAACTAATGACTCCAAGATGTCATCCTCATCATACTTTATCCATGGGAGGAGGGGTGACCCCCTAGATTTAGCCCAAATGATATGTGAATCGATAGGGTTTGTAAGGCTCATAGAAAATTAGCTCATCCACAGTGACTATTTAGTCCCTATCCTGAGGAGATATTATATGAGTCCTTTCATCAAGGGAACTGTTTCAATCATAAATAATTGGACCCATCAGTGCTAGGTATGGGATATAATCAATAATATCAGGCTAGTTCGGTACATCATTAAGCTCAATAGGGCACAACGACGTGTCCTTGGCCCAAGAGATGTTTAGATGTATGTGATGTGATAGAGAACTGGGATCATGGATGTCTGACAGTATTCAAAACAATGAAATTTATCCCTTATCCTTCTAAATGGATATTGGATAGGACCACTGATCTTGTAAGGGTTTATACCTTGTTTAATGTTTCCCTATAGATGATAATGTATCACATGGACCAGAACTGGAAAATTTAGGTTTTTCCCTTCTCTAAGTCATACCAATAACCAGCGTGTTCACACAAATCCCTAAATGTGTATCCCTTTCTGAGAAGATCCATTTATTCAAAAAATGTCTATAATTCCTGGCATCAAATAGTCTAGAAAAATATTCGAGTTCATTTGATAGCCCATAGAATTATATTCCCCATCATCCAAGATGTCCCAATACGAGCCATCACTTTCATGTACCTTCTTAGAAGAAAATATATGAGGGTGTGTTTAAGTCACCCTAAACCACCTATATCTAAGAAAACTATTGATCTATTGTCTTGAATGAAATGATAAATCTCATTATCAACTCTTTCCCGAGTTTATCTTAAAAAATGGTAAGAAATTCCATCTTGAAAGTGGGAGTCTATATGGGATCTTCCCAAACATCTATACCAGGGAGAAGCACAGTATACATATCTCTAAGTGGGGGAATCATACTCAGTTAGTAGATGTCCCTTTAGACGATTCCCAACTCACCATGGTAAAAATTAATTGTGTTGGTGCCCGAACACCAATAGATGATCATTTCCTATAGAATATTGAGATAATGGTAAATGATCAATTGGGAGATCCAAATAACATCATAAAGTTGGATCCTATATATATGGTCTTAACATTACATAAAGATTTGTTTAACCCAGAATGACCGCAACAACTACTAAGAAAATATTCCATCAATCTGATGATCCGATTTCACACTACAACAACTTCTTTTAATTCTTAATAGAGATGGAAAATATACTCTAGTAACTCAAACTGATCAGATGATGAGGGAAATCCCTACTATCTAGACCGATGGGAGATTTTTCCAATGTGTAAGATAACCGTTAAGACTATTTTGTGACCAGTTGGACATTCATGGTGATTTCCATTTGAAAATGATCAAGAGAGGATAATACCCAGTAAGATGGAAAGTCAAATTTTGGAGGAGGAATGATAGATTCAACTAAGAAACCAAAATGGTACAAATGATATAGGTGATATTATCTACAATTTTTAAGATCATATTAGAGGGATCTATTCAGGATCACATTATCAGTATACACATGACATCAGGGATGAGCATTTCAATTTATTGAAATCACGGGCCTTTGATTGGCCATTTCTGAAAAACCATAGAGAGAACATGAAGCCATATAAACAAGAATAAGTGGCATATATCAAATAGGTAAAAATAAAATATATTCAAATAAAATTCATACTGAATCATGCTCAGGCACGTCTCATGAATTAGATTGGGATTCACAAATGACATAAGAAATTCACGAGTCACCTAAAACTCGATGGAATCGTTGGTCGCATAACCCCCAATGAAATTTCACAATCGCATGACACATTTAGAGACTCATTATTCAATGACCTGGACATGATCACATAAATCAAATGATAATCAATTAATCATGTGATTCATCCAACAGATCATGCAAAACCATGAAGACAATTGCAGTCCCTATGGTCTATGTTAATGAAATTGCTGAAGTATGGTAAATTTTTTTATTGAGCAGGGGACCAGGAAAGATAAGTCATATAAAGTATATCTCATGTAATGAGCATATAGTGAATGATTGTGATGATATTTCACTCTCAAGTCTCACATAATTGTAATTCAATGAAGACACATGACATAGAAAAAGGAGAGAGAACTCTGGTAAAGTGATAACTGATGAAATGGATGGATATATTTCCCTTTTATAAAGGTAATTTAGTTGAATACCCATTCTCACCCATAATACCAGTTGTCTCCCATTATACTGGTTCATGAAACCACCAATTACTCATGCAAGAATTTATGTTCCATAGAACTGAGGCAAGTCCCCATGGATATCTCTCAGTAGGGGGAGGGATTTATGATGGCTACCAAATCAGCATCGAAAAATTAAAACATGAATAAATACTTTAATATGGGTATTAAAGTCCTCCTGAAAGAAATGGGAGAAGAAGGTTGCTGAGATATATGGTTCCCATGATTTTCTAATGGAATCACTATGGTGTTACCATTATAAGGTCATACAAAGATTCTTTATGCAGCATGTAACCTATAGGGATCCCACAGAACCCCCTTCAACAAGACCTTCATCTATTCAAAAGGCACTCCAGACAACCAGTGGAAATTTTTTGGTAGTTGAATAAGGTTCTGTAGCCTATATGGATTGTAATCAGTGAACTCCTATTTAAAACTTCCAAAAAAATAATTAAAAAATTGCAGAGAAATGTCTAAGAGACATTGGCCATTCACAGTCTTAATGATCCTGTGATGAATCATCCATTGGAAGGGTAGTTTTTCTTGACAACATCCAAATAACCATCCAAGACCCCTGATCCTTCATAGAATAAAATAAATAATTAAATAGGGAGTATTTAGAAGCCTATTGTGGTCATAAAAGACAAGTGATGCACCCCTAGTGGTCCAGAAGACACTGCATGAGTACGTTGATATAAAATCATGTTCTCACAAAATCCCATTAGTATATCACCCTCACTATTTGAAGAGCCTCAATCAGGTTCTAAATACCTCACAATCCCCTTTGGATCCCTAAGGAATAATTGAAGGATTTTCCGATGAAATTATCATGTAACCTCATTGGACCTTTGTGGTTCCTAAGACACAACACCAAGAGATAGAGTAAGATTACTCATGGAATATCTCATGACCCTTCAAAATTTTAAAATAAATCAAATGAAATAAATGGGGGAGGATATAGAATCATCTCTTAATCATTAAATAATTATGATGTACTAAGGAATTCTGCAACAAGGTCTCATGAGACTCTTTAAGAAGCCCGCCTGATCCCTCAAAGGCCCCTTGAAAAACCATAACTGTCTCACAGAATTCCCAGAAAATTCACATGAGTCCACTCTAAGGTATTTCAATTGGCACACATACGTCACACATTCCCTCATCCTTGTTTTTTGGTCAATATTAAAGTCCTCCAACATGCCTGTATACATCAACAACACTTGAGGAATTAAAAATAATTCAATATAGAACGCATTGATGGGAGAGACTCACAAATGCTGAAAATCATGCAATGGCCTAAGAACGATCCATCATAGAGGCTTGTGAAGATGCATGGTGCAAGATCCTATTACAAACCCCATCTTGTATTCACACAAAATATTTTGTACAAACTAGAGAACAATAGGGTTGAGTGGCCTATAAATTCCACACCCAAGCATGAAAAATGCATCTTGACTAGACAACCATGACTTTTTGGATGATGGTGGATTTCTCACATCTTGGTGCACTAACACACCTAATCATTAGAGAATATTTCTTAGAGTAGCTAATATCACGATAAAAAGATCTCATATGGGTAAATATACTAGTGAATATATAGAATTATCATGTTTCATGCATAAATAAAATCACGTGATCATTTATAGATGACATGAAGGACATATACAGGACACACCAGGAACATCTCGAATGTATTCTATATCCCACAAGATTAAAAATGAACTGATGTTGAATAATTATAAATCATTAAATGAATTTCTTGTGGGAATATTTGGAATGTCAGTCGAGAGTACTATTGTCCTCCCTCCAATAATATCAGTAGGGTATCATAATAATACCCAAAGATGTCAAACATGAAATTATATGACCTATAATACATCTCATATTTTCTCTCAAGTCACCCTCCACATGTTTAAGTCAAATATTGATATGACACTTGAGAATGGAAGCTGGATTATGGAGAACCCTCTAGAAAACCCAGTAAGGGGTATGCGATGGATTCCAAGATATGTCATCTGGGTCTTGAGATATCCTCTAGATGATTAATATTTTATCATATGGAAACCCTCAAAATTCTATCCAAGATAGGAGAAATCATTCATATAAGTAAACTATATTATGTTTTTGTATTATGAAAGGTGAGGAAGACACTCCCCAACATGTTAAGCAGACTATTTAGGAATATCAAGCAGACAATCAACGCATGTTAGACAAAAAAAATAGGATAGGTCAAAAGGGAATCCTAGTATATAAAAACATTTTCAATCCTTAGTGTGTAAGTCATAAATATAAGGGAAATGTCAGAGTGTAAGTCCTGATCAACTGATCTATGAGAATTATGATTTAGGAAAAAAAATTGGGATAGGTAGGATTCCTCCCCGAGTCCTGTGCTACAAATCAACCATTCTAATGGAAGTCCTCAATCAAAATATGAAAATCTACATGAAATGAAATTTAGTATTTACAATACCTTTCTTATTATAATGATCATAGCTCACATGGTCTTTGGGTGTTGTAATAATCATATTCTCTGCACCATATACTTTTATGAATACCAAGGTACCCTCAATGTGTACAACCTAATCATAATGAAAACATTAGTTTATAAGGGATGATTAATTAAAAAATTAGTACCCTAAATCCTATAATAACCCGAATAAATAGGATGTCTACATAAGGCCTGAGTTTATGTAAACATATATTCCTCTGTAATCCCCATGTCATCTACATTTCAAACATTTTGAGACAATTATTACCATAGACTAATATCTCTAACTCATACCTCAGTAGTTTGAGAAAGCCACCAAACTATGATAACTAAAATTCATTTTATTACAAATATTTGTAATAAATATCCTCAAGTATCAGGCTTAAGAATTTGGGGCCTCAGTTCTCACATACAAGTCCTCTCAGAATGACGTTAAATCGTTTGTGTTTAACAAACTACGTGGGTTTAGAATCCTATAGTATCCAGGATTCATCAGATGCATAATAATAGATCAATCCCCCTCATTATAATATTAGATGACCTCTTTGCATGGAATCAAATTTCAAAGCATTTTCTTATAAAACTATGTCATATAATGAATCGACCCATCATTTGGGATGTTGATGAAGAACCTTAGATACATATAGATTGATTCACAAACAAGATCCTTGTTACTTTTTCCATCGATGATATTTCAATTATTTTGTATAAAAAGATTATTAACCTATAATCCTTTAATTAGTGTTAGCAGTTTCGTATAAGGAATAGGGAGATATTTGTATACATATGTTAAATCTATATGATATTTTTAGAGTTGTAAATAATTCCCTCAAAAGCTTATGATGAGGCATACCTTTTTTACCACCGACCAATGGGATTACCTTTGTTTTGTGGGGTCTATAAGCAAAATCAAACACCTAAATATGTAATGTTGGACTATACACAGTTCTAGATGATGGAACTATTGGGAGTTCCTATTAAGTACTATAATTACCCATTGTAAATGATTGTACAAGAGTTCAAATCGCCCAAAATAAACTATCACGCCTAACCAAACAGACATTATAGATGGTTTCCATGTTACCTCTTGATATATCAAAATTAATATAATCGAAATTTATTACACAAATAATATTATCATGACAAAATCAACTAAGTATATATCTAACCCAATGAGTGGAAACTATGTTAAGAAATCTCTTGCCACATGGAAACTTTTAATTCAAATCATCATATATGAAAATATTACCATTGATATTTAAAATACTATTAATAAGTAATTATAAATGATATTACATGTCATAGGGGAATGATATACACCAAATAGATGAGATTAGGTTCATTAAAATATAAAATTCCTCAATGGAATGAAATTGAGATGAAATCGATTACCTCACCCGACCTCTTTATTGAACATTATTTAACCTCTAATAAATGTCATTAAATGATGTTATTAAATTACACTCAAAGATTATTAATATTTATAATATCATATATGATCCTGTTATAAAATAGTATCATGCGTCCTTTAATAATCATTAAATATTTTCATCATTTCTTGTGTTAATTGCCTTGTTTTCTCATTTGTGTTTCATCATGAAAGATTTGGTTCTTCTACATATTATATAGTTATATTATTTATAGATTAATATTAATGAGCCAATAATTATATTTATAAATTAATTATAAATTTATAAACAATATTTAACGATGGTTATGAAAAATAAAGTATGTTATGATTATAGAGATGGTTGGTCATACATACACATGAAGTAAAATATTAACTTTTTAATGATCGTTATGCAAAGTATTTAATTAATATTTTATCTTTAAAAATTTACCATAATTTGACTTTTATATTATTAAATAAATATTTATATCATCTATTTGGTGTGGTTATAAAAATAGATTCACGTCACTTTATGAAGGTGGTACTCCACAGAAACACGAAAAATGTTATCATCAGTATGTGTATTAAAATCAAGAATAGAAATTATATAAATTATCATTATAGAATGATAAATATTTCATTAAAATCTAAATTATTTCATTTATATAACATATAATCTTAAAATTAACCATCATCACCTTCAATGTGATGCATTAGAGAATATAGAATCCCATCACTACATGAGTTGATAGTCCAATGTACACACAAAAAATGTGTTTGTATCTCTTATGGGATGAAATTTAAAAACATATAGTTGATATAGTAAAACTATACATATAATAATATATTAAATATTATATATAATTTTAATACACTATCATACACAACCTTGGGTGTTTAAAATGGAAAAATGAATGATATCATATTGTGAGGTGGTTGTCCACTATAAACATGAACGATGCTTACATAACCGATTCGATAGAAGGGGATATAGTTTTAGGTCATTCCCATATTATGAAAAAATAATTGTATATGTATGAAAATGAGAATATTATATCATCATGTTTTAATAAAAATTCAATGAATTTTAGAAATATGTAATATAACAATATTTATTAATGAACATTACATACTCTTCATGTATCCTCTTTATATTTTCACTAAATCCTTCATAAGATGCCTTTCTTCCCCTACTATGGCATCTAGAAATAGGTGAGGGTTGTTGGGAAGTGATTGGAGTAGGTATTCTCCCAAAAAAATAGTTTTTCTAGGGAGAATAATAGAAGAGAGGGGTAGCATTTTACATATGGGGGAGACACATTTGGTATTATTGAAATTAATTGACTTCTCCCACATTTTTCATATTTCATAAGGGTCCATAATGGAGAATTCTTGAAACTATGAGTTTTCCTCATAGAACATTTTCTCAACAATAGTTTTTAGTCATGTTTATAGGTCAATTTTACCTTTAACTTTTTATATCAACCTCGGTAAACCCATATTTACCACAACCTCCATAATTAATTTTTACAATTCCTTTTCATAAAAATATAATAGTAAATTATTATAAATTATAAATTTTGATGATTCTAAATTTGGAATCTATTTTTCTAAATTAAAATCAAATATGTGAAAATTTTTAATTTAAAATTAACCACATAGATGTGATGAGATGTTGTTTTTTAAAGTATAAATGTTCAAAATATTGAATATATTATATTTATAAATTCAGTATGAAAATGATTCAAAAATTTAGTATTGTTCACTAGTCATAAAAAATTAAAATACTCTGAAAAATACCATAAAATCACCTTGATCTAGTTTTTTTATTCCAATTTCAAAAATGTTGTTTCTTTATTCATATATATTTACTAAAATTGGTAAAATTAATTTTAAATTATGTTTTCATAGAAAGACTAATCTGTATTTTAGAAAATCATTATATTCAATAAAACATTAATATTTTATTAATTGATTCTTATTTTATTTCTACCTAATAGATAAAAAAAAAGTTATGAACAAAATATAATTTGATAATATATTTAATGTTATTCATAACTTCTATTTTATTTTATTTGTGATATATTAAGTAGGAATTTGAATAATATTTTTTTATTCATTAAAAATTATTCTACCGTATAACATAAGATATCGATGAAATTCATTATGGTATGTATCATAACATATCAATGAAAATAAATTTATCCTAAAAAAATACTTTTAAAAGTCTTTGGGGTGTTATATTATATTCTACACTCAGTGTTATGTGTCACATACATTATTGAAAAAATTATCATTTTTGAGAATTTTGTGGCGTAACATTATCCCCACAATAAATAAATTGCGTCTTTGTAATTTAATTTTTATCATTGTAATCCATGATTTTCTATTTTCAAATTATTATTTGAAATACCCAAATCATAAAAGGAATAATAAAATTTCATCCTAATAAGAGAAAAAATAAGTAGAATGTTCATCTGGAATAGCACATAACTAGGATTCCAAGTATAATCATATAGGTGGGAAATGAAAACATGGTCATTGAAGAAAATAAAAAAATAATTACTAAGAGTTATTGTGGTATTTGGTCACAAAAAATTGAGTGATCAATAAAAAATTATGCTCTTTAAAGCCATAAATATGTGATGATCTAAAACCCATACGATTCATTGAGTATGAAGGTAATTGGATGAAATTTTTGGTTGAATATGATTTGACTAAATCTGAGTAATTAATTTATTTTCTAATAATATAATGAAATATAATCACTTTTGTACATTCGTATTTTATAATATCAATTTTATCCTTTAGATTTTCTTTGATAAATTTGCAATGAATCACTTAATCTAAGAAATGAATAAAATAAGAAATTATTTGTTATTCCTAAAGAAATGACAAATACATTTAATATATCATAAGAAATATAAAATAGATAAAAGTTTCCCTTAAATCAATAAATATTTTCGAAAACAAATATGGTTAAATCATGTTATCCTAAATAAATAAATATCTCTTCAGTGAAGTAATATATTAATCATTAAAACCTCTTCCAAAATTAAACAAAAACCATTTCAATAAAGTTTAAACTCATTGTCCATCAAAAATATTATGATCCCTAAGTCTCGAAATATTTTCATTGAATTTAAAAAATGAACATATCATTAATGCCCAAAAAAAACATTACATACCACTTAATTTTAACGTACCAAAATTTGAATACCTTAATCGCGTATTCTATTTAAAAGTGGTAAAAATATGAGTTACTATAAATCCATATTGATAACATGAGTGCGACTAATTAATTAAATATCACATAGATTATATGATTTATTCCTTAAATCAAAAAATGTTTTTACACCGTCAATGACAGCATAATCAACTTTTAAAGGAATCATTAATCAGTCCCAAGGTTGTGAGTACCATCCAATTTATTTTATCCATATTAATGATTTCATCATCCAAACATAATTATCACAACATCAAAAACATATAAAATGTTATATTTCATTCAATCATATGATTTTAAATAAGTTCAAAACTTCAATAAATGATTTTTATTGTTCATTATTACTGCTAAACATATGTTTTAAAATAATTAATGAAAATATACTCCAGTACAATCCTTATAAATTTAATGATTATTTTAACATGTATATCATTAATATAATAACAAAATGATATAATTCATGAATCCAAAAATGATCACATTAATAACTCCTCTACATAAATGGTTTTACCATATGCTTTACCATGATCCATTGTCTTACTTTGTTATATAATCCTTTAATACTAGAGAAATTTATTTTTATATTGTCACATAATTTTGTAGTTGAATCATTTTATGTTGGAATATTTTTTCTTACACTTTTATTCATAAGCATAGTGACCTTACTCTCCATGCTTATAGTAATATGCCATTCAAGTTATGAATTTACCTGTGTATTTCTTTCTACAATTATAATTAGTGTGGAAATACATATTCCTATTATTTCCTATATCAATATCTTTCCTAATAGTCCTATTTTTTCTCAGTTTTCCCTTTTAATCCATAATAATTTTATTATTATTTATATGTATTATTACTTGATGATACTATGTCCTAATATGATGCGAACATTTTGGAGATGAGTTCCCAATATTTTTTTTAAACTCACTAATTAAATTATTATTCTTACTATTTGGATTTATTTCATTAATTTATCTTCCATTCCATCATCTTGGATATATTTCTAGATGATTTAATACACTAGATTAGTGAATATTTTTGTGAAACATAATATATAATAACAAAACAATTGAATAATTTACATTAATTTCATATATTTTTTCTTCGTTAATTTCATAATAATAAACATGGTTTTATTGCAGATATATTAATTTTCTAATCAGTCATAATGTTCTGTAAATAAAATTTGAAATATCCCAAGAATATCCATCATGAGTATCATTCCAGATACACATTAAGGGTAGTTATCACAGACCATGTGATGATAAATTCATGTCAAATGCACCCTTTTAGAGATATTTCCCCTAGGTAAATCTATTATATAATAATGTAAACTTATAGTATCCAACCAAGGATGTATTTCTGAGAAGAACCATAAATGTTCTATCTTACCAAAACATTAGGATGTACTATTATACTTATCATTATATTCCACCATAGAGTCAAGTTCCCTAATCTAGGTTATATTAAATCCAGTTCCTTGGGTTTCTACTAAACATAATCAAATAAGAATTATAGTGAACATGAACCCTATTTTCGAGAGTATCCACTTACATTATTATATTCTCATTAGAACAGGGAATCACTTCCTGAAATAATAAATTGTTATGAATATCTCGGAATGTAGATACATACATGAGTCACACGTTATATTTAAATAAACAATATCAAATAATTATTTTGGGGGGAATAAAGTTATTCTAAATAGAATATCTTTGCATATAAAACATAGTACACATCATTAATTTTCAGGAAATGAATATAAATATCAGTGAAATCAAATTATCAATAAGGTTTATGTATAACAGAAGCAATCATAAATTAATAATCATAATCAATATAGAAGATTAAATAAGTTAATTCAAAATCCATTTAAATAGAATTATCGAATGAATATATAAGGAAAAATCTTATGGATAGTTAAATAAATGAAAAATTCCATTTAATCAAAAAATCTATGAATGAAATGAGTCATCAGAAAATATAATATTGAAAATACCATGTATAATAATAACTGAATTATAAATAAATTAAATACTTTATTATAGGAAGTTATGTTTCCTAGGAAAATTATTTCTTTAACATAAAAAACTCTCAAAACATGGATTAGAACATACTAGGTACAAAATAATATTGTTTGTTCAACTATATCTCAACTGTCCAAACCTTTTAAAATATTTTATATCACTTCTTGTTACAAATGCATAGGGTTTGTGAAACTAATTTTGTCTCATGAGAAAAATGATTCATTGATGGGTACTCTATAAATGGTCACCAACATTATTTCTTAAATGTATTGATTTTTCCACATATATCAAACAAAAAATTCAATTCTGCAAAAATGTTCCTTATGATCAAATATCTATATAGGTTAATGAAGATATATTTATAGATATTTGCAAAACCAAAAAATAATTTTCTATGTGGAAATTAATTTCTAAAATGAAATATGGTTTATGTAATATGTATATTCATGATAAATAATTTGGATATTTAGAAGGAATTTAATGTCTAATGATAACCCAAAAGTGATTAATTCATGTAGAAGTTAATGATTGCGATATAAAAAGGGAAGTGAATTTCAATACTATCATTTTTCAAAATAATAATAAATGATCCCAAAGAAGAATATTGATGGTATCAACATATTCCACTTATTGTATGAATAGATGGGATTTTATTAATTTAAGTACCATGAAAATATCTTTAGAATCATACTTGTGGAAAATATAGTTTTCATTCATAAAAAATAATTTGCGAGTAAAATTATTTTAAAATAAATTTAAAAACATTCTCTTCAAAATAGTCCCCATAAAATTACAATAAAAGCTTCTAATAATTTTATTTTAGGATAGTGGGTAATTCTGTACATGATATAAAATTTAGGTGAATATTTTATTTTGAAAGAAAATGTTATAAATAGTGGCTTGTTCATAAAACTCGAATAATATGCTTTTTGTAATTATGGTAAAATAAAATGGGTATTTTTTTGAAAATTACAACATATTCAATTGAAAAAAATATTTAATGTGTAAAAATGGGTGAAAATTCCATTGATAAATCAATTTTAAAAGTTCATAATTTTTTCTAGAAAAAATGATTTCTGAATAAAGTATACTTTCATTTGAAGAGATAATTGATGTTGGATTCTAATTAATAAATTTTCTCAAGTATTTTAAGTATCAAAGTGTGGAAAAT
This sequence comes from Viscum album, assembly GCA_963277665.1. Taxonomy (NCBI): domain Eukaryota; kingdom Viridiplantae; phylum Streptophyta; class Magnoliopsida; order Santalales; family Viscaceae; genus Viscum; species Viscum album. Next base: position 22,565,146 of record OY728119.1, on the reverse strand, counting down.
GTTACTATTATATGAAAATATATTGTCGAACCATAATAAGATAATATTAAACTATTTTATTTTTATAGTAATCAAATAATTTCCATCGACTAATTTTCAAGGATAAAAAATCCCAATTATAATTTGATTATGAAATAATCCCTTAAAATAATCATAACGTTGATATGAGAATTAGTCAATGGATAGATTATGTGTATCAAATATAAGTCCACATAATACATGTTGAAATATAACAAAATATATTATAATGTTATTACACACATAACCTTATAATGACATAATAAATTTTAATATATGTTTAAACCAATGAGTTGAAATTGATATAAGAGATACCTTACCAATAGGTAAATTTAAAATAAAACCCCCTTAGATGAAATAATTAAAATTTAAACACAAAATACTATAAATGATGATGTATTATAGATATTACATGTAAAATTGGTATTATATAAAACATATAATTTTAATTAGGTTCATGATAATACAATATGCCTCAATGAAATGAAATAGGGAAGAAAACACATCCCTCACCCTTCCTCTTGATAGACAATTATTTAACCTCCAGTATAGTGGCTTAAAAAATTTATAGTATTTCAAAAAAACATATTAAAACTTATAATATCATATATTAGCATTTTATAAAACCTTATCATATATTCCTTAATAATATTTCTTTATTTTCATTATTTCATGTGTTAATTGCCTTGTTTTTTCAAGTGTGCATCATGAGGAAAGATCAAGTTATTGGCCAAATTAAATTGTTATATTATCTCATTAGTAATATTAATGAAATAATTATCACATTTATAAATTAATAATACTTCTAAAACTATTCATAGATGAATGTCATGAAATATGAACTCTGTTACGATTAGAAAGATGGTAGGTCTTACGTACGCATGAGTACTGATTCCATTTTTCAATGATTATTATGGAAAGAAGATAAATAATATTTTAACATCGTAAAAATATAAAAAATTTACTAATATAATATAATATACATATACATATACATATATATATATCATTCATCTGTTGTGGTGATGAAAATAGAGCCACATCACTTTGCGAAGGTGGTTGTCTACATATACACGAATGGGGTTAACAACTTTATGTAAATGAAATGAAAAGAAAGAAAATAAAAAATATTTTCTTTTAAGAATAAAAAATATATCATTAGTATCATAATTATGTAATTTTTATTAAAAATAATATTTATATTTATATTTATCACCATCAATGTGAATCGTTAGTGAAAGAAAAATCACATCAACTCGCAAGGTGGTAATCCACTATACATGTGAGCGACATTATCTTAATTTATATATAATGGAAGGTAAATTTATATATATAATAAAATTAAAATATAGGTATAAAAATTTTATAAATATCATATATATAATTTATATCCATAATTATAACCATCCTTGGCTGGTGTAAACCTAAAAATGAACAACATCAGTTTTGGACACGGTCGACTGCCATACACACAAAAGATTATTTCATAACCCAATTGATGGAAGTAAAGATTTTTGAAGGTTATGAAATTAGAATAAAAACACTATAATATTTTTAACATTTTGAGGTACATATGTAATTATGTTTCAAAAAAATTTATGCAGTTGGAGATTGATGTAAACTAAAGAATGTCATTGAATAAAGTTACATCTTCTTTGGTTATTCTCCTTAGATTTTCTCTAAAGGATTCCTAGGATTGTTTTTTTGAATAAAAATAAGGATAATAGGATTATGGGAGGGATTTTGGGTTGTTATTTAGATAGGTATTTTATGATCCTAATTTGTGTTAATTTTTAAAGAAGAGAGGATGAGGGTGGCCCTTTTTATGTTGGGGAGAGGACATAATTGATATTTTTGAAAGGAACTAATTGGTCCCAAATTTTTCAAATTTAAAAACAGCAAAAAAATAATAATTATAAATTATTATATTTATAAAGATCAAATTAATCCCAAAAAAAACTTTAGACAAGTTTATAGGTCATGTGTACCTTTATAATTTTAGTTGAACACTTTAATAAACCAATTTTTACCTTAATGACGATAATTTTTTTTTTCTATTTTTACTATTATTGATTGTTGACATTATTTAAAACTAATGATAAATTATAAACTATGATGATTTAAAATATGTATCACATTTTTTAAAATTTAATTAAAATAACTGGAATATATTAATTTAAAAATAATCCTACAGACATGACGGGAGGAGAGTTTCTAAATTAGAAATTTTCAAAAGTATACAATGTTTTTATATCAAAATTCTATAATAAATTGATTATAATGAAGTAAATAAGATGTTTTGACATAAATGTTTTCAAATGATACATCAAAATAAATAAAAATATAATTTATGATTATATATAATTAAAAGGAAATGGCATTTTTGAACAAAAATTCAATATTTTTCAATATTACTTAAAAAATGAAACATCATATTGAAATAAAAAATATTCCAACAATGATTATTTTTCTTTTATTATTTAAATTATTTTATAATTTCATTAAAATTTAATAAATTTAGTAAATTATATTTTATAATTATTCTTGAAAAGAGAAATGAATCCATTGTTAAAAAATATATATATTTTTAGAAAACATTTCTATTATTATATGAAATGATTACCAATTTATTTTATCCAATTTCTAAAAAATAAAAATGTGTAAGATATTTTTTCATAATTTATTTAATCCTACTCATACTCACCATTATAATGTCTTAGTGACATATTCAATATTATTATTAATAATATTTTCTTATTCAGAAAAAACATGGTCTTGCGAGTGATGTAAGATATCAAAGAAACTCATTGTGTGGTGTATCATAATCAATCAGAGAAATTATATGTATTATAAAACAAATATATTTTAAAGTGTTGGTGTGTTATATTCCATTATAATATATGTGTTCCATGTCCTATATGCTATTGAATAAAATTTTATTGTTTTAGAATACTATGGTGTTAAAATTTTCATTTTTTTAGAATATTCAAGGATATTGTGAAACAATTTATATAATACATTATGTATTTATTGAATAAAATTATGAATTTTAAAATATTCATTATTATTATAAATCATTCATCCAACATTTTTAGAAATGAATTAAAATTATTCAATAGTATAAACTATATTCGATGTTCTATTATAATTACATGTCTTGATTGTGAAATTCGATTTTTGACTTCATTTAAAGGAAATTAATTTTATTACTTTTATAATAAAAGTTTTTATGTCTTAAAAAAATGTATATATGAAAAAATTATGTTTTAAAATAATTATACGTAATAATTCACTTTTTAAATAAAACTTCATTTACACATTATAGGATTTTATTTTAAAATTTATATTTTCAAACTTTGGAATTTTTATTTTTTAAATTATTTTTTAAACATGAAATCATAAGATTAAAATTATGAAAACCATAAAAATTTAAATTTTCCATTAATATTATTTACTAAGGTTACAAATTAATTACCATGGTATACGTTCATTTGTGTCAAAATTTAAATGATAAAATAAAAAGCCTGAAAACAATCTAGGAGGTATCCAAAATGAGTGTATGAGGAAAATATCAACCCACAAACACATACCCTCCAAATGTGTTCATTTTCAACCTATTGAATTTTGTATAGTAATATTATATTATGAAATTGTAATGGCTCGTTCAAAAAATACACTTCCCTTTATATAAAAAAAGATAATACATTCACTATATTAAGACTGACCTAGAAATAAATTTAATTATTTAATATTATAATAATTATTCATAATTGAACTGTCTCTCTATTTAGAACTATTTTCATCACCTTTACATATCATTAGTCCTTAATTTATAAAGAGATATCAAGTCTCTTATGTGAACATTTTTTACTACATAACTTTTAATATTTATTATCCTCATTGAAATTTATTCTCAAGAAAACTAATATGATGATATTAGTATCATTAATTTTTTATGATGAAATTTAATTAAAAAAATTCTTTTTCATTTATTCATCCCTTCAATTAATGAAAAAATCATCATTCTTCTATATTCCTAGAAAACTACCTCTATGAGGAAAAAAATTACATTTCATCATCACCCATCATTTATGGGTCATAGAATGGATATAATGATGCTATATTATTTTTAAGACATGTTTAAGATTATCTATATATCAGATTGTCAATATATAAATACACAACATACTAATTAATTTATTATAACACATTACTATTTGGTTCTATTTAACATTGGTCATAAATTATGCTATAATTAATATGTAAGAACATATTTTTTAATTTTATGTCATTTTAATACATTGAAATATTGATGAATTTTACAATTTTTAATTATTTTTGAAAATTCTGGTTGATATTGAAAATAATTATTAATATATAATTGTTACTTCATTACAAATGTTGAAAAATAGTTCATAAAGATTTCCTTTTTGACAAGACATATTCCTGTATTTTACCTAATGAAAATGGAAAGTAATTAATAAATACAGAAATTTTAATCAAAATTTAATGAAATAAGAATTATGAACTTCAATACACTAAGATAATATCATTTCTATCTTCATGATGTATGTATGAAATATAAAATTGAATGTTTTAACAAAATACGGTAAAAATTATCAACAAATAACTAATATATTCATAATAAATAGTAATAAATAATGTATATAAGTGGGAAATGTTTATGAATAATTTTCCCAAAATACTATATTAAAATTTTTTTTTTACATACAGTTATATTACATTCAACTACGCGGGAATAAAGGTAAGGTTTTATTTTTCTTATATTTAATTTCATGATACATTTAATTAATGTTCCCCACCATAATTATAATATGTTTTGATTTATAACTAATGAATATATATCATCCGGTTTATGGTTTTTTAAGATACATATTTGTTTATTTCTATAAATTCCTATCAATTAAAAGTATTCTCAACAAAAATGTTGTTTTGAACAAATTTTTACACAAAATATAAGTGTTTTATACCCAATCTAATTTTCAAATCATGATCTTTATATGGTAATGATCATGAGTGGTATAAATTATTGAAAACCCAACCATAATTCTGTATATATTCTTGCGGTTTTATAAGTTCTCTTGATATTTCATTCCCCGTTGAATAAGATTTTATTTGATGTGCTTCTTCTAAGTGAAACAAACAATTTAACTTATTTTTTTTCAGGATCATTCATTTTTTCCTTGTCCTAATTAGTTATAAATGTTTTAAATCTCTATATCAATTCCCAAATTGGGGATTGGGGTCATTTTCCACTACATGGTCTTTACAGAAAGTTTAAAAAATATATATATTTTTTGAAGGTTTCATTTCTATTTGAAAATAATATCTTTTTAATATTTTATGTGTTTACCCATCCATCTTATATCTTAATTATTTTATAGTATAATACTTTCAATTAATTATTTTTTTATAAAATAAAATATTTTTAATAAATAGTTTTAAAACATTTCAATATAAAATGTTTGTAAAAAGATCATTGATGTTTCGTGTTTCGATTTTTTACAAATACTCCTTTATGGTATTTGTATAAATACCAAACCATTTATATAAATTATTGATGATTAAATATATTATTATAATGTATCCTTCCAATAAATTTCCCTATAAAAATAATGTAATGTCATTCTCTTTTGTAGGAATGATCAATCACTCCCTTTTCATTCTTTATCATCCACTACGTGTGATCCTAATTTTTCACCCACTTCCTTTCCTTTGAGAATACCCAATTTTTAAAGTATTTTACTAAAGGGTGATTTAATATATGCCTACATTCATTAATTTGAGAAAATTAGGGACATAACCATACACCCTTTATCAACATAGTGTAAATATGTTATGGTTTTTTATCGTCATTGTTTTTTTTCAAGAATGACACTTCATTTATTATACCGATTTACTGTAATGGGTTTATAATGTTATTATTATAAATGTAATCACTAATGATATCATTTTGTAAATCCATATGAAAATAATTTTCATTCCATATATTACTTATGATGTGTTTAGTGAAACCCATTTGGATTCCATGGGATATATATGCCATAAAATTTAATGATTTATAATTGTATTTTTTACCCAAACCCATTTTATTTCTAGTGTTTTAATATGATGCGATAGTGGATTATTCTCATGTGGAACACCAATGTATATATTATTATGGGTGGGGTCTTATATCCCCCACCAATGCATTAGTTTAATGTTTATTCTCAAGAGGTAATTTGACACAATATCATTTTAGTGGTATGTAAGTGTGGGTCCTGATTATATGGATCATGAAGGTTTGGTTCTCTATACTACTATTAAAAAATATTTAAATGTTTTATGGTCATCCCCATGACTGTGTCAAAATATCAAGGCTCATGTTTACTGACTCAAGTTTCTACACTCAATTGACTCATGAATTATGTTGTGCCTTTTTAATATTCCATGAATTATAATATATTCTTCATCAGTTATAACCTTTCTAATATATCTTGTTGTTACCCATATACTCATTTTATTTGAACTTTTGATATTCGATTATTATCACTTTGGTCTACCCTTATTTAGCTTCTGATATCTACCATTTTTATGATTTAATTTCCCCATGTTATGGAGTTGATTAATATGTAAAATATGTATAGGATGAATTTTTTTGTGGATAAATTATTAATAAATTATCCTAATGTTCATAAAATAAGTTTCTTATAAAACTAGTTCTCAAAGAAATTAAACCATTTTTTTGTTGTGATTACTTGTTTTTTGAGATATAATGCTAAAATTATAGAACTTTTATCAAATAAGGGAATGTCAATAATGTCTTTCTATAGACATGAAACCCTTATTATTATACAATACTATCCTGATTCTATTTATCTAGATATTCCAATATAGGCTTCAAGAAGATGTCTTAATGGGAGAAATCCATCTACAATGTCCATGGGGAATCATATTCCATTAATCTTACTATGATCTATAAGGTTAATCTCTTTATATTATTGATGATCTAGGGAGAACTATTGTAAATTTTGATTCAATGGATCCAACATCACTCCAATCATGATTTTCAATTTTCACCACCTGACTCATCCTATTCCAGTAATACTAACCACTTTTGAGGACGCATTTTTAAAAACAAATCCATAATTAATGTGTTCCTTTGAAAATAATTATCAATAACTATCATAGATTTCGAGAACAATAATAAAAAAATGGATATAGAGATCTAATAGTGTAATGAAATAATAATCATTGTAGGACCTTCACATGGTATCACTATTAACCACTTGGATGATCTTCCCAATTATAAATTATATGCTAGTCATAGATGTCATACCAAGGTCAAAAAAACTACAATATATTTCATCATCATGATAAAGAATACAGTGGATATATATTTTCCCCCCAAGAATACGAACCATGTTATCATAGATCCCCCCTAAATGAACATATAGAAAACAAAAAATGTAGTTTTCCTCTAGAGGATGTCAAATAATATCCCCACCTGGATTAAATTAATCTAAAACATGGTTAAACCCGTGTGTTAATTTTAATAAAATATTAACTCAATTACATGGAAAATAAATGTTTTAAAACCCTTCAATACCCTCACTCCATGAAAATTAGAGTTTATGTACTAATTAATAGGGTTGATCATACTATAGGAAGATATTAATACCAACAATGATCTCTTTTTCAAATATCTATTAATGGAAACAAATATGTTAATCTACCACTTTTGCTCCTCATGTCCTAAAGAGTGAAAGTTCGATACACTATCATTTAACACCCATAATTTTAAAAATATCTCATTCATAACAAAAATACCCTCATAGAGAGTTAGTCTCCTGAATTTGTAGATAAACCCATATAATATCATATTAATGTCCCGGGGTTTCAATCACAGTCAATGCACACACCAATATAATCAGATTCGCATATTAGACCACAAAATTTTTTTAATGGGGGGAGAAGTTATTGATACCTATGGAGATGATATTTTAATCAATATGGAAGCTATAATGTATACCATTGTGGTAAATTAATTTGATGACATTTAAGGTGGGGATAAAACTTTGTTTGAAAAAATACATGATGAGATATATATAGATATTTAATAAATGTTATGTATAGAACAACCACCACTCATATGTATTTCATTCCATCATTAAAGAGAATCATGTTCATACATATATCACAATTTATGAGATACAATCGACCACTATTGTATTTAAATGAATAATTAATGATAAATTGGAAGATCATATAAAAATACACAATAATAAGTGATATCTGTTAGACCATTCTACCCTTATTGTAGTCCTAGACTATATGAAAAATAGATTATGTGAGTAATTATATTTCATTTTACTAGATATCTGTAGTTAGATTCATTATATCACTAAAAATTAGTCTCCCCCTGTTTACATCTTAGAATGGGATATGTATTACGTGGTATATTTTCACCAATCATTTTTTATGATTTAGACCCCATGATCTCAATGATATATACATACAAGGAATGATGACCAAATGAACCATAAAATTTCATCTCCATTAATGACACCCCAACTTTGAAGAATCATAGTGAAAATCAATTTTCCAACAACATCTCCTCCTCTAAAAAACAAAAATAGTCATGACTATAGAGATTGAGTTATTTATAGACTCATTCTGAATTTTTATAAAGTTAAACATGTGTTACAAAATTTAAAATGGAAAACCCCTATTAAAAAAATCCAAACCTATGTCAATTTACCATAAAATAACTTTAGCTTGACCAAAGGAGCCTTAATCATTGAATGATACCATATATTATGAAATATATAAAACATGAGCCCATAGGCCCTACATTCCTTGGTTATAACTATAAAATAATAACTAAAACTCTTTCCCATTAAACATTTATATTTTTATTCAAAACACCACTTTCGACTATAGTATACAAGTAGAAGGTAGAGTTATGTTTGATAATGTCCCCCCATGTAATTCTATGTGAATGATATTGGGAGTTTCCCTATAAATATAATTTACTTTGACTCATATTTATGGTTTATATTTGTGGTAAATTCATGGAAAAACAATAAGGAAAAATTTCTTTGAAAAAACATCTATTTATAAATTTAAAATATATGAAACTATTATATAATTACCACAGATGGAACATAAGTTCACAACACAAATAAATAAATCAACCTTGATAGTTGGCCAATATTATTTTATCATAACCAATAAAACAATTCCATATATTTCAATGATTGGGATAATTATTTTATTCTCATGGGATATGCATTATAATATTTCTTCATTGATGGGCTAATTGATGACTCAAAATAAGAAATCTTCGAAAAAAATGAGAGGGTTATCCCATAATGGAAAAATTCCACATAAACTAAACCAAAAGTTGATGATATAGAAACCATGGGAACCTATAGTGATTAAGAATTATGACCATTAACAAATACATTATTACTGAATAAATAATAAACTAGGGACGTGGTTGTATATTTTTCTACATATTATGTACATCAATCAATGAAGTTCATTATATCTATGTTTTATGATGGCCATATTTCCCAATTATAGGAAACATTCAAACTTGCTTGGAAAATTATTGTCTATGTACTATAAGAGAACATTATAGTGAATTTGATATTAAATCTAAATAAAAAAAACATTTTGTTTTAACAAAACTGTATGGAAGGATCATATTAACCTACAGGGGTTTAACATTACCACATTACATTTTCCAGGTCACACTTGGTCTTCCAAAAGATTACTCCTCTTGTTAACCAATAGATATTTTTCCAATAAAATATAATCAGTCCAATATTATATGGAACAATCAAGGGAATGTCTCAATTCAACGGTTAGAAACATTTGTTATAATAAATAATTCTATTAACTCATAGTTATATTATATTGATTCCCAAAATCCAATATTGTATCATGATAACAATTCCTATATATATGTGAGGATGTGACCCATCATCATTAAATTGATAATAATCCCATAGAATCACTAATAAATGGAACAAGAAATGTATAGAAATATCTGAGTAATATTTATTCCTAGTATGGAACATTTTTAGTAAACCCATATAAACCATAGGAGTCAGGACTTAGTTATATTTTTTAATATATTTATGTTCCAATATTAATTTTTATTGTAACATTGGAACTAGGTATATAACTAATTGGAATGATATCCTCTATTAAGTTTTCTAAAAGAGTATATATATTTTTTTAAGGATAATAATTTTATTCCTTTATAAATAAAAATAATTGAAGAATAATATGTTCCTTGAATTTATCCAATGGTTGAAGATACTAACATATTATCTGATGAAAATTTATAACAGGGATATATTAATGAATTTTATCAAAAAAATATAAGAATAGTTAGATCTGATATTAATCCAATTGATTTATCAATATGGGTTCTAATAATTTATACAAATATGATATATTTTTAATGAAAACATATGTTTAAACAAGAGAATATCGTAATAGGACACTATTTAACAATTAAAATGATCAAAAAAGATGATTTTATGACAATTTACCTTAATCTAATAGTGGTTCAAGATTCATTCTCAAAACCAATTATTTAAAGGGTATAACTAACGCTTAGTATTCAATAATAATAAAATTAATCTCCATAATCCAAACATCAATGATACAAATAATCAATAGATTCATTTTTTATAGAAGGAAGGGTGAATCATAAATTTTTTAAACTCGATATGTTCTTGGGAACTTCAATTTTTCTAATGAAAATAACATGATTAAACAATATTTAATTATGAATTCTGAGGAGACCATTATAAGTGATAATTCCAAAATTATACTATAGTTTATAATATTTTGATATGAAATTAAAAATAAATTATTTGTCATGTATTTTAATTAAATAAGATTGAATGAATGTTAGGTGGAGCTAGAATATTCAATGGTCCATGTGAATTGAGTGTTTACCACCCCTATTAAAGAGGTACTACAATTTTAAGAAGTTTCAAACAAAACATTAATGATGTTTTATGACAAGAATACCTATAATCAAGTCACTCACACACATGTAATCATTATAAAATTATAGAATCTCCAAGTTTGGACTCTAATAACCTCAAAATTACTAATTGTGGGAAACCTGGTTTAATGGTTTTATAGAAGAAAATATAATTAACATCAATACAGATAAGGTCATAATTGTTATCCCAAGTTGGAAAATCAATCAATTGAATGTATAATGGGATTCATTACCCAAATAAAAGAAATATTTTCATTTCCCTTCCATATAAAAACCACCTCTAATATAATCCAATATCTACATTTAGAAAAATAATTTTATAGATAGATAGGTGTATTGAGTAAGGTGAGGATTATAAAATAAAATATACCAATAACTATAATGAAAATAAATGCGTAAAAATGATATACAAATGGTATTACCTGAATTTAACACTATTTGTGATTATGAATTATTATTTTTTGAATAAGATAAATTACATTAAGGGATTGTGTTGTATAATACACCATGTTAAGAATGATTCATATACTAAACTATGTTAAAATTTTGATTAAATAAACATTGATATAATATTAATATACACTCAACATAATGTTTTCCTAATATACCCACAATATTGAGTTTTTTGGATATTTTTTAGTTTACTGAAGACCGATTTTTACAGAACTATAATATTACATAATTATTATTATTATTTAATCACAAAATTATCAAAATTCCATTGGAAATTAAGGAATGAAATTTTAAACAAAAATTTTAATATATTCTTTATACATTTTTATATAATTCATTTGGTACCAATTAATTATAATTGATAGTAATATCCTTTTTATGAAAACATGCATTGTTTTTCTGAAAAACATATTTTATTTGAAAAAATAGTGGTTTACATTATAAAATTGAGAAAATAAATTTTGGATAATTATTTTATTGAAATTTATATATTATAAACTCAATAAAATGTTTTACATTCAACATATAAGGTTTCTTGACAAGAGAAATGAAAAAATCCAATTACAAAAATAAAAAATTTATTTTCAAGAAGATCAATTTTTTCACCTTTTTGTGGAGAAATTGTTTTAAAAATAAAATTTTCCTATTTTAGAAAATTAATTACCTAAAATAAAAAACTTTTTAACTGTGTAATATCATCATTTTCATTGGTTAAATATCTGTTGTTTTTTAGAAGTTCCACGTTATGAGAATAGTGAAAATATTAAATTTTATTTGAAAATATCCAAATTCATTAAATAATTAAAAATTTTAAACTATATTTTTTGTTGGATTTAATGTTAAAATATTTATATTACACATATATTAATCCAATTTTTATTCATTTCAATCAATTCCATATTACAATTGAATATAAAAACATTATATTCTTTTTTTTTCCATTAAAAACAACTATTCTCAACATATGAGGACCTAACCGTATTAAATAACATAATCTTAAATTTTTGTCAAGATGTCACTTTATTTAATATTGATTTAATTTTAATGTTTATAGTTTTAGATAATTGGGATATAAAAAATATAGATCATTCCACATTCAAATATAGAAGATACCACAAAAACAGTATAAATTTCATCCAAATATATAACATTTCAAATAAAATATGATTTGATTTAAAAATATTCATGAAATTTCACTATACATCATTGTTTTTCTTAAAAAACCTTATAAACTGTGATAACAATTTAAAAAATTTGGATGATACCAAAAATAATAGTAAGAAATATCAAATGTAGAAAGGAAAACATTAGTCTATGAATACTTGTGAACGCATGAAATCATTTGAAAAAATACATACAGGTCAACCATATATACTTACATTGTGAAACCGAAGATTCCAAAAAAAATACCCATAAAAATTACCATAATTTTATCTTAGGTAATCATTTACACGATGTTATTACAATGTCAACTACCTTATCTTTTGTAACACCCATGACTACATTATTGTGTAACTATCACAATTACACTTGGAGTAACCATACAACTAACCTCTAACATACATATAACCTATGAATTATAGGGAGATATAGATACCACACTTCATAATAAAAAATTAAAAAGAACCAGAAAACAATCATAATAGATAAAAAATTTAAAAAAACCCATGCTTTTGAATTTTGTAAAACAGAATTTGAAATGAGGATTTTAAAAGAAAATCCCCTTATAAATATCATATAATTGACGAGATATTTAATATGGTGTAGTAAATATGTATATAAAATGATAGTAAACATAATTCAATATAATATAAAAAACACATCAAAAATATTTTTAATACCATATAAATAATGAAGTATACGGTTAACATAATGAATGGAAATCTCCTTAAAAATTCCTTTTCCTCAGGTTTGTCTTACATAAAACATGATTAATCCTAATATATAATTGTTAAAAATTTTTCATTTATATATTAAATAAACATTTTAATTTTTATGACATTTGAATTATGATTTCATTACATTATTTTACCCATTAATTGTCAGTATTTTAATCCTTCTATTGTTTTGGGTGTGTTCTTTACATGATTTCCTTAGCTGATTTGTATTTGATTTTCTTTCAATATAGATATGAAACTCCAGAAGTGGAATTAAATGGTATTAATATGTTTATTGAATATATAATCATTTGATAAATCATTCTTTATTATATATGATCATGGATCATTAGATAAAACATTAATGGTGTTTGTTTAGATTATTTTTATAGTTCCTTAGTAATCATGAAATTGTTTCATTATACAATTTATGGTCCTTCATTATAGGTAATTACAAGAATAAAAAATAGTTTAATAAATAAACATTAAATTTTGAATCAACCCTTAAAAGGGTTTTACGACCAGAATTTATGGAAGTAATGGAAATTGGAAAAACATCGTCCATAGGTTTTGTAAATCGGCACATTCCTGGTGGTGTTTATATTTTTATAACAAGAGGTAAAGGAGAGGAAGAAAGATTACAAATATTTTAAAATAAAATGATAAAATTAATAATATGTACTATTTTATAGATTTTATACCTCCTAGATAAGTGGAGGGGAAGAGATTATAATAAAAGAAGGGAATTGAAAATAAAACAAATGAAAAAGGAAGAGGATTTTTACCTCTTGATCTATACTCCATGAGATCCTCCTCAAGGCCTTTGGTTTTGGAATTTTGGTGATACTAGTAGGTATTGGACGTCGAAAAGATCCTGGGAGAGTGGATTTGGATAAATGTAGACAATGATCAAGGATTTATAGGTGTGTGTGGAAGAGGGGGATGAGGGTGGTGTTTATATTAGAGGAGAGGAGGAATTTTACATTATTTTAATCATTATTATAATATTTTTTCACAAGAATTTTAATAGTGTTGACTTAGGTGAACACATATAGTAATAAGCTTATGTTAATTCGAACTATGTGGTCTTAAATTACCCCTAATTTAAAAAATAGTGTTTAAAACTAATAATTTGAATATATGGTATTTTACCTTATTTTACTATTCTTCACTAATTCCATAAATTCAGAAAAATACCAAAAATTCACCAGAACCATTTTTTGACAATTAGAATTCTAATATAAATTCAATTTTTTTTAAATAATTTTTTAAATTTGATGAATTTTTTTGAAATAAAATAATACTTTATTAAAAAATTTATAATTTTAAAACTATAAGTTCTTTTATATCACATTGAAAAATTAATTAAGATGCCATTATCTTAAATACTTAATAAAATAAAAATAAAAATTATTTTTCATTACAGGCATATCACTATTCATATTACTATTTATATTACTATTCACCAAAAAATCAAGTTGGTTCTATGAGAATCCAAATAACTTGCTAATCACAACCATAGATTACCATCATGTGAAATACAAAACATATAAGAAGAAAAATTATTGTTCAATTCTGGATATAAATATCTATATAAAAAATTGTTTTACTCATTTAAATTTATTTTAGAAACCTTGGGGTATTACATTATCCCCACCTTTTGGAAATTTTATCCTCACCATTTAATTTACTTACTAAATAATTGTGGGTACCTTTCCCTCCTAACATTTTCAGACTCCCATGTTGCTTCTCCAAACATGTGGTTTATCCAAAAACACTTTTACAAGTGGAATACCTTATTCTAAAACACTTTTTCTATTCAATCAAGAATATGAATTGCTTTCTCCTCATAAGAAAGGTTCTCCTCCTACGAAACTACTTCTGGACTAAAGACATGAGATGAAGCTGGAACATACTTTCTCAACATCAAAACATGAATTTTGTTATATACCTAAGATAAACTCAGACGAAAAGCTACATATAAAGAGACTAGTCTAAAATTCTTTAGAATTTCTTAA
The DNA here is from genome assembly GCA_963277665.1 of Viscum album. Lineage (NCBI taxonomy): Eukaryota > Viridiplantae > Streptophyta > Magnoliopsida > Santalales > Viscaceae > Viscum > Viscum album. The sequence goes on along the minus strand of OY728119.1, from coordinate 22,549,748 downwards.
GTTCTAATAAATCGTGGATGAAGCTTTCCTTTCTTACCAAATTACATAATAATTTTTCCATTGTGAGATTTGAAGAAAAACATAATCACCTACATTATAAGAAATGTCTCTCCTCCTATTGTATGCATTAACATTTCTTCCTACTCTGAGATGTCTTCATGAATTTCTAGATCATATTCATTTTCTCAGCCACTTCCTCTACTAATTTTTGTCCCATGAACTTACTTTCCCTAACATCATCCCACAATGCGAGAGTTTGAAACCACTTCCCATACAATGACTCAAAAGGTGAAAATATAATAGATGAATGAAAACTATAATTATAAGAAAACTAAAATAAAGAAATATATTGATCCCAACATACTTGGTAGTCCAATGAACATGATCAAAGCATATGCTTCCAATTTGGAATTTTTCATTCTGACTTCCCATCTAATTGAGGTTGAAAAATTTCACTAAAATTTAATTCTATGCCCAATGACTTTTAAAGGACCTTATAAAAGTTAGATTACAACCAGGGATCCCAGTCAGATACTGTGTAAAGAGTCACTCCATGTTGTTGGGTCGGAACAAACGGGGAATGATGGCAAGAGGGGGGTGAATTGCCTTTTAAAAAATTTGATTAACAAATTAAAATCAAAGTGAAAGAATGCAGCAGAAAGAAAGAGGCAATCACACAAGAAATTGATAACGGAGTTCGGCCAAAACCCGGCCTACGTCTCCGCTCCCAACTCAACCGTTGAGAGATTCCTACCGCTTGCTTTTCAATGGTTTTAGCAAGAAACCCACTAGGCTTTGAGGTAGCACTAGGACCTATTAAAACTTTCTTTTATTGGTTTAGCAAGAACCCACTTGCTTTCAATGGAATAGCAAGAACCCACTAGCCTTTTTAACGGGTGAAGGCTAGCTCACCGAAAACTCAAGCCTTTTAAAAGGAAAGGCTTGACTAACCTCTTCACACCTTAATGGTGGTGTGAGAACCCAAAAAAGGGAGATGAAGAAAGATTTTGGGGTTTGTAGGCACAAACCCAAATTTAAAGCTCAAAATAAATAAACAAGAAAAACCGTAGTTTGAGAATCCTTGGGCGCCTTTGATTGGATGGAGATGTTGAAGGCCGCTTCCAAGCTTCTTTGAAGGGGCTCCTTGGATGTGGAAGTTGTTGGAGCTATTGGGGTTCCCTTGGAGGAAGTCGCCGGAGGTTGGCCAATTGATGCAAAATATGTCTGTGGGCTTCCGTATAGTTCCGGTTGGTGTCCGGGGCTTCCTTGGCCTTTATTTATAGGCATGGAACCCTTGGGGAGGCTTCGGAGCCGTTGGAGAGGCTAAAAGAGCCGTTGGGAGCCAAGTGGGCCAGCCTGGTCAAACTGCAACGGCTAGTTTGACTGGCTCCACCGGCTGGCCGGTACAGTCCCACCGGTTGGCCGGTGTGTGCAAAAAGGCATAGGATTCCTGTCCAGGGGCCACCGGCTGACCGGTGCCAGAGCCACCGGCTGGCCGGTGGCAAGACAGTAGCTGGCACTGTTGGGAGAGGGTTCCACCGGCTGGCCGGTGCTGAAGCCACCGGTTGGCCGGTGGGGAGGCAGAAGCTTCCTCTTCTGTGCAGGTGCCACCGGCTGGCCGCTGGTGTGCCACCGGTTGGCCGGTGGTCTGGACAGAAGGATGCCTTCTGTCCAGGCTCCATCGGCTGGCCGGTGGTGAAGCCACCGGTTGGCCGGTGGACTGAAAATCAGTCCATTTGGGTCTTCTTGCTTTCCTGAATTGATTCCTATCATCCAAAAACACTTGAAAGAGGATTAGATAAATATGAGGGTGATTGTGATCATGAAAATAAAACAACGAGGGGAACGAGATGTACAACAATCTCCCCCTATTTTGATGATCACAATCACCAAAACAATTAATGTAAAATACTGAAATTGAAAGGACATTCTTAAAGGATAAATTGAAAATAAATCAAATTATGATAGAGAAGACTCTCCCCCAATCAATCAAGAAATTTCTCCCCCTTTGTGATTATCAAAATAGAATGGGGCATAAACTTGATTGAGGGAAATGGTTTGAAAAACGAGATGGAGATTTTAAACCAATTGAAATTTTTGAAATTTTGAATTGAAAGTTTTGAATCAAGAATTGAAATGAAAATTTGAATTGAAAAAATTGAATAACAGTTTGAATTGAAAGTTTTGAATCAAAAATTTAATAGAAATTTTTGAATAGAAAAATTTGAAACCAAGTGTTGAATTTGAAAGATTGAATCGAAAATTGAATAAAAAATTTGAAATGAAAATTTTGAATGAAAATTTTTAATTCACAAAAAAGGCTTAAAAGAACCAAACTCCCCCTAAATAAAAACAATGAATCACCGGGGCGAGGGATTTTGAAAAGAGATGATTTTAGGCCCGGAGAGACTCGCTAGAAGGGATTTTTCAATCCACACTTGTCTCATAGAGGGTCTTCTCCTATAAAATTCGTCCGAATAAAAAATCGATTTGGGTTGACCGTACCGGGCGTTTTTACAATTACATTCATAAATTAGGTGCCTGGGTTTTTTACAATAATTACAAAATTTATAACAAGAGCTCCCCCTTACAAAAACAGTGGGTGCATGGGAGGAGGATGCTTGGTTGGTATAGCCAAGTCCTTGAGTGGTCCTAGAAACCCTTTGAGAACCAAGCAAATTGTTCAAATTTTGTTCACCTTGGGTGAACTTGGCTAGGGTATCTTTTAGGTCTTTGATGGTTGATTCCATAGAATCAACATTTGGGAAATTTTGGATTTTAAGGGTGAGTTCCTCCTTCTCTTTGAGAAGTTGGTCTTTTTCGGAGGAATGTTTTTTGAAAGACTTTTTCAAAGAAACAAATTTTGAAGAGAGTTCAGGAAAACCATTTTCAAGTTGGTCTCTAGCATGTGAGAGTTCTTCATAAGAAAGATGATTTAAAGAATTTGAATTTGAAGAACATGAGGAAGAGGAATCGGAAGAAGTTACCTCATGGAATTCCATTAGGCATTTTGTACCTTGGTCGCTCGAGGAGGAGGAGGAGGATGATGAAGAGGTGTCACTCCATGTCGCTTTGAGGACCTTTTTCTTTCCCTTTTCCTTTTGCATGGCCCGTTTCTTGTTGAGTGGGCAATCGGGCTTGTAATGGCCCTTTTCGCCGCACCCGTAGCATTTTATCTTGGGCTCGGATTTTGCGGTGGGTTCTTGCTTTCGATGCTTGCGGGATTTCTTCTTTTTCTTGTGCTTCTTCATAAACTTGTGCATTTGGCGGGCGAGATTCTCCATTTCCGAGTCGCTGCTTGAAGATGAAGGAGATGAGGAAGATGAGGATGAGGAGGAGCTTACTTATTTTTGAACCTTGAGGGCAATGTTCTTTGGTGTCTTGATTGGTGTGCCCTCCTTTTGAGCTTGCCTCCTCATCGTGATCTCATAAGTCATGAGAGATCCGATGAGCTCCTCTACCGGCATATTTTTGATGTCCTTAGCTTCTTGGATCGCCGTCACCTTTGGTGCCCATGAGCTCGGAAGGACCCATAAGATCTTCTTGACCATCGTCTCAGCTGAAATATCATCACCAAGGGACTTTCTCCCATTGCACACGTCAGTAAATCTAGTAAACATTTCAGAAATAGATTCATTTGGATGCATAGAGAATGACTCAAAATCCTGACGGTACATGTCCAATCGAGTATCCTTTACTTTGTTGGTCCCCTCATGGGTAACCTCCAAAAGTTTCCAGATTTCATGTGCGGAGGTGCATGTGGAAACTCGATTGAACTCATTTCGGTCAAGGCCGCAATGAAGAGCATTCATGGCTTTGCCATCAAGCTCAAAATTTCTAATGTCGGCTTGGGTCCATTTGGATTCGTCGGGGGTAGACAAAGTGTAACCTTGCATGAAAATTTTATAAATGGGATATCCTATGCTTCTAAGAAAGGTAGTCATGCGGGTTTTCCAATAATTATAATCGGTCCCATCAAAAAATGGAGCCCGACCCAAAGAGTAGCCCTCGGGGGCGAAAGAGGTGGATGCCATCACAATGGATCTTTGAATTTGAAACCTTTTAAGGTATTACTCAAATTACCCCTCTGATACCAATTGTTGGGTCGGAACAAACGGGGAATGATGGCAAGAGGGGGGGTGAATTGCCTTTTAAAAAAATTGATTAACAAATTAAAATCAAAGTGAAAGAATGCAGCGGAAAGAAAGAGGCAATCACACAAGAAATTGATAACAGAGTTCGGCCAAAACCCGGCCTACGTCTCCACTCCCAACTCAACCGTTGAGAGATTCCTACCGCTTGCTTTTCAATGGTTTTAGAAAGAAACCCACTAGGATTTGAGGTAGCACTAGGACCTATTACAGCTTGCTTTTATTGGTTTAGCAAGAACCCACTTGCTTTCAATGGAATAGCAAGAACCCACTAGCCTTTTTAACGGGTGAAGGCTAGCTCACCGAAAACTCAAGCCTTTTAAAAGGAAAGGCTTGACTAACCTCTTCACACCTTAATGGTGGTGTGAGAAACCAAAGAAAGGGAGATGAAGAAAGAGTTTGGGGTTTGTAGGCACAAACCCAAATTTAAAGCTCAAAATAAATAAACAAGAAAAACTGTAGTTTGAGAAGCCTTGGGCACCTTTGATTGGATGGAGATGTTGAAGGCCGCTTCCAAGCTTCTTTGAAGGGGCTCCTTGGATGTGGAAGTTGTTGGAGCTATTGGGGTTCTGTTGGAGGAAGTCGCCGGAGGTTTTCCAATTGATTCAAAATATGTCCGTGGGCTTCCGTATAGTTCCGGTTGGTGTCTGGGGCTTCCTTGGCCTTTATTTATAGGCATGGAACCCTTGGGGAGGCTTTGGAGCCGTTGGAGAGGCTAAAAGAGCCGTTGGGAGCCAAGTGGGCCAGCCTGGTCAAACTGCAACGGCTAGTTTGACTGGCTCCACCGGCTGGCCGGTACAGTCCCACCGGTTGGCCGGTGTGTGCAAAAAGGCATAGGATTCCTGTCCATGGGCCATCGGCTGACCGGTGCCAGAGCCACCGGCTGGCCGGTGGCAAGACAGTATCTGGCACTGTTGGGAGAGGGTTCCACCGGCTGGCCGGTGCTGAAGCCACCTGTTGGCCGGTGGGGAGGCAGAAGCTTCCTCTTCTGTGCAGGTGCCACCGGCTGGCCGCTGGTGTGCCACTGGTTGGCCGGTGGTCTGGACAGAAGGATGCCTTCTGTCCAGGCTCCATCGGCTGGCCGGTGGTGAAGCCACCGGTTGGCCGGTGGACTGAAAATCAGTCCATTTGGGCCTTCTTGCTTTCCTGAATTGATTCCTATCATCCAAAAACACTTGAAAGAGGATTAGATAAATATGAGGGTGATTGTGATCATGAAAATAAAACAACGAGGGGAACGAGATGTACAACACATGTGACCTGAAAAAATATTTGAGGTATAACTTTGGTTCTTGATCCAAAGAAATTATAACCCAAATAGTAAGAAAATGTGTAGATTTTGTCACTCAATCCACAATATCCCATATTGTATTGTTTACCTGGGATGTATTTGGTTTTCCCAAAATAAATTCCATCGATACATTCTCCAATTTATACTCTGGCATTAGAAAAGGATGAAGCATCCCCATTATTAATTTTCTCTCTGAATAACCGGTTGACATATCAAACATTTAATACTAAAATAAGTTGTATCCCATTTTTATTACATCCCACCTGTGATACACCTGAAAGACTATGTACATATTAGTGATGCTAGGATGAACTGATAATGGATAACTATGAGTTTCACACAATAATTACTTCTTCAACATGGAAACACAAGGCAGACACATCCTTTTACAAAATCATAGAACACAATCTTTATCAAGGATAAATTTTGGAAACATGCCAATTTTAACAAATTCTTCCTTTTTTGTAGCTCATAGACTTCCTTATTCTCTTTCTTAATTCTAGCTGGTAATGATGAATGTGCAGAAACCAAAATGAAGAAAGATGTATTTCCTGCACCAATAACTTCTAATATAAAATTCATCAAATCGTTAATCAAGGGATCAAGTTCCCAATGTAACATGGTTAATGATGCACGATGTTTTCGACTCCAGGAATCGACCACGTTGTTTTCTTTTCCTAGATGGTAATTGATCATGAAATTATAATCCCCAATCTATCCAAGCCATCTTCTTTTACTCATTTTTAGTTCATTCTGAGTGAATATATACATTATAGATTCATGGTCAGAATACATTTGACATTTGTCTTTATATAAATGATGCCTCCAAATTTTCAATGAAATAACCACATATGGAAAATCAAAATCATGTATGGGATAATGTAACTCATTCAGTTTTTGTTTTTTTAAGTATAAGAAATTACCTGATCATTCTACTTTTGAATAGAACCATGTTCATTCAATGTAGCATCACTACAGATGAATGACTCACCATTTAGAGAATTTAAGGCCAAAACCGGAACATTAACTAATCTAATATTCGGTTCTTGAAAAATAACATCACATTCTTCTATCCAAATTAATATAGCCCCTTTTCAAGTTAACATGGATAGTAAGACAGATAACCTTGAAATTTTTATAACAAAATATTAGTAATAAATTATTAATACAATAAAACTATGAATCTCTGTAACATTTGTAAGTCTTCTCAATTTATCAACCACTTTGGTTTTTCTAAAATCAACTATTATTCCATTATTATTTATAATGTTCCCATGAAAATAAGTCTATTGTAATAAAAAATATTGCATGATAAAATTTTTATACAATATATTTTCCATTTGGTCTTTTAGAATATCCATTTGATGTTTTTCATTCTCCTCTTTACTCTTAGAAAATACCAAAAAGTCATCAATAAACACATATAAAAATTTATCAAAGAACTTGTGAAATATTATTTCACAAGATTCAGGAATAAAATAGGAGAATTTGTCATCCCAAATGGTATAACAGCAAATCCATAATGCACAAATATAGTATGACAATCTATTTTTAAGATTTCATCCACCTTCACCATTAGCTAATTGTTTCCATATCTCATCTCAATCGTGGAAAAGTACTGAGCTCCTTAGATATAATAAAAAAAACAAATCGATATGAGGAGTAAGAAACATGTTTTTAATATTAATGTTCATCTAGGATCTATAATCAACGAAAAGTCTCATTAAAACATATTTATTTTAAACGACCAAAATAAGAGCATCCCTTAGTGATGTGATAGGATTAATGAAGCCTTTATCAAGAAACTCATGTAACTAATTTTCCAATTCAATAAGTCCCATTTGAGCCATTATATATGAGGGTTTTAAAATTATTTTAGAATAAGGAACTTAGTAAATTCTAAATTCAACATCCTGATTAGGTATGACACAGGGTAACTCATCTAGAAACACATCAAGATATTCTTTTACCAATGGCACTTCATTGATCTGAATAGTTCCATTATTTTCTTTAATATGAGAAAAATAACATTCATTTCCATCTTTCAAAAGTTTCTTAGCTTATAAATTTTTTTTTAATTTTATGTGTACACTCCTCTATACAAATTAAAGCTATATCTAAAAAACATCTTTATTAGCTCTGTAATAAATATTGGAATGATATTCATAAATTCAATCTTTTCCCAGAAAGACATCAAAATATACTAAGAGAAAAAAAAATGGTTTGTTGGTAAATCCTTTCCACAGACAAAAATAAAAATATTCCTATAATTCCTCTTTGCTATAATATTTACCCCTTGGTGTTTTTGGAAATATGTTCTGGTCTCTTTTGTTGAAGTGATATTTCAAATTTACCATAATATTTCTTAGAAATAAAGAAATGTGTGGACCCTGTATCAAACAAAACATTTGGAAAATCTGAGTAAAAAAAAGGTATCTGATACATCTTCATTGGATGGACCGATGCCTATAGACATAGTCACAATGTATCTCACTACACCTTTCTGCTTATAGTTTGGATTTTTTGCATCATTCAGATCTCTCTTTGGGGTGGAACTTCCATATGGACCCATCTCTCTACTTTTAAAACAATTAATATATTTCTTATCAGAATTATTATTAGGATAATATTCATTATAATCTCAGGCCATTTGTCCAAAATTATGACAACGAAAACACTTCTCAGTTTTTGTAAGGCATTCCCCAGGGTACTTTTTTCTACACTTTTCACAAACTAGAAACATGAATTTATTACAATCATATTTATTTGGATGGTTCTTACCCATAACATTCCATATATACCTTTTCTTTTTCATTATTTTTAAAGTGCCTGTGATCATCAGAAAAATCCATCTCTACCCTCTCAGCACGTCATAAAAATTTATCGAAACATTTGAATTCACGGGTGGCCAATTCCCTTTGATACATTGGCTTTAATCCTGAGTAAAGGTGGTTGATTTTAATATCAAGATCCAAAATATAATTTGGAACATATATCTCCATTCGACTAAATTTATTATCACACACATTCACTAAATATTCCTCCTTTTTTCTTCATTCAAGGAATTGCTTCTCCATCCTAAGACACACCACCATAGGGATATATTTTTTGGGAAAAAACTTTTAAATTCATCCCACTCGAAGGAATAAAACTCCTCTCTATCCCGCATATTTTTTATCATTGACCACCACAAATCCGATTCACCTTCAAAATAATAAATGTAATGACTTACCGTTCGATTATATGAACATCCCATATCATTGAATATTTTTTCATGGGCTTCAGCCCATTCTTCAGCCGTTACTAGTTCTAAAGATCCCCTAAATGAACGAGGGAGTTGTCTCATAAAATGTTCCACTATCTTCATGTTCCATTTTGGTATCTTTGGTTGATCTCTTGAATGGATTACAACACCATTCATCACTTATTTTATCTGAACCATTACTATCACAAATTTCATGGTTCCAATCCCTAGAATTTTAGGGTGCATATTTGGAAGGACATCATTCTTTCAATTCCTCTCCTCTTCAACTTCACTATTTATTCTATAGAAAACCATTCTTAAAAAACATATCTTTGTCAATGCAAATGGAAATCCTAAAATTCTATATTATTCCAAATTATTATTAGATTAAAAATCATTTATTGTATTCTGTTAACTTCATCCAAACCACTAATTTTATCTAAACCATCTTATGAAAGAAACTATAAGGAACTGACCTTATTAAATTACATAATCTAGTATTTTAGTCAAGAACATACTTCATTTGATATTGAGAATATTTTCATGTTTAATGTTTAGGGAATAGGGATATAACCCATACATAACATTCCACATTCTTATAGAGCAGATACCACTAAATCATTATTTATTTCATCCAAAATATAATGCCTTTAAAATAAAATATTATTTCATTGAAAAATCTCCATAAAATTTAACTTGGATTCATTCATAGTACTAAGAAACATCATTACCTCTTAAAATCATTTAAAAACATGTTATGGGCACAAAAATACCATTAAGGGACATAAAAAATGAAATATAAAACAATAGTCCATGAATATGTGTATACTCATGAAATCATTTTTAAAAAAACAAAGTTGTAAAGAATATACACTTAGTTTGTAAAAAATGAGATTCCCACAAAACACAATAAACGTAAATAGAACCATAAAGGTATCTTGGGGAATTAATTATAAAATGTTTATGCCTCTTGTCTATCTTATAATTTTTAAACCTCATGGCTACCTTATTATGCAACCATTGCAGTTACACTTAAAGTAACTATACAACCTACATCCAAAATACAGATAAACAATGAATTAGAGGGATATAATGGTCCCACCCTTCATCATAAACAATTCTCATGAACAAGAAAAAAATCAAACAACCTGAATAATTTCATAAAAACATTTCTTTTGAATTTTGTAAAATAGATTTTGAAAAGTGGATTTAAAGGAAAAGCCCCCTATAAATATCATAAAATTGAATGGAGACTTAATAGAGTGGATGAAATATGTATATAAACTAAAAATAATGATAATTAAAAATAATTTAAACAAAATTCATTCCAAAAATAATTTTAATACCACATAAATAATGCAGAAGAAGGTTAACCCAATCAATGGAAATCGGGTTAAGAATTATATTACCTCCGGATTTTCATAGATAAAACATTTTTAAACCTCATTTATAATGAATAGAAGAGTGTTATTAATATCTTAAAGAAAAATATTCACATTTATAACACCTTATATGATTATTAATTACATCATTTTACCATTTAATTGATCCAATTTTTTCCTTTCATTGTTTTGGGTGGGTTCTTTACATGATTTCCATGGTCAGTTTTTATTTTATTTTCTTGTCATATGGAAATGAAATTATAGAAGTGGAATGAAATGGTATTTATATGTCTCTAGAATAAATAAAAATACAGGAAATATATTTTTTATTATATATGATGATGGATAATTAGATAAAACATTAGGTATGGTTGTTTAGATCATTTTTGAACATTCCTCGATAATCATGAACATCTTTGATTATATAATTTAATTCCATTCATTGAAGTTCATCTAAGAACATAAAATATGTTAAAAATAAAATTTAAGTTCAAATTCAACCATTAAAAGGGTTTTATTAACATCTTTTATGGACATAATGGAACTTTGAAACACATCATCCATGATTTTGGTAAATCAACACATCATGGGTGGTGTTTTCATTTTTAGCAATTGAGTGAGAGGAAAGGAAGAAAGATGATGAATATTTTACATGAAAATGATAACATAATGAATATATAAGATTCTAGATATTTCAAATATCCTACATAAGTGAAGGGGAAGAGATTATATGAAAACAAAGGAAGTGAAAAACAAAACACATGAAAAAAAGTTGATTCTTACCTCTTGATCTCTACTCCTTGATATCCTCCTTATGTAATTTGTTTTTGTCCATTTGGTGAGGCTAGAAGATATTGGACATTGGGAAGATACATGGGGAGGGTATTTGGTAGAATATAGAAAATTATTAAGTCTTGATAGGTGAGTGTGGATGTGGGTAATGGGGGTGGTTTTTTAGTGGAGGAGAGAAGGGATTTTACCTTATTTTAATAATAATTAAAACATTTTTCTCAAGAATATTAATAGTCTTGATTAATGTGAACCCAAATAGAAATAAGTACATGTGAGTTCAAAACAATGGTCTTACATCATATATTATGTAAAAATTAGTGCTTTAACTAATAATTTTAATATATGTTTTCATTATATATCACCATTTATAAAAAATTCATGATTTTCATAAAAATACTAGAAATTTACCCTAAACCTTTTTTGGCACGTATAATTCTAAAATGAACTCCTTTTTTTAAATTACATTCTTAATATGATTAATTATATTTTTAATTAGGTTATTCTTTATTTAAAAATTAATTATATTAAAATTATAACATCTTTTATATAACATTGAAAAATTAATAAAGATGTCATTATCTTAAGGTCTTATGAAAATAAAATAAAAATATAATATAATTTTCACTAGGGTTATATTATTATTCATATTACTATTCATATGTATATGTTAAAATTTATCATGAAGTAAATTTGGTTCATTGATACTCAAAAATTACTTACTGATCACAAACATAGATGACCCTTTTTTGAAATTTAAAACATAGAAGTGGAAAAATTGTGATTAAAGGCTAGTAATAAATATCTAATTAATACAATTTTTTCATGCATTTAAATTTATTTTTATACCCTTGGAGTGTTACAATACACATCTATGGGAATAATTTTAAATTAATTTATTACAATTATGTGATACAAATTTCGAAAAATGGATAAAAGTTTATTGATTAGCATATTTTATAATTTCTCAAAAGTGAAGAATAATTTTTTACCAATGTGATTAGTGAAAATCATAAAATTAATCATATATTTTAAAAGAAATATCCAGTTACTGTGGGACTAAAAATTAAACTTATGGGATAAAAATTCCCTCAAAATATTTCCATCACCCATTATATGAAAATATTTCTACCATAACCCATTAGGGATTGAATATTTTATATTATCCATTCCTTTTGTTGGTGAAAGACATCTGTACACTAGAGGTTATATTTAAAAATTCCAAATATATCCTCTCACTTACATTTAAAATATTAATATCTCTCCTAATATATTAACACCCTAAAAATCCATTGGTTTGGGAAATCCCTAAAAATTCACTTTTACACTTCCAAATAGCTTCTTATAAAAATTATTGTGCGAATAAATCCAACCAAGTATATGCATTGATAAAAACTAAAAAGAGATACCTAAAGGAGAGATAATGTTCATCAATAAGTGTACTTATATTATTTCATCCTCAAACCTATTAAATTAATTTTATATTATAATTACATCATTAAAAATTATAATTAAAATAATTATATGTTGTTTTTGTTGTTATTACATACAACCACACACACATCCTTCATATAAGTTATGAAATTATCGCTTGTGTGTATAATTCTCTACCATCTAGAAAATGGATGTCATTCATTTTTACATTACCATATTTAAATTTAGGGAATACTATTGGATTTATAATATATTTACTACATTTATAATTTTTGTGAGGTAATTATGAATCATTAATTGTTATATCACACATACCATTATTATTTCCTTTTTTTGGATTATGATAACTATGTTCTTCTGTATGGTGAGATATGCCTCACGAAGGGATGTGATTATTTCAAACATTACATATAATTTACTAAGGTCTGTATTAATAAAAATATGTGATATGTATAAAATTAAAATTACTCATAATGATATTACCTCATATAAATTTCTTTCATTAAATTTGACATGAATGATTAAACAACATTCATGCGTACGTATGACCAACTATCTCCATGAATAGTTTATTTAATTTTCTATCCATAAGATTTACAAAACCCAAAAAATACATATATAATTAATATATATGATATTTATTTCTTTTTCTCAAAATGAATGTTATTAAATAATTATCAATGTAATTTGACATCAAACAATAAGGAATTTAATCATATATGATAAATCAAGAAGTTATTACCTAATACATAACGTTAGCATGAAATAGTTAATAAAAGGATAAAAAAATGTCATAATAAAATCATTTATGATATCATATATGTGAATGTTTTTCTATTATTGATTTAAAAATACTTTTATATTTATTATAAATTATGCTTGAATGAGTTCAATGGAATTCAAGACTTATGATATGGGATTTCCATCTGAATTTTATTTTCTATCTGACACATGCCAAGTTCACAACTAATTTCATATATGTTGTGTGTATAAAAACCATGGATGTATTTTATGAATCTTATTTTGAAAATTATTTTGATTATAAAATACATTTTATGATCTCTCATTCATATGGGTTATGGTTAAAACACTACAATGCGATAAGGGTATTTTTGTCTCATTTTTTCTTCATCGAGGTGTATGTTTTGTTATTTAAAGAGGTGTATATACAGCCCCTTTGAAATGTAATATCATGAGTATTTTCACCCTAATGATATTTTTTGTTTCATTATTTTCCTTCACCATTTTTCTTTTCAATGTTACCAAATTTGTAAGGGTTTATTGCTACAACGTCATCGTTTATCAGGTTGTTTTGGATTTTTTGTCAATTGATGAAATATTATCATCCATATCTCATTAATTATGATGAATTTTATTTTAAAATAGCGATTCATGATAGCTTAATATAATGTTAACATTTTGACTATCTTCTGTACATAGGATAATCAAGAATGTTTTCAACAAAATCATACTTATTTATCCCATTTGTCAGAAATCAGTTTTCTCCCAAAATCATTTCGTAAACATATTCTTTTAAAAATGTCTTTAAATATTTTATTAAGAACTTTTTCCTGGAAAATTATTTTAAAAATGTTATAAATTTTTATTATTTTTTAAATGATTTTCAAGTCAAACATTCCATTTTTTAACAGTTATTTTCATTGAAAATTATTTTCCAATTGTATTATCTCTTAAAATTAATTTTGAAAATGGAATGTCATTTTTTACTCAAGAAATATTTTAAATGATCGTTCAAAATTAATTTCTATCTATGATGACATTTTTTGGTGTAACTCAATCCTTATTTGGGATATGATCCAAGGGTACCAATTAGATTCTTTATCTAAATGGTTTAGGTTTTGATGAAATGTTGATAATGAAACTTGTTTCTATTACATGGGTTATATTATTATGATACCAATTTATCCTCTATATTTTATATACTTATAAAACCTATTTTGTTTCATGGATAATTCTTGGATTATGAAACCTATCTCATTTCAATAGTTTAATGTATTGTTAAATGTTTATGATATATGTTTCATTTCATGGGTTATAATATAATGAATGTTTATGACATTGTGCAAAACATATGTATTATTTAATAATGAGAACTGTGGGAAACCTATATCCTACCTATTTTTTTAAAAAAATATTTATATATCTCATCAGATATATATGACTGGAAGGAGTAGTGAACTCAGTTCATTAATGTAGCGCTACAACAGGATGTGATCCCAGTTCAATAATACAATGATAAAATGGTGTGTGAACCCAATTTAGTAAGGGATATCATAAAATATGACCACTTTTGTAGTGAAATGTGAATCTTATTAAATTATATTATATACTTCTATGTATTCCACAACTTCCATGTATTATGACAATGGTATGCTGTCAAGGATTATTTACTTTGATTTAATTATGATTGTGGTCTTATAAACTTCCTATCTTTTTTTCATGGTTCATGATTATAACCTTTGACATATAGAGTATTATTTGTAGTTGATATGATAATGTTCTCATAACATCATACTCATTATATGCTTACACATCTCAATATATTACCATTACTGACCTATTAATCTCACCCTTTATTATAATTCCTCTCAACTAGTCATAATGATATGTGTTATGTATGATGATTCTAGAGGATTTCCATTCAGGGAGAACATAGTTATAACAACCCATACTTTACATACATTGTTATTACTTCAAAATTGAAGCATACTTATTACAAAATATAACAAAACCATGAAAGTACCGTATAGGTATAGTGTCTTTAGAAACTGGGAAACATAAACAACTTGTTCATAAAGCATCTACATTGTCTCCCATTTATTTCATCATATCTATAGTCCCTTTTGGAATATATTACTTAATAAGCTTCTTCCTGACCAGGGGAAAGAAAACATACAAAAGGGTGATCTCAAATGCTCAGTAAGGGTAAACAAAAGAAATATCAATCTCATCATACTCCTAAGAACATAACATTTTAGAAATCTTAACCTCCAAAGGAGAGCATAATTTCATAACATGGGATAAATCATAGTAGTGAAATGAAATCCCAATAATCATAACATAAAACATGATACTTTTTGGCATACACACATAATCATATAGAATAATTTCTAATTAGTCAAGACTCATTGCCAAGACTATCTTAGTGGACAAAGTACATTTCTGAACCGAGTTCACTCCTCGTTTCAGTCCTGTTTCATTGAACCGGTTTAACCTGCCGTTCCAACCATGTCTATCTCATGAGATATAAAATCTTTACCCAATGCATTAGAGGGATATATAGGTCCCACCCATCTAATAATGATACCATTCTTATGTGTGCCACAAAATCATAAATCATAAACCATTACATAACCCATGTAGTAAAAATGGGATTCTTAAACAACATGACATCATAAAACAATTCATATAAGATAAAGGAATTCATAAAAATAATTCCATCACAAAATAATCAAACCAATGTAATAATAGGGATAGAAACAGAACCCTATTTTATCATAGATGGAAAATAATTTTGATAAAGCACTTGAACTCCATTCTTGAAGAAAATATCCTTTCTACTTCAAAAACATTTTACTTTCTTTATCAAGTCATACAATTTTAAACTAAAAGAAGTTGACTAAAAATAAACTTGAAAACATCTAAAGGAAGCTTCTTGGACATAATGTTTTAAAAATCCATTCATGCCGTATAAGTTAAAAAAACATTCTTCTCGTACTTTTGTCGGAAAAGTCAAAAAGTACCTCATATGAAAAATGACAAAAGATTCCTTTCATATATTTTATTAAAAACTCACCGAAGGGTAAAATTGGATTTAAACAATTTTAGTTGGATGAAACAATATTACATATTGAGGAAACATGGATGTGGATGATAAAATACACCCCATTAAATTCTGAAGTATAAACAATCTCAGATAAAAATTGAGATTGCGAGATTTTCCCTTACCTTAGGTCCGATTTGCTTTGTAAGTGTCCGAACCTCCTGTATAATGATTTAAATAATGTTATTGACTTATTCTAGAATCATAAATATTGTTATGATATCATATATGGTCATATTCTTGGCTTCTTATTAGTAATATTTCATTACTACTTGTTATTCGGGTTTTATTACTTTTTGTTCTTTTGCGTGTTTTTCGAATAAATTCTTATTCTTCTCTTTTGGTTATAGATACCTCATTTCTAGAATTTTATTACTGTTATATATATCATACTAATTCATTAAATTAATTTATATAATCATTATGCAATGAAGACCATGTAGAACGAATCGCATCACATCGTGGAGACGGTATTCCATACGTACGCACGAGCGATGATATCGTTCCCATGATCGTGGAATTGTATTGGAGTGTATGTATACTATTTAAGAATCAATACCACTTTACAATAATAATATATATTCATTACTTTCACCCTTATACCCATCCGTGTAAGGTGGTGGTGGAAAATAGATTACACCACGGCGTGGAGACAGTATTCCGTACGTACGCATGCGCGGTGATTTCGTTTTCCGTAGGATGGATAAGACGTGAAATAGGGTTGTTTCATATTTATAATAACATATTAGTAAATGAGTGATACTTATGTTATTACCTCATAATGAAACAACTAAATAAGAGGGAGTAGAAGAATAATGGAACTTGAAGAAAACGGAAGAAGGTATTACCTCTTTCTCGAAGTTCCTCATTTAAACTTTCTCTTAAGGCACTAGAGTTGGTCTTTTGATAAGACCAGTACCTCTAATAGATTTCTAAGGAAGTGGGGAAGTGAAATTGGCAGGGGTGGTCGAGTTTTAAGGCTCAAATTGGTGTGAGGATGAGAGGGAGGAGGTGCCCTTTTATAAGGGAGGAGAGCGGCACCTTTGGAAATATAAGAAATATTAGTGTATATTAAATCCCAAACCCACATAAAAACTTCCAAAATGACTCATATCCGAATGTTAGGTGGTATAGGGTTGTATTTCCATCAAACAATAAAATTTATACATGTTAGGAATTTATTTTAAACATTATCAACTTGATTTATCCTTATTTATCAATTTTATTTTATTTGTGGTAATAATATTCTAAATTTTAAATTATTATAAGTAATTACATATGTGTTTTGAATTTTCCATAATTAAATTATTTATGACATTTTAGACCATATAAATTTTAATTTATAATTTTTAAAATGTTTTGTGATTTTTAAACAATTTTCTAATATGTTATTTTTATAAAATTACAATAGTGTCAATTTTGATACTATTCATTTATTTTAATTTAAATAAAATATATACAGAAGATATGTTCAAAGTAAAAGCTTTAATAGATTGATAAAATTTCATATGTATCTAGAAAATATTATAGCACATTAAATAGTTCATATAATATTTATTTTAATATTTTTAAAACAATTTATTTGATATTTTAATTAATAAAATAATTTCAACATCACTATTGTGTCATAATTAATGATAATTATTTAATCCCTAAAAATTCTATATAAATTCCTATGATGTATATAATTTTATTAGCTTTATGGAGACTATTCATGTTCAAATTTCCATTAATTTTATCTCCAAATAAAAATTATTATACTTATAAGATTTAATAAAGTGACATGTTGTCACATTCTTTGGTTTTAATAATAATTAAATTATTTTCATGGGAAAAAGTCCATTAAATGAATCTAATCCGACCCTCAGGTGATATGGGTCGACTTTTAGTCATCCAATAGGATTTTGTCAGGTGTTAGGGTTATTTTATAATCTTATATTTACCCTTAATTACCCAATTTACCTTTAACTATGGTAAATAAAATTTACCATAGTTACTATTCATAATGCCCAAAAATAAAAAGTAGCCTATTAACAAAATTTGGACCCACGGATTCTGAATATGGAATCCATTTTTCAAAATTAAAAACATATAAGTTGCAGTAATTAATTTAAAATAAATCTCGTTGTTAAGAAAACGGGTTTTAGAAGTTATAACATTGCCAAAGATTGAAATGTTTTTACCTATGAATCCAATGTGAAATTCATGCTAATGACATAAATTATATTAAATGGTAAAAATATATTCTATTTATACTTTAAAACCATTCAATATTATAATTTATCCATATAAATTATCTCAATGAAAAAAGTACTTTTTAATTAAAAATTAGCGTATTTTTACTATTCATCAAAATATGAAAGTTATCAGAAAAATATAAAAAATTTATCCAAAGTAAATTTATATACCCTGATTCAAAATAAGAATTTTATTCTGTCAAATTGAACTTATAAACATGTCAAAAACTGGATTTAATGTGGGTGCGTCATCAAAAGGCAACAAAACTATATTTTTTGAAAAATATTTCTTTTATCCCAAAAAACTGATTTTGCTTTTATACCTCATTCTAGAAAATATATAAGTTGAATTAAAATGTTATAAAATTAAAAATTCATTTAATACTATTCATAATGGATAGTTTTAATAATATTTTAATAGAATATCATTTTTTAGTGAAGCTCGGTATTGCGTATGACGCAAGCTATCGAGGAAGGCCGCGATTGCATGTAATGCAAGTCATGCTAGTGTTGTGTGTAGTGAAAGATTCCTTCGATGATTTATATAACATAAAAAAAAATATTTCTCATAAAAGTCTTGGGTGTTACATTCTACCCCCCTTAAAATTAATTTCTCCCTCGAAATTCATCACTTTGTAACAAACAGATGAGCATACCTATCCCTCATCATATCCTTAAGCTCCCATGTAGCTTCTTTTAATTGGTGGTTCCTCCATAAAACATTCACCAAGTGAGTGGTCTTGTTTCATAGGAATTTTTCGCTACGATCTAGAATCTCTATCGGCTGTTCTTCATAAAAAAGATGTTGCTCCAGCGGTACAACATCTGAGCTGAGTACATGTGAAGGATCAGGTATGTACTTTCTCAGGAGAGATACATGGAACACATCGTGTACTTGAGAGAGATTTGGTGGAAGCTCTAATTAGTAAGATACCTTCCCAACACGATCCAATATTTTGAAAGGACTGATATATCTAGGGCTCAACTTCCCCTTCTTTCAAAATCTCATGACCCTCTTCCAGGGAGATATTCGTAAGAACACTTTATCACCCACTTCAACCTCTAGGCCTTTTCTTCGGTTGTCGGAATAACTTTTCTGTCGACTCTGAGCTTCTCTTATGTGTTTTTGAATAGATCTTACCTTTTCTTCCATTTCATCAATAAGATCAAGTCCTAATAGCTTTCTTTCCCCAACTTCATCCCAGCAAGTTGGAGTCCTGCATTTCTTTCTATAGAGAGATTTATAAGGAGCCATCTGAATACTGGAGTAAAAGCTATTATTATAAGAAAATTCCACCAAAGGTAGGTGTTTATCCCAACCACCTTTGAAATCCATAAAGCAAGATCTCAACATATCTTCTAGAGTTTGAATTGTTCTCTCAGACTGACCGTCTATCTGAGGATGATAAGTAGTGCTGAAACTCAACTCTGTATCCAGAGTATACTGAAGACTTCACCAGAACATCAAAGTAAATCTCGGATCCCGATCAGATATAATAGAAATTGGTACTCCATGCAATCTTACCACTTCCTTTATATATATCCTATCATGCGGATCCAGAGATAAATCCTCTCTAATAGAAATGAAGTGTGCAGACTTTGTAAGACGATCAACTATGACCCAGATAGCATTATTTCCTTTGGATGTTTTAGGAAGTCCTGTGACAAAGTCCATAGTGATGTTTTCCCGTTTCCATTCTGGTATGGGTAATGGTTGTAACATCCCCTTAGTCTTCTGTCTCTTTAACTTGCTGACAAACCAAGCATCGAGAGACATATTCAGCAACATCTCTTTTCATGCCATCCCACTAGAAGTACTCTTTCAGGTCCCTATACATCTTCGTGCTTCTAGGATGAATAGAGAATGAAGAACTATGAGCCTCATCCAGCAGCTCCTTCTTTAATTCGGGGAGGGGAGGAACAGAAACCCTATTCCTGAACTTTATTATCCCATCACAAAAAAGGTTGAATTCAGGAACATTTCTCACCATCTTTTGTAACTCTACATCTTCTTTCTGTGCCTCTTTAATATTCACATGTATAGATGGTTGAACATTTATTTGATAAAGATACAATTTTCCCCCTTCCATTATAATTCAAAGATCCATCCTTTGTAAATCCATAAATATTAGATCTTTTGTGATCCTCATCATGGATAAACTGGCATGGTCTTGTCGACTTAATGCCTCTTCCACCTTGTTTACTTTCCTAGGGTGGTAATGAATTGAGTAGTCATATTGCTTAATCAGATCCAACCATCTTCTTTGACGCATATTCAGCTCATTTTGTGTGAAAATATACTTTAAACTTTTATGATCAGTATAAATATCACACCTTTCACCATAAAAGTAATGCCTCTAAATATTTAATGCAAAGAATACCGCAGCTAACTCCAAATCATGATTTGGGTAATTTTTCTCATGGATTTTCAACTGTCATGAGGCATAAGCTATCACCATATCATTTTGCATAAGAACACCCCCCAATCCCTTCTTGGAGGCATCACTGTAGATCACAAACCTTTCTCCACTACAAGGCTGTGTGAGCACAGGTTCACTGGATTGTCACGACCCGTCCTCGGGGCCCGTGCCGTGACTACCCCAAGCCCGCCTTCCATAGGCCAGGGGCTGGCGACTAGCACCAAGGCGTAAAATCCCAGTAAATAGGGAAGGCATTGCCTTTGTAAGTAACAACCACACAGAGTCAGCAAGTGGAAAGTAAAGTGCAGAAAAGTAAAGGGGGCCGGAAATACAAGCCCAACTGTAAAGTACAACTGAAAAGTAAAGTACAGTAACTGTAGAAAAGACGGCGGCCTCGTGTCGTCCACTGGCAATCCCACCTGAAGGGTGGGTACAGATAGCCTCCAGGCTCCTCGGGTCCCACGTCCGCTCCGAGCACGTCCCGCCCAGTGGTCCACCTCCAGGTACCGTCCTGCTCCACGCCCCAACCGTGATCAGCGCTGTCCGTCGTCTGCAACCAACACAACAAGGTGCGGGCATAGCCCGTGCAGGGGTGAGTACAACTACTCAGTAAGGACCCCGAGACCCCCGAAGGTCTCCCGAAATCCACAAAGGATATAGCACAAAAGAAAGATGCAATCACGAAGTAACATCTGACTCGACTTAGGTATATGCCCATACACATACCTAAGTCCCCAATTCTAGCTCTGCTCACGAGCTCAAGAACAACTCAATCCACAAAGGAAGCAAGACTCAAATCCACAAGGAGAGTAACAGTAAATCCACATAGGATAGTTCAACACAATCCACAAAGGAGAGTAACAGTAAATCCACATAGGATAGTTCAACACAATCCACAAAGGAGAGTAACAGTAAATCCACATAGGATAGTTCAACACAATCCACAAAGGAGAGTAACAGTAAATCCACATAGGATAGTTCAACACAATACACAAAGGAGAGTAACAGTAAATCCACATAGGATAGTTCAACACAATCCACAAAGGAGAGTAACAGTAAATCCACATAGGATAGTTCAACACAATCCACAAAGGAGAGTAACATAAGATTCAGCTCAACCAGGATTTTCATTATCGAAACCGTAAAAGTTGAAGAGCCCCATCTCTGAAGTGTACAGTGGTCCTGTCACGACTCTGAGGTACTGCTCACTAACCTAAGACTGCTGAAGTACTCCTCCTGTCGAGCACCGCGGGTCTGCTGCCAACTACCGGGCGCTCCGTCCGCTGAGGGTCTGCTGCCAAATACCGGGCGCTCACCCAGATAGCCTACTGAGGTACTCCTCCTGTCGAGTACCGCGGGTCTGCTGCCAACTACCGGGCGCTCCGTCCGCCGTGGGTCTGCTGCCAACTACTGGGCGCTCCGTCCACTGGGCTAGTCGACTCACTCCAAGTCGAGTCGGTCAAGCAGTCGTCAGGTCTCAGTCAACTACACGGTCTCCGTACTCCGTACGCACGTCTCCACCGTCGCGGGTCTGTCGCTACAACCAAGCGCACACACTCCGTAGAGTATCGCGGGTCTGCCGCTACAACCAAGCGCTCCACCGCCAAGGGTATGTTGCTGCATCCAAGCGCACCACCACTGTCAAGTACCACGGGTCCGCCGCTACACCCAAGCGCTCCACCGCTCAAGGTAAAAAGAAGATTCAGCTCACACAGGTTCGGTAGCACTGTTCCACGTAGGATCGCTGAGTGCAGTAGTCGACGCAGTCCACGGAGGATCTCTGCACAGTCGTCGCCGCAGTCCACGAAGGATCTCTGCTCTGCCGTCGTCGCAGTCCACGGAGGATCTCTGCTCTGCCGTCGTCGCAGTCCACGGAGGATCTCTGCTCTGTCGTCGTCGCTGTCCACGGAGGATCTCTGCTCTGTCGTCGTCGCAGTCCACGGAGGATCTCTGCTCTGCCGTCGTCGCAGTCCACGGAGGATCTCTGCTCTGTCGTCGTCGCAGTCCACGGAGGATCTCTGCTCTGTCGTCGTCGCAGTCCACGGAGGATCTCTGCTCTGTCGTCGAAGCCACAGCCAGCACTAGGGTTCCCGCACATAGCGAGCTCGTTAGGAGGGTCCGCTCCACGAGCCGAGAGGCTGATACATCAACTGACACGTAGTCCGAAGTTGATGTATCCAAAAGTTCCGTATCGACAACAGGATCTCAACGCAACAGACGGCGCGTCAATCGGACGCCCGGTCTGAGAGTTATTGGCATTTTCGTCCCAGGGGCCCGGTTGGTTTTTAGGGAAAAACCAACCTGACTGTACTCCGCCTGTGTCCGATCCTCGGGCGGGGTATGCCAAAAGTTCCGTCTCACTTAGAGGAAACTACCACAGCTGACGGTACGTCGTTCGGACGTCCGTAGCTCAAGTTATGAGCGTTTCTGCTCCGAGGGCCCGGTTGGTTTCGTGTACGAACCAACCCGGCCGAACCCAAAGTCTTCCGAAACCTCGAGTATAATATACCGAAACGACCGTCTCGATCCAAGGATCGCGTAGCCGCTGACGGTACGTCAATCGGAGATCCCTGGTCCAAGATATGGGTGAAAGACCGAAGAAGGCCCGAAACGGGGGTTCTGGGCCCGGGGCGACCCGGCCCGAACCCCCCCCTTGGGTCGGCCGAACCGGGTCGGCCCGACCCGGGTCGGCCCGAACCGGCCCGACCCGGGTCGGCCCGAACCGGCCCGAACCGGCTCGGCCGGGTCCGGTCCGGCCTGGGCGCGGCCCGGCCGACCGGACCGGCCGGCTCGGCTTCGGCCGAGCGGCCGAGCAGGCCGCCGCCGCGGGTTTGACCCGCGGCATTTGGAGAAACGCGGCCCCCGCGGGGGGCCGCCTGTCACGCGGACGCGGCCGGGCCGCCGCGTCCGTTCCCGGTTCCGCGCGGCCGCGGAACCGGCCGCCGCCGCCGCGGCTTCAGCCGCGGCGGGAGATCTCCACGGCGGCGCGCCGGGCGCCGCCGCCTCCGGTCGCCGGCGCCGCCGCGCCGGCGACCCGCGCCGCCGCCTCCTTCCACGGGCCGCCGGAGTTGCTCCGGTGGCCCGTTTTGCCTCCCGTCTGCGCCATTGTTCCTCCCGGGACGCGTCCTCCACTGCGGAAACAACGGATTGCCCTTGCCGCACGGTTCGTCGTCGTCCGCCAAATCCGCACAAAAAGGGAAGATCGGCGGAGGGTTGCCGGGTCTTGTTCGTTAGACCCGCTCCCTCCGCGTTAATCATAAACAACGGGAGAAAAGAATAAGATGATCAACACATGATCCAACAATTTTATTTAATGATAAAATTGTTCGCTTGAAACCGGCCTTTTAAATTTTCAAGAACGTTCACGAGAAAATTTAAAAGGGGTAACTTTTCCAAAATAAATCCCTACCTCGAAGTCGTCGTCGGACGAGAGGTCGTCGCGGAATCGCTCGTCGCGGAAGAAGGAGATCGTCGCGTCGTCGCGGTATCCGGCGTCGCGTCGCCAATCTTTAACCGCCGATCGCAGGTTCGCCGCGGAAGAAGAGGCACCGAAGAAGAAGAAGGTCGCGGAAAAGCTGTTGACGTCGCGGATCGTGCGTCGTCGGATTCCGGTTCCGGCGTTCTTCGCGTTCTTCGCGTTCTTCGCGTTCTTCGCGTTCTTCGCGGAGAGGGTGGAGGAACGAAGATTCTCTCAAATCCTTTCCAAGGATTTTTAGGTTGGTCTTATTTTATAAACATGCCAACACTAAACCGGTTAAGAAACGATCCATCAATTCGAAAGAAATGACCCATTTAATTCACGAAGAAACAGTCCATTTAATTTACGAAATAAACCGCCCAATTAAATGGTCTGTTAAGAATTAAAGAAAACGCGTCGGTTGACTTTTCAGTTACTTTGACGGGTTTTCGCGGGTGCGTTACTTAGCGAAAGAAACGGCGGGGCTCGTGCGGGTCCCACCGCACAAATATCCTACCAAGGGGTAGGATATTTCTGGATAGCGTCCTATCCAGTTCAACTCAGTTCAAGCCGCCTTTAAGTGACTTTAAGTGGCTTCCAAGCAGTTTAAGTGAAATAAAATAAAGTTGTCGCACAACTTTATTTTATTCTGACTTAAAGCCGCAAAATTTAAAAACCACGTCTTGAGCAAACGCAACTCCGGAAGAGGCGTTTCTAAGCAAATACCGGCGCTGCGATTTCATTGGTGCCCTCAGAATTCGATTCCGGGCACCGGTTCAAAAGATAGAAAAACCCGCTCGTCCGTTCACTGAACGTACCCGATCCAAACTTCGGAAATTGATTCCGGGCACACCGGGCCTCGGAATCAGGTGCCGTCTGAAGCTGCGCTCTTGTAAAATTCCAAAGAAAATTAAGAAAAAAAATTTCCTTGAAATTTGCGGGTCTTTACATTACTCCCACCTCAGGGCTTTACGTCCCCGTAAAGATACATCAAAAACTAGGGGAACAAATGGGGGTACTGAGCACGCATCTGAGCCTCCCGCTCCCAAGTGCTCTCCTGGAGGTTCCCGTGCTGTCATCTGACGCGCACAAGAGGAATCGACCGCCCACGTAGGACCCGCTCCTGTCGATCCTCGATCTCCACTGGGACCTCCGCAAAAGTCGCCCCATCGTCCACGTCCAACTCCCCAAAGTCGATGATGTGCGTCGGGTCGTGCACGTATCTCCTCAGCTGAGACACGTGAAAGACATCGTGCACCCGGTGCAACTGAGGTGGTAGAGCCAGGCGATAAGCCACCTCTCCTATCCTGCTGAGGACCTGGAAAGGCCCATCGAACTTCGGAGATAACCTGCCGCCTCGGCCACATCTCCGAAACCTCATCGGGTTGAGACCGTATAAGAACGTGTTCGTCCCCCTCGAATTCAAGAGGTTTCCCTTTTTTAGGTTAGAACTGAAACTCAAAACTCCTGCTGCCACAAGGGTAGGGTTGACCAACTCAAGAGTGATCGGCCACACCCTCTTATGCCTGAGTTTAACATGTGCTGCCCAGGGTTTCCTTTTCGCCGACCAAGGAAAACCCATTCCGACGTTTGCCTAAAACAGTCAACCGGGGTATGATTTGTGAATCATACCCAGATCAACGTCGTAAGGCCTCTACGCTGCCACCAAGAGATTCCAACCTAAACTCTCGCCTCGAGGTAAAATCACACCGTCGGCGTAAGTGTGATTATCGAGTCTCCTCCCAAAGGTATCTCCAGACGTGAGGGTAAAGTCTACGGCTTACCCGGAACCTCTAGGTCTGGGACATGATTCGTGGAAGGGTTGAATGATCGGTTCCTATGTCTATAGATATGGCAGCTCATAGTAGACATAATTCGTACCCCGAATCATTCTTAGAGTTCCTGGGTCACATTCCTTGACCGCAATGCAGCTACTCTCCTCCCCACCCCTCCTGCTCCCTGAGCCTGGCGGGGACTACTAAGTCGGGTGGTCGTAACATGTCGAAATGTACACCACCACATGCTGCTCTCTATGCTCCGCTTCCACGTCTGCTACCCTGCAGATTCATCTGTCCTTAGCACTTCCTCCTCCTGAAACATTTTACACGCCCGAGTCTCTGAGACTGGCGCTAGTTTCCTGCCTTTCACTGCTAACGTTCACAACCACAAAGGTTCTCTCTAGCATCCTAGCATAGGTAGAAATGCATAGAGGAAAAGTAATGGTTCGGATTTCCCTTAGACACACTTCGCTCAGAAGTTCGAGTCTAAGGAACTGATCACAACGTAACCAACGAGTACTACGATTGATTGGTTAGCCACGATGAGTGCTCTGCTTCCGACATGTCGTACTGTCGAAGCTGTATTAGCTCCAGAAAACTCACAACCACCTCCTCAAGCCAGTCCTCAGCCGCCTACGAGTCAGGCTCACCTCGAAACTTGAGGGATATCTAGTGCTAAAACATATGTAAGGCACTAAGCCTGTGATTCTCTGCTACCGGTACCGCCGGTAGTGTCTACTGACCAATAGGTAGTGACATAGCTGGCGCACTACCCGTAGGTACTATCCCAGGTATCGGTTCGCGTACCGAAGCCTCATTACTATAAGAACCAACCTCATGGTCATTCACTGGAAACAACAGAAGCTAAGATCATCATCCGCTCTACTAGTATCCAAGCTAGGCGTAGAACTCTAGCAACCGCCTCCATCCAGTCCACTGCTGCCTGGGAAATCTGTCTCGCCTCGTATCCTCAGAGGCCTCTACTGCTGGAACTCGTGCATCGCGCTC
The DNA here is from genome assembly GCA_963277665.1 of Viscum album. Classification (NCBI taxonomy): domain Eukaryota; kingdom Viridiplantae; phylum Streptophyta; class Magnoliopsida; order Santalales; family Viscaceae; genus Viscum; species Viscum album. Next base: position 22,522,713 of record OY728119.1, on the reverse strand, counting down.
TGCTAGCGTGCATTGTCAGCTAGTGGCATCCTCTGCCTAACGGGTGGTGGTGCTGCTGGTACACCACCCGAAGGTGCCAACACTGAAAAAGGGCCCTGCACCGGAGTCTCGCTGCTCGGTGGGCCATCATCGAGAACTCTCTCGGAACTCCAGCTAACTATCTGCATGGTGACATCCTGAACAGTTGTGTCACGGTCAACGATTTATACCTGGTGAGCTGACCTGGTTTGAGCTGACTTTAAACCTTTTGGGAAACACACACGCAATCAGTGTTTTCGTGCATTAAGTTGGAAATCAGAAGTCAGGGTCCTGGTGTACGGATACGTCGGCCGCCGCACCAACACTGGGCTCCCTGAACTGATAACCACACCCAATACACTAAACACTATTGCTTCACATAGAAAGAAAGGACGATCAGAGTCCGCGGTAGAACCGACCAGCTCTGATACCAATTTGTCACGACCCGTCCTCGGGGCCCGTGCCGTGACTACCCCAAGCCCGCCTTCCATAGGCCAGGGGCTGGCGACTAGCACCAAGGCGTAAAATCCCAGTAAACAGGGAAGGCATTGCCTTTGTAAGTAACAACCACACAGAGTCAGCAAGCGGAAAGTAAAGTGCAGAAAAGTAAAGGGGGCCGGAAATACAAGCCCAACTGTAAAGTACAACTGAAAAGTAAAGTACAGTAACTGTAGAAAAGACGGCGGCCTCGTGTCGTCCACTGGCAATCCCACCTGAAGGGTGGGTACAGATAGCCTCCAGGCTCCTCGGGTCCCACGTCCGCTCCGAGCACGTCCCGCCCAGTGGTCCACCTCCAGGTACCGTCCTGCTCCACGCCCCAACCGTGATCAGCGCTGTCCGTCGTCTGCAACCAACACAACAAGGTGCGGGCATAGCCCGTGCAGGGGTGAGTACAACTACTCAGTAAGGACCCCGAGACCCCCGAAGGTCTCCCGAAATCCACAAAGGATATAGCACAAAAGAAAGATGCAATCACGAAGTAACATCTGACTCGACTTAGGTATATGCCCATACACATACCTAAGTCCCCAATTCTAGCTCTGCTCACGAGCTCAAGAACAACTCAATCCACAAAAGAAGCAAGACTCAAATCCACAAGGAGAGTAACAGTAAATCCACATAGGATAGTTCAACACAATCCACAAAGGAGAGTAACAGTAAATCCACATAGGATAGTTCAACACAATCCACAAAGGAGAGTAACAGTAAATCCACATAGGATAGTTCAACACAATCCACAAAGGAGAGTAACAGTAAATCCACATAGGATAGTTCAACACAATCCACAAAGGAGAGTAACAGTAAATCCACATAGGATAGTTCAACACAATCCACAAAGGAGAGTAACAGTAAATCCACATAGGATAGTTCAACACAATCCACAAAGGAGAGTAACATAAGATTCAGCTCAACCAGGATTTTCATTATCGAAACCGTAAAAGTTGAAGAGCCCCATCTCTGAAGTGTACAGTGGTCCTGTCACGACTCCGAGGTACTGCTCACTAACCTAAGACTGCTGAAGTACTCCTCCTGTCGAGCACCGCGGGTCTGCTGCCAACTACCAGGCGCTCCGTCCGCTGAGGGTCTGCTGCCAAATACCGGGCGCTCACCCAGATAGCCTACTCAGGTACTCCTCCTGTCGAGTACCGCGGGTCTGCTGCCAACTACCGGGCGCTCCGTCCGCCGTGGGTCGGCTGCCAACTACTGGGCGCTCCGTCCACTGGGCTAGTCGACTCACTCCAAGTCGAGTCGGTCAAGCAGTCGTCAGGTCTCAGTCAACTACACGGTCTCCGTACTCCGTACGCACGTCTCCACCGTCGCGGGTCTGTCGCTACAACCAAGCGCACACACTCCGTAGAGTATCGCGGGTCTGCCGCTACAACCAAGCGCTCCACCGCCAAGGGTATGTTGCTGCATCCAAGCGCACCACCACTGTCAAGTACCACGGGTCCGCCGCTACACCCAAGCGCTCCACCGCTCAAGGTAAAAAGAAGATTCAGCTCACACAGGTTCGGTAGCACTGTTCCACGTAGGATCGCTGAGTGCAGTAGTCGACGCAGTCCACGAAGGATCTCTGCACAGTCGTCGCCGCAGTCCACGAAGGATCTCTGCTCTGCCGTCGTCGCAGTCCACGGAGGATCTCTGCTCTGCCGTCGTCGCAGTCCACGGAGGATCTCTGCTCTGCCGTCGTCGCAGTCCACGGAGGATCTCTGCTCTGCCGTCGTCGCAGTCCACGGAGGATCTCTGCTCTGTCGTCGTCGCAGTCCACGGAGGATCTCTGCTCTGTCGTCGTCGCAGTCCACGGAGGATCTCTGCTCTGTCGTCGTCGCAGTCCACGGAGGATCTCTGCTCTGTCGTCGAAGCCACAGCCAGCACTAGGGTTCCCGCACATAGCGAGCTCGTTAGGAGGGTCCGCTCCACGAGCCGAGAGGCTGATACATCAACTGACACGTAGTCCGAAGTTGATGTATCCAAAAGTTCCGTATCGACAACAGGATCTCAACGCAACAGACGGCGCGTCAATCGGACGCCCGGTCTGAGAGTTATTGGCATTTTCGTCCCAGGGGCCCGGTTGGTTTTTAGGGAAAAACCAACCTGACTGTACTCCGCCTGTGTCCGATCCTCGGGCGGGGTATTCCAAAAGTTCCGTCTCACTTAGAGGAAACTACCACAGCTGACGGTACGTCGTTCGGACGTCCGTAGCTCAAGTTATGAGCGTTTCTGCTCCGAGGGCCCGGTTGGTTTCGTGTACGAACCAACCCGGCCGAACCCAAAGTCTTCCGAAACCTCGAGTATAATATACCGAAACGACCGTCTCGATCCAAGGATCGCGTAGCCGCTGACGGTTCGTCAATCGGAGATCCCTGGTCCAAGATATGGGCGAAAGACCGAAGAAGGCCCGAAACGGGGGTTCTGGGCCCGGGGCGACCCGGCCCGAACCCCCCCTTGGGTCGGCCGAACCGGGTCGGCCCGACCCGGGTCAGCCCGAACCGGCCCGAACCGGCTCGGCCGGGTCCGGTCCGGCCTGGGCGCGGCCCGGCCGACCGGACCGGCCGGCTCGGCTTCGGCCGAGCGGCCGAGCAGGCCGCCGCCGCGGGTTTGACCCGCGGCATTTGGAGAAACGCGGCCCCCGCGGGGGGCCGCCTGTCACGCGGACGCGGCCGGGCCGCCGCGTCCGTTCCCGGTTCCGCGCGGCCGCGGAACCGGCCGCCGCCGCCGCGGCTTCAGCCGCGGCGGGAGATCTCCACGGCGGCGCGCCGGGCGCCGCCGCCTCCGGTCGCCGGCGCCGCCGCGCCGGCGACCCGCGCCGCCGCCTCCTTCCGCGGGCCGCCGGAGTTGCTCCGGTGGCCCGTTTTGCCTCCCGTCTGCGCCATTGTTCCTCCCGGGACGCGTCCTCCACTGCGGAAACAACGGATTGCCCTTGCCGCACGGTTCGTCGTCGTCCGCCAAATCCGCACAAAAAGGGAAGATCGGCGGAGGGTTGCCGGGTCTTGTTCGTTAGACCTGCTCCCTCCGCGTTAATCATAAACAACGGGAGAAAAGAATAAGATGATCAACACATGATCCAACAATTTTATTTAAAGATAAAATTGTTCGCTTGAAACCGGCTTTTTAAATTTTCAAGAACGTTCACGAGAAAATTTAAAAGGGGTAACTTTTCCAAAATAAATCCCTACCTCGAAGTCGTCGTCGGACGAGAGGTCGTCGCGGAATCGCTCGTCGCGGAAGAAGGAGATCGTCGCGTCGTCGCGGTATCCGGCGTCGCGTCGCCAATCTTTAACCGCCGATCGTAGGTTCGCCGTGGAAGAAGAGGCACCGAAGAAGAAGAAGGTCGCGGAAAAGCTGTTGACGTCACGGATCGTGCGTCGTCGGATTCCGGTTCCGGCGTTCTTCGCGTTCTTCGCGTTCTTCGCGTTCTTCGCGTTCTTCGCGTTCTTCGCGTTCTTCGCGGAGAGGGTGGAGGAACGAAGATTCTCTCAAATCCTTTCCAAGGATTTTTAGGTTGGTCTTATTTTATAAACATGCCAACACGAAACCGGTTAAGAAACGATCCATCAATTCGAAAGAAACGACCCATTTAATTCACGAAGAAACAGTCCATTTAATTTACGAAATAAACCGCCCAATTAAATGGTCTGTTAAGAATTAAAGAAAACGCGTCGGTTGACTTTTCAGTTACTTTGACGGGTTTTCGCGGGTGCGTTACTTAGCGAAAGAAACGGCGGGGCTCGTGCGGGTCCCACCGCACAAATATCCTACCAAGGGGTAGGATATTTCTGGATAGCGTCCTATCCAGTTCAACTCAGTTCAAGCCGCCTTTAAGTGACTTTAAGTGGCTTCCAAGCAGTTTAAGTGAAATAAAATAAAGTTGTCGCACAACTTTATTTTATTCTGACTTAAAGCCGCAAAATTTAAAAACCACGTCTTGAGCAAACGCAACTCCGGAAGAGGCGTTTCTAAGCAAATACCGGCGCTGCGATTTCATTGGTGCCCTCAGAATTCGATTCCGGGCACCGGTTCAAAAGATAGAAAAACCCGCTCGTCCGTTCACTGAACGTACCCGAGCCAAACTTCGGAAATTGATTCCGGGCACACCGGGCCTCGGAATCAGGTGCCGTCTGAAGCTGTGCTCTTGTAAAATTCCAAAGAAAATTAAGAAAAAAAATTCCCTTGAAATTTGCGGGTCTTTACATGGATAACCTTCTTTTCAACTCCTTGAAATTCTCTTCACATTCCTCTGTCCAAACAAACTTAAATCCTTTCCAAGTCAACATGGTGAGTTTATTAGATAATTGTGAAAAATCTTTCACAAAATGTCGATAATATCCATCCAAACCAAGAAATCTTCGGATCTCAGTTATTGTTGTTGGTCTCGACCATCTTTCGATAACCTCTTTTTTTGCTGGATCCACAGATATCCCCACTTTTGAGATTATGTGACCCAAAAATGCATCTTTTTGAAGCCAAAATTCAGACTTGGTAAATTTGGCATAAAGCATCTCCTTTCTCAGGGTCTTCAATATAATTCTCAAGTGATCTTCATGTTCTTCCTTCCTCTATGAATAGACAAGAATATCGTCTATAAAGGATACCACAAATTGATCAAGGAAGTCTCTAAAGACTCTATTAATCAGATCCATGAAGATAGAAGGGGCATTAGTAAGAACAAATGGCATCACTATAAATTCATCGTGTCCATACCTTGTACGTAAAGCCGTCTTTGGTATATCCTCTCTTTTGACCCTTAATTGATGATACCGTGAACGAATATCAATCTTGGAAAAGTATTGAGCTCTGCGTAGTTGGTCAAATATGTCATCAATGCATGGGAGAGGATATTTGTTCTTGATAGTGATTTTGTTAAGTTCTCGATAATCAATGTAGAGTCTCATTGATCCATCTTTCTTCTTAACAAACAGAATAGGTGATCCCCAAGGTGATGCACTAGGGCAAATTAATCCCTTATCAATATTCTCTTGGAGCTTATTCTTCAATTCCTACAACTCAATTGGGGCCATTCTATAAGGTGTCTTTGAAATAGGCAAAGCACTCGGTATGAGTTCTATTGAAAAGTCAACTTCACGATTTGGTGGAAGACCCGGAAATTCCTCCAGAAAGACATCATAAAACTCTCGTACAATGGGAATATTCTTAATTGTGAGTTTCTCACCAACCATTTGAGATAAATAACCTTCATTAAGTAGAACCAAGACCCATAATATTGAAGAAATTTCCACTTGAAGGTTAGGTTCATCCTTGCATCGATAGACGATCATAGATTGATCTGGAATATGAAATGTGACTTCCCTTCTTTGGCAATTGATATGAGATCCATATAAAGAAAGCCAATACATGCCAAGAATCACATCAAATTCCACTAAAGGAAGGATCAAAAGATTTGCAGGAAGCACATTCCCACAAACTTCAATCAGGGAAGAATTATAAATTTTTGATGTGACTGTTGTGCCATTAGGTGTTGTCACAGCTAACTCAACATCTAATTGTTGAGGTAATATGGTGATAACTTTAGAAAAATCTTCAGAAATAAAAGAGTGGGTGTATTCATAATCAAATAAAACATTTTCTATTTTAGAGTGGATGGTAAGTGTACCTTTCACCACATCATTATCGTACTCCACATCGCTGATAGAAATTGCATGTGACTTTCCTTTGTCTTTAGCCTTAAGATTTTGTTGATGTCGATCATCATCAACAACCCTTGGATTAGGGCATTTATTGGCATAATGCCCCATCTCCTTGCACTTGAAACATTGAAGTGTAGTATGTTCATTCTGTGTGTCCCTTCCTTTGTTTTCATCATTAGACATCTTCTCCCCATCATTGCGGCATTCAAATTCCTGATGAACAACCTTTCCACATTTGAAACATTTACTTGTCCATTTAAGAGAACTCCCTCCATGATTCTTTCCACACTTTGAGCTTAAGGAAAAGCTAATATTCTTTTCAGTGTGCTATTTAGAGTTTCCTTTGAATTCCATTTTTCACTTCTTATCAAACCCATATGAGTGATGGGTTACTCCAATCTCCATCTCGACTTTCAGAGCACATTGAATGATTTCCTCATAGCTATTGAAGTAACTTATGGATAACACCCTTCGAAGACTTGGTTTTAAGCCACTAAAGAATCGATCGATCTTAATCTCAGGTTGGATAATAATACCAGAAGCGTACCTTGCAGGTCTTGTAAAATTTTCTTCACAGGTACCAACAGATTCATCATCCTTTTGCTTCAATTCAATAAATTGTTTCTCCATCTTTTTTTGTAGAATACAAGGGAAGTAATTATTGAAAAATAAGTTCTTGAACTCGTCCCATTCCATGGACTCAATTTTATCCCATTGCATCGTATTCTTAATAAGATTCCACCATTGTTCAGCATCTCCTTCCAAACGATACACTACTAGGATGACTTTATCATGTTCAGAACATTGAAGAACTGAAAATATCTTTTCAGTAGTACTAATCCATTATTCAGAAACTAATGGATCAGTAGACCCACAGAAAGAAGGTGGAAATTGCCTCATAAAGGATTCAACAGAATGTTGCTCCTTAATTTGCTCGTTTGGAAGTCCTTCATGATTCATAGCTTGAGAAATTTCTGTGAGCATGGCTACAAGATTTTTCATTCCAGCTCCCATAACATTTGGTTGCTCAGGGGGACAATCATTGCATTGCCTGTCGCATTCCGCATTAACACGGTTCCTTCGGGTACCAGCCATTGACTAACACCAAGAAGAATAGTGTGAGAAACACTAATTATAATAGGAAAACCACATAATCAAGAATAAAATTTCACACTTAAGGACTTATCCTAGGTTATTCATGGTCATTTCTAAAACACTAAGATTGTGTTCTATGCTTAGACACTTCCATAGGGTTCTTACTAAGGCTTTCACATCCTAGTTTCCAAAGGTTGACTATACCTTTCATCTGATACCAACTATAATGACCCATACATTACATACATTATTATTACTTCAAAATTGAAGCATACTTATTACAACATATAACAAAACCATGAAAGGACCGTATAGGTATAGTGTCTTTAGAAACTGGGAAACATAAACAACTGGTTCATAAAGCGTCTACAGTGTCTCCCATTTATTTCATCATATCTGTAGTCTCTTTTGGAATATATTACTTAATAAGATTCTTCTTAACCTGGGGAAAGAAAACATGCAAAAGGGTGAGATCAAATTCTCAGTAAGGGTAAACAAAAGAAATATCAATCACATCATATTCATAATAACATAACATTTTGGAAATCTTAACCTGAAAAAGAGAGAAAAATTTCATAACATGGGATAAATCATAGTAGTGAAATGAAATCCCAATAATCATAACTTAAAACATGAAACGTTGTGGCATACACACACAATCATAGAGAATCATTTCTTATTAGTCAAGACTCATTTCCAAGACTATCTTAGTGGACAAATTCCATTTCTGAACTGAGTTGACTCCTCGTTTCAGTCCTGTTTCATTGAACCAGTTTAACCCGCCGTTCCATCCATTTCTATCTCATGAGATATAAAATCTTTACCCAATGCATTGTAGGGAGATATAGGTCCCACCCATCTAATAATGATACCATTCTTATGTGTGTCACAAAATCATACATCATTGCATAACCCCTGTATTAAAAATGGGATTCTTAAACAACATGACTTCATAAAACAATTCATATAAGATAAAGGAATTCATAAAAATAATTCCATCACAACATAATCAATTCAAAGTAATAATAGGGATAGAAACAGAACCCTATATTATCTTAGATGGAAAATAATTTTGATAAAGCACTTGAACTCCATTCTTGAGGAAAATATCCTTTCTACTTCAAAATTTTTTTCCTTTCTTCAACATGTCATACAATTTTAAACTAAAAGAAGATGATTAAAAATAAACTTAAAAACATGTAAAGGAAGTTTCCTGGAAATAATGTTTTAAAAATCCATTCAAGCTGTATAAGTTAAAATAAACATTCTTCTCGTACTTTTTTCGGAATTGTCAAAAAGTACCTCGTACAAAAAATGACAAAAGATTCCTTTCATATCTTTTACTAAAAACTCACCGAAGGTTAAAATTGGATTTAAACAATTTTAGATGGATGGAAAAATATTACATATTAAGGAAACATGGATGTGGATGATAAAATACACCCCAGTAAATTCTGAAGTTTAAACAATCTCGGATAAATATTGAGATTGCGAGATTTTCCCTTACATTATGTCTGATTTTCATCGTAAGTGTACAAACCTCCTGTATAATGATTTAAATAATGTTATTGACTTATTCTAGAATCATAATTATTGTTATTATATCATATATGGTCATATTCTTAGCTTCTTATTAGTAATATTTCATTACTACATGTTATTCGGGTTTTATTACTTTTTGTTCTTATGCGTGTTTGTCGAATAAATTCTTATTCTTCTCTTTAGGTTATAGATACCTCATTTCCAGAATGTTATTAGTGTAATATATATCATATTCATACATTAAATTCATTTATATAATCATTATGCAATTAAGATCATGTAGAACGAATCGCATCACATCGTGGAGACAGTATTCCGTACGTACACACGAGTGATGATATCGTTCCCATGATAGTGGAATTGTATTGCAGTGTATGTATACTATTTTAGAATCAATACCACTTTACAATAATCATATATATACATTACTTTCAGCCTTAAACCCATCCAAGTATGGTGGTGGTGGAAAATAGATTACACCATGACTTGGAGACGGTATTCCGTACGTACGCATGCACGGTGATTTCGTTTTCCATAGGATGGATTAGATGTGAAATAGGGTTTTTTCATATTTATAATAACATATCAGTATATGAGTGATACTTATATTATTACCTCATAATGAAACAACTAAATAAGAGGGATTATAAGAAGAATGGGACTTGAAGAAAACGGTAGAAGGTATTACATCTTTCTCAAAGTGCCTCCTTTAAACATTCCCTTAAGGCACTAGAGTTGGTCTTTTGATAAGACCAGTACCTCTAGTAGGTTTCTAAGGAAGTGGGGAAGTGAAATGGGAAGGTTTTGGCAGATTTTTAAGGATCAAATTGGTGTGAGGAAGAGAGGGAGGAGGTTCCCTTTTATAAGGGAGGAGAGGGGCACCTTTGGAAATATAAAAAATATTAGTTTATATTAAATCCCAACCCCACATAAAAACATCCAAAATGACTCATATCCGAAGAATAGATGAGATAGGGTTGTAAGATCATCAACCAATAAAATTTAGAAATGTTAGGAATTTATTTTAAACATTATCAACTTGATTTATCCTTATTTATCAATGTAATTTTATTTGTGGTAATAATATTCTAAATTTTAAATTTTTATAAATAATTACATATGTGTTGTGAACTTTCCATAATTTGACACTTTATGACATTTCCGACCATATAAATTTTAATTTATAATTATTTAATATTTTTGTGATTTTTAAACAATTTTATAATATGTTATGTTTATAAAATAACAATAGTGTCAATTCTGACACTATTCATTTATTTGAATTTAAATAAACTATATACAGAAGCTATGTTCAAACTAAAAGATATAATAGATTCATAAAATTTCATTTGTATCTAGAAAATTATTGTAGCACATTAAATAGTTTATATACTATTTATTTTAATATTGTTAAAACAATTTATTTGATATTTTAATTAATAAAATAATTTCAACATCACTATTGTGTCATAATTAATGATACTTATTTAATCCCTAAAAATACTAAATAAATTCCTATGATGTAGATAAGTGTATTATATTTCTGGAGACTATTCATGTTCTAAGTTTCATTAAGTGTATCACCAAATTAAAATTATTATACTTATAAGATTTAAGAAAGTGACATGTTGTCACATTCATTGGTTTTAATAATAATTAAATTATTTTCATGGAAGAAAGTCCATTAAATGAATCAAATCCGACCCTTAGATGATATGGGTCGTCTTTTAGTCATACAATAGGATTTTGGTAGGTTTTAGAATAATTTTATAATCTTATATTTACCCTTAATTACCTGATTTACCTTTAACTATGGTAAATAAAATTTACCGTAGTTACTATTCATAATGCCCAAAAATAAAAAGTATCCTATTAACATAATTTGGACCCACTGATTCTAAATATTGAATCCATTTTTCAAAATTCAAAACATATAAGTTGTAGTAATTAATTCAAAATACATCCTGTTGTTAAGAAAACAGGTTTTAGAAGTTAAAACATTGCCAAAGATTGAAATGTTTTTACCTATGAATTCAATGTGAAATTAATGCTAATGACATACATTATATTAAATGGTAATAATATATTTTATTTATACATTAAAACAATTAAATATTATAATTTATCCATATAAATTATCTCAATGAAAAAATTGTTTTTATTTAAAAAATAGCGTATTTTTACTATTCATCAAAATATGAAAGTTATCAGAAAAATATCAATAATTTATCCAAAGTAAATTTTTATACCTTGATTCAAAAGAAGAATTTTATTTTGTCAAATTTAACTTATAAACATGTCAAAAACTAGATTTAATGTGGGTGCACCATCAAAAGGCGGAAAAACTATATTTTTTAAAAAATATTTCTTTTATCCAAAAAAACTGATTTTTCTTTTATACCTCAGTCTAGAAAATGTATAAGTTGAATTAAAATGTTATAAAATTCAAAATTCTGTTAGTACAATTCATAATGGCTAGTTTTAATAATATTTTAATAACATATCATTGTTTAGTGAAACTCGGTATTGCATACGACGCAAGCTATCGAGGAAGGTCGTGGTTACGTGTAAAGAAAGCCAAGCTAGTGTTGTGTGTAGTGAAAAATTCCTTTGATGATTTATATAACATAAAAACAAAATATTTCCCATAAAAGTCTCAGGTGTTACAATAGTGGAAATACTTTAGTTCACTTATGGACAAGGGTTTAGGTTTCAATGTTTCCAAAGGATGTAAACAATTATAGTCCCCAATCATTTTTTTATATAATGTAACAAATATTTATCTAAAAAGATGTAATATACATGTTTAAGAAGATTGGGTCAAAGTTGCTTGTATCAAAGGGAAAGATTATTCACCCATTGGAAACGTGGAAGGGAAATATTTTATGAGAAAACTAAGGCTATTATTAATGATATTTATATGTATGAATCAAGGGATAAGTATAAGGTAGAGCTAATGTGTTGGAATATTTCCATCAACTTTTTTAAAGGATTGAGTGAGTGGATTTTTAGTAATACAACAAGTCCTATATACTATATGTGACAGTGTCTCTGGAATATATATACTTATGGGTAACAACATATCAAAAAGTTTATTGAGACACACTAGATAGAGGGTTGGTACATGGCAACCGGCCCTCTATCACACCTAGTTTTTCACTTATGGGGGATATGCTTTGGAAATTCTCAAACTCCTTAAAAACCATCATGATGGATTTAAATAAATAATAAATATCATTAACCTAATATAAACATAATATTTCATATATTTAAGAATATGGTTTCATTATTATGACATCCTAAAATTTATTTTTCATTATTACTAGGTTTTGTACAATAATTTGTGTTTCTAACAAATTCTTTTTGTTTAAGTCGACGGATGTAACCAAAAAGAATCATGTTTATTCTATGTATAATGAAAAATTAAATGATTTTCCATCTAAGAAACCTAGTGATGTGCATTATGTAATGAATAATTATTTTTACATTATCAAATAACATTATCAAAATTTGAATCATGTTTAACTTCCAAAAGAGAAAATGATGAGACAATGTTTTGTTGTGTCCTTTAAGAGGTGACATATATATTATTTTAGTGATTAAAAGGATACACTAGGTGCTTAGAAATGTTTAAGCACCAATAATAAAAAATTATACCTTATTTAGTATTTTGATCCTGAAAAAAAAATTGTTTATTACTTTTATGGTGAATTTTATTAGTGGTGAACACTTTTTTATAACATTAGGGAACATGAAGTAATTGAAAATATAGAATTGGATTATATTAAGGTGATTTAATTCTGTAATAAATTCTATCAAATTCTACAGAAAAAATATATATAAGGAATTCATTGTGTTTATGAAGAAGGATGAGAAATCTATTAGTACCAATAAAGATAATTTTATAGGACATCTAATGAATTTTTTCAGGATAATCGTCATCCCTGAATGAAAATCGATCAATTATTTGGTGGCTGGAAATAAGTTCATTTAATTTATTTATCTATATCATAAATTAGAAGCTACTAAGAAGTTTTTCAATGTCCATAGAATGTAGAAATGACAATTGAATATTACCACTATTCCTCTTGTTTTGATATGAAAATAAAGGTCAATTCTAAGGAAAAAAGAAATCGTGAATAGAAATTCTAGGTATCTAATTTCATTAACTAATGAATGAAGCACATAACTAAATGAAATAAAGGTGGAACAAGGTTTTAAAATTTTATAACGGAATTTCATCTAGGGGATGAATTCTGATGTTATGAGTCGAAGTAATATTGGGATTCTAATAATTAGAATGCACACCAAAATACACCACCCTGACATCATTGTTTCAATTAAATGTAGTTTATGAATGATTCTAATGAGTGCCCCAATCCAATGTCTAAGGTTGAAGATAATTTAACAAAACCCCTTAGGAAAAATGAAAAAAGGGAAATCGTATTATATCATAATGGATAAACTGAATAGTGATAATTAAGGAATACTTATCCTCCTCTCATTAGTTAAGAATTATATAATAAATTTTGTATGAATGAGCCATATGAAAATATTATTATTTTTAATTTAGGGAAACATCATGTCCATGAAATCAGAAATAATATCGGTACAAGGATGAATCCATGCTTCTAATTAAAGGGGTTTTGTATAATATAAGGTCATATATAATTATTGAATAATAATGTATGTATTAAATACAGTTTTATGGTAATTTTAGTTATTACAGTGTTTTAATATAATACATGATAATTTTATCCACATGTTTTGTATGTAGAAATAATGAATAACATTATTATATTTTTTGGATTAATTTTATGTTGATTTTGAGAAATTTAGTAACCATATTTATTAATTTTTTAATCTTGAAAGGGTTATAGGGTTAACCATTTATTAAAAAGTACATGTTGAACTTTGGTTGAGGTTTTGGATATTAATGTATTGATAAATAGTACGAGGATTTATTCATTTTGGATAACCTGTGACTACCATTTTTTGTTATGATAACTAATGATTTACAAAATTAATTATCATTCTATATATGTATCTAATGATTAATTAGTTCTTCAGAAACAACCAATTAAACATTATTTCGTGGTGTAAGAGTTGAGGTGAAAATGGATCAAGGAACAACAGATGGATGATATTGTTCTTATGAAATAGAATGAAATAATGTAAGTATATATTCTAAGTAATCTTATTCATATTTTGGAAAATGGTCGTCAAGTAAACTATTGTCCATATATCATTAATTTTTATGATATTAATGGCATTTTTCAATCGAGTTTAGTTTTTAGATTTTTATCATTATATTTATCTTGAAGAAGCTCCCTATCACCCCCCCTTAGTATTTGGGTTTTTTATTTTTCTTTTATCTATATGTTTTCACTTTCCACATAGCTCCTCTTATGTTGAAACCTAGATATAAGTTACTATAGGTTACCGTTATGTTTCATAAATTACTTTATTAAAAGAAGTTTTAGGTTACATTTTTACGGTGTTTCATTCTATTAAAGGAACATTAAATTATTAATCCACTGATGGCCTATATGAATTTCAGGTGAGAAATTCATTTTATGTTCGATGGAATGTAACAACACTTTTTTTGAATTCATTGTCTTTTATCAAATTAAATTACATTTATGGCCTGAATTGAACACTACACAAAGCTAATATTTATTTATATGATACACCAAGTTATTAAATCACTACACACAAAATTGATATTGTATTATGGTACACTCAACACTAATTTGGGTTGGGTTATACTCAATATTTTCTTCCTTCAATAGGATGTGTAAGACATAATACCAAGTTTTACCAATCTATAATATTTACTAATATAAAAAATTAATATGATAGTTATAATATAGTTGTTGGAATGGAAGTTATGAAAATGATTATTTAATTTAGGAAAATATTGTTTAAAACATTTTATATAAAATATTGGTGAAATTTAATTATAATTGAAAATAAAACACTTTTTAAGATAATAGTAAATATTTATCTAAAAAATATATTTTCTATAAGGAAATGTTTTTTATATAAATCAAATTAAAAAATAACTTATGGATAGTTATTTTAAGGAAATTTATATATTATATAATTGATAAAGGGTTTAAAATTAATTTTATATGTTTTCTAGATAATGGATAAAAATGAATCCAATAGAATTCTCAAATATGTATTTTTCATTGTTTTATAGACATTTATAGTGCACATATTTGAAAAAAAAATTATAGAAAATTTAGAAAATTATTTTGATAAAATAGTCATAATTTTATATACTATATAATTATATTTTTATGAGATGTTTGAGTTTTTGATGAATTGGAAAAAATAAGGAATTTTAATCGATAACAATCCCTTTATTTTAATTTTTTAATTTTAATCAATATTTTATTTTGTTTTAAAGTAAAAAATATTTCAATTATTTATCTTTTATTCTAATTTGGATAATTGGAATCAGTATAATTTTTAAATTGAAGATAACAATATTGTATAATTTTGATGTGTTCCCTTCCAAAAACATGTTTTCTCGACACATATGGAGGAATATTATTTAATTAGTTTCTACCAATTAAATGATTTTAATTTGGAAAAATATATATTAAATAGTTGGATTTATAATTATTTATAATCTATAATGATTCGAAATTAATTTATGAAAAATATTATTTGTGAAAATATTTAATATTAATCTCGGTGAAGAAGAGAAAATGAGTTTAACATGTAACTAAACATATATAATAATCTATAAAATGTCCTAAAAGAATATCCAAAACCAATTATATAGAAATATTTAGATGATATACATTTATTTATATAGTTTTTGGATTAATTTAGTTGTTTTTAGGTAAAAATGGGAACACCAATCATTTTTTCTAAAATTTCAAGTTTGTTCTCTCACTCACTTATAAAAGGCCACAACCTCAAGTCCTCACTTCACACCCTAAACCCTAAATGGATAGCCCCAGAACTATTCAAATAGATTCACCAATTATCTCCTATCATCCGAGAATCCAAACTTTTTTATGAAATCTTGCCATTGAAGTCCATTGGTTCAAATCAAAAGGAGATACCCAAACAAAAGGTAATGTTCATCAATGAACATTTTGGTTTTACTTCTTCCTCCAAACTACTAAATTATTTTCATATAAAGATTATTAAATTAAATATATATATCCAATATAAATAATTTTTTTATATTCTTTGTATGACCAATTACTACCCAAACATTTGTCAAATGGGTTACGAAATCATCTGTCCTATGTACTACAAACAAGCGCCTCATGAAGTGATGTCGGTCATTTTTTCATTAAATCATTTAATGGTTGATAATATTGATAGATTTATAGTGTATTTTTGAGATTTATGATATTTATGTTTTTATTATGATTCTATAGTTGTTATATCCCACATAGAGTTATTCATTCCATTGTTTGAGAATATGAAAACATTATTTATGTCAACGGTAGACAACCACCCCGCAAAGCATTGTGATTAGGCATGGTCTACAAAAATATTATTAAATATGGATTTAATAAAAAAATCATATATATGAAATTTATATTATTCTATTATGATAATATCTCATATAAGTTTTTTATTTCAATAAGATAATATAATAGATGCAAAATTATTACATATGTAGAACTTTCCTTCAACGAAAATGGTGCATTTTATTTTCTATATATTAATTTAATGAATCTCTACAAATACATATATAATGAATGTAAATTTTACTTATATCATTTTTATCATTACATATGTTATTAATTATTGATCTATTAAAGATGAACAAATATATAAAAAATTAAAACTTATATGAAAAACAATGTGGTTATTGCCCAAAAGGTAAATTTATTGTAGAATTATAATTAAATGGTTAATAAAAAGTCATAATAATATAATATATGATATTATATATATTAATATTGTAATTTTATATATTTAAAATGAAAATATATTTATGAGTACAATGGAATTTAATACTTTGGTTATGGGATTTTCTATCACTTTTATTTTTTGTCAAACATAAGCCATATTCACCACATATTTATTATGAGTGGTGTTCATAATACTAATGTTTTTATTTTGTGGTTCATATAATGATAATTGTTTTTATTTACATATTAATTTTAGGATCTCTATTTAATTATGTTTATGGTTAAAACTTTTCCAATGCAGTATGTGGATTTTTTCTAAATTTTCTTTCTTTGAGGTGTATATTATGTTATGCATTAATATTCCTTAATGAGGTGTATATACAACCACATTGACATGTAATATCATGAATTTTTCCATTTTAATGATATTTTAAATTCACTTTTACATTTTTTATTCATGGGGATTACAATTCAATGTTTCTAATGTGGTGAGAGTTTATAGTTATAATCTCATCATTTATCAACATTGTTTATGATTATACTTACACAAATGAAATCTCATAATCCCGCTTTCATAAATTCTGATGATACTTATTATATTTTCTTTATTAATGATTGTATCATAAAATGTTCCCATTTATCCAATATTTCTTACTTCTGATAATAAAGAATATAATTTTTTTATAATCCATCATTATTTCACTCTTTGGTTAGAAATATCTTTTCTCCCAAAACCATTATTTATAAAAAAAATTGAATTTTTTTAAAAAAATATATGAAGAAAATTTACATGGAAAATGATTTTTAGAATTTTTATCATTTGAAATATGTTTTTTAATTTATATTCAATGAATCCATTATAATATTTGGAGATTATTTTCAAAGAATTGTTTTTCAAAATGAATTTTGTATTAAAACATGTTTTCAAAATGGGAAGGTTATTTTCCACATAAAAATTTTGAATTGATATTTCAAAATTATTTTCGTACATATTTTAATTCTTTTGGTGTAACTCATGCCCTGAATGAGATATGATATAAGGGTAACCT
This sequence comes from Viscum album, assembly GCA_963277665.1. Taxonomy (NCBI): domain Eukaryota; kingdom Viridiplantae; phylum Streptophyta; class Magnoliopsida; order Santalales; family Viscaceae; genus Viscum; species Viscum album. Next base: position 22,504,974 of record OY728119.1, on the reverse strand, counting down.
TCATATTCTCTCCCGAAATGGTATATGTTTTGATGAGATGATGTTCATGAAACTCATTTCTCCTATATCTGTTATAGTATTATGAAATATATTTCTCTTCCTATGGTTATATACGTATGAAACCCACTTTTTTTCATTAGTTATTTCACGATTATTAATCTTGTTACTTCTCTATAGTTGAAGATAAGATGATATGTTTATGATACAAATTTCATTTAATGGGTTATAATATTGTGATTTTTAATGATATTATGGTACACATAAGTATTATTTATTTACATTATGGGGGTGAACTATATCTCCCTCTAATTAATTTGGTAAATAAATATATATCTCATTATTTAGGCATGAATACAATTTGTAGGGAAATCATTTTAGTAATCCAATGATGGAACATGATGTGAAGTAGGCTTAGTAATATAATACTAGAAAGCGGTGTGAACCTGGTTCAGTAAATAAAGTTGTCCACTATTATGGTCTTTGTGGGGTGCCATAATTTTTATGAAATTATTTTTTATGATTTTTTCTTGAATAAATTTCTTGTATAATTCCAACGTTATACTCCAATGTACCATGTTATTTTATTTCCTTATGATTATTGCCTTATTAATTACCAATCATTATTTTGTGATTCAAGATTATGATCATTGATATGTAGGGTATTCTTCACAGTTGTTATGATAATGTAATCATACTATTATGCTTATGTTATGATTAAAAATATCCCAAATTTATGGTTCTTGTTAATCTGATCTCATCATTTCATAAGTTTACATTCCATTGATTATAATGAAATAAATTTTGTGTGATACATCTAAGAAGGGATTCATTCATAGAGGACCATGTATGAGATAATTTAGTTCACTATTGTAAGGGGGTTTATGTTTCCATGTTTTCAAAAGTGCTAAAATATTGCAGTCCTCTGGTGTGTGTTTTTATAATTAAATTAATATTAATTTAAAATCATGGAATATCTATTTTTGAGAATCCTAATTAATTTTACCAATTTTTTTTGAGTTATTATAAATTATATTATTTAAACAGCCAAAAAAACAATAATTATAATTTAATGAACTAATCACAAGTAATAGTGCAATAGAGAAATCACTAACGATCACCCAAATAAACTGAAATTAATGGATAAGACAGCTGAATAATGGTTACAGACTCAATGGTTTTATATAGTAGATCCTAGTTTTTCATTCTGATACATTGCTTTAAGACCATCATATCAGAACTTAAATGTGTAATATTCATAGTAACCTCACCCCTTAGTTCCTTAAACCCAAATAAAATCACATATAAGGATTCAAATTCCCCTATCATTGAAATATTATTTCTTTAACCCCAGAATGTGTGTTCTGGTTTGGAATCACTACCTTCAGGAGGGTTCCAATTTATTTATTTATAGAACTAGAAACATCCAACAGTTCTTTATCTAATGGAACCCACTTTTTGAAGGTATGTGTTCATTAGTTTTGGACCTCTAGAACTTAATAACATACATTGATCGAAAAGATGGGAGGTCAGACTCATCACACCCATTTGGGTGGAATTATTGCCTACTTTTGTAGTCTCTTATATATTTGAGATATTTTCATGAATCCTTATTAATTTACTAAGTATAACATATGTTTCCCTTTAAATTTGAAATCAATTATTAATATGTGATAAATTTAGAATCAGCTGTATGTATTCGAGGATCATCATTAATAGAAATATACATATATATTCATGGTTCACTATCAGTGGTATCCTCTTATATACTATTTAGATATTATATTAACCATTATTATGATAATACTGGTTTTTAATCTACTATGTGGGGAACTTTAGAATTTATTATCTTCCATGTAGACGAAACATTATTTTGATAATGGGATCGTACCCATAAATAGGTTACATATGTATCCTTGAAAAAGGATTCATGACTCTCGTAGTTTAGCTCTACTTAATGGGTCAAATCATACATTCTTTTTTCATGTTATATGGACCTAACTATACAGTTTATTGTTATATTGTAAGTAAATCTCACAAAAAGATTTTTAGTCAATGATTGGAGTGAGACATATGTCTATGCATCCCAAGGAACAGGGAATGGATATGAGTTTCTATGTTGGATTAGACCCTATTGGTAATATGGCCCAGGTAGAACATGGATGATTTGGAGTATTAGGTTTGATCATCATGGAGGCTTCTTACATATCTCAATTTGATGGGAATTAAGGCCCACATAGTTCGACAATTCTCTTAGGGGTGAGTGATCATTTTTTGAGAAATAAGATGGGGATTAATCCTAAAAAGGAAGAAAGGATTAAGGAAATTAGTGATGGATTCCAAGATAGGATTTCTAATGAACTTGAGCCCTGATAAAGGCTTCCTATGTATCCCAATAATGGTGGGAATCAGAGTTCTCATTGTTCAAGAGGTGCTATATTGTTGAAATTTTTAGATAATAAAAAATATATAATACCACATGAGTCCTGATTAGTGTGAGAAACAAGAGGGTGTGAAAGATTCATCAAATGGAACACTCTCTATTCCACTGATAGAAGATGGCAGGCCTATGGCGAAATAATGTGAGGTGATTGTAGTGAAGGGGTAGAGAAATGAACCATTCTATGTGAAATAAAATTGAAGGTCAATTGAACCATCCAGAATGAATAAGGGGAATACTATATGAGGGATTCCCTAAGAGGATACTAGGATAGGAGGGATACTTCTCCTTGGATGAATGGAAAATAAAGTGTTACCCTCTCTCTCTATTTGGAACAAGTGTCTCTATGTCTTAGATACGAAAAGGGGAGGATAGAGTCATGTCACCATAAACCATGACTGAGAATTTCCCAACACTATCTCTATGGTAAGGGTCCATGTGACTATAGATATACAAAAATAAAAACATCACAATGATCATGAATCCCTTAGAAGATGAATGTCGGAAGCCTCTGATTGTATATATACAAACCAGAATAGGAGACACTCTTATGTAGAATTCCCAAAGGTTTGATAAGTCATGAGGTTTTGGTGGTGGTCTCAATATAATCCCTTTTCGAAAATGGATCTAATGAAGTGGAATCCTTTCCATGAATGACTTTGAAGAAGGCATGATGAAAAGATTTTAGTTGATGAAGGGATAGGTTGAATCAAAGAGGGGTTCCCATGTAGGTATCTGGAGTGCATGTATGGGCGCAAAGGTGAGATTGGGAGACCTGATTTTTAATTAAGTGATGGATAACCATGATGTTTAAACATGGGTTACACTTGACTCATACCTTCCAGAGTATCCATAGGTATTCCCTGAATTGAGGCACTCAAGTTCCTTTGAGATGAATAGGTGGAATGAAAGTGTTTCTGATTTATGTTGGTGAGGAGCTTTAGATGTGCAAGTATTATAGATTTCAAACAGTAAAAGGACATATGTCATATGATCATTCATTAATTCCTCTACCATAGGTGTTAATGAAATACCTTAATGGTTTACAATGACATGGGTGAAGCACTAGGGTGACCAGAGAAGCAATTCGGCTTCAGAGACATTCTTCTGTACAAATGAATACCCAAAAGGTCTAGTTATTGGAAAATAGGTGACCCTGGGAGAAGGATTTGGGTTGCGCAAGTGGGTTTCACACCAATATTGTGGCATACAATTGGTTGCACACAGACATTGTGGAATTATCCATTGAACATATTTGATGGTTTCTACAAATATGATGGGATGAAAAATCTCTATACTATTCTAGTGGGTCTTTCGATCATCAATACTCATTATTTGTTTGGATATTTCTAGGATTATATAACAAATTTCTTGAAAATACTTAATAATTTAATGTCAAAGTTGATAAATAAATAGAATTTTAGGTCATATGTGCATTCACAATATCTAATTTAATCGCATATATTGTCTTAGTCTAGAAATTTATTATATATTAATCTAAAATCAAGTAGCCTGTGTTTATAATGAAATAAGTGTTTTATTATTGTATATTTTTGTCAAAAAATATAAAAAATGTAAATGTGTGTGAGAGATTAGTTTTTTTATGTGACCACATGAAAACACACTACCTACAGTAGGAAGAGACAATTAAATATAGATAAATGTTCTGTAATTATTATTGATATCATACAAATTAGTTGATTGAAAGCATGATAAGTCATGTGGCCCTGTTTCTTTTGAAGAAATCATGATGATATTTTTCTATGTGTTAGAAAATCCACATGATGAAGTTGAATGGAAAAAAGAATATTTCCAATTGTCAGTTCTAAAAAACCATACATTTTGAAATTGTGTAAGTGATAGCATAAATGAAGTCTATAGGCCGTACATTTAACATTCATGATAACTCTTGCATTACTTTCACATGACTACATATTGAACATTAAAGTGATGTTTTTTTCAACATTGATGTAACCTTATGTTGTATCTCTTCGCATATATAGAATGAAAATTATGTTATCATGCATTTAAAAAATAAGAGACCTTAATACTAAATCCAATTGATCAATAGACCATAATGACTACAAAAATAATACCTAAGTGTTAATATACCCTAGGATTAGTCAACATTAACTATGATTGAAAACGATTTCTTGAATAAAGATAAAAATACCACTTGGTATTTTAGGATTTAATGACACTTTTCGGAGTGGTTATGATATACAGGTCTAAGAATGATCATTTTTCTATAGATACATTATGGAGTAGGATAATCAAATTTAAGTAACCATCAAACATGAAAATTTGGTTGGTTAACGGTTCTTTAATCAATAATTGAATTCACTTATGATACTATATTATCTATATGAAAATTTTAAAACTCATAAAAATTTCTCACTATAAACAACATTCATTCATATGAATATCAAATAATAAAACAAGGTAGGGAACCGTACTGGTCAACCATAATTCATTTTATGATTGAACAATATAAAAAATATCATGATATCATTCTCTCTCCATTTATTCACATATTGAGTAGAGTTTATATATTTTTAATATTTATTTAACACTTATTCTACACTGTATTGGTTTGTACATTGATACCCATAAATACCATTTTCTTTTCATATGTTATCCCATGTATAATTATGCTAGAGGTTATATATAACATGGACTACTATAAAATTATATTATTTTTAAAACTATTATTAAGGATAGTGATATATTTATTACTTATTAATAAATTATATTGGTAGCCGATTATAGTCTTGTGGAGAAATAAAAGCTCTATATTAAGGTTATCCTATATTTTAATTCTATTGTCTGTGTCATTTTTATTTACCTATATTTTTAACTACACTGAAAAATGTTTTATGACTTTTATTTTATTTGATTATTTTTTTTAATTTGTTTTACTCAAATATACTATGATAGTTTACATTTATAGGTGATATATATTGTTTTTTATATAAATAAATTGTTTTCAAATATAAAATTATTTCATTTTTTAATGATGATTTGATTGAACCATTATGAATGTATTTTAATGCATTAGATTATATATATGTGCCAAATATTTATATATGCCAATTAAATAAAACTGAGGGGAAATGAGTTTATTGTTTAAATAAATAAATATTTTTATTGGAAGCACAATTATCCCATTATTGATAATTCTTATTGAGAAAACAATGAACATTGTGTAATAATAAAAATCGGTGATAACATAGGTGAATGTAATCCATATATGGAATGAGACTAGGACTCATAAAGATTTAATTATCTAATAATTATGATGAACATTTAAAATGATATACTTTGGGATATTACAACAAGACCCATACATCAGTGATACAGACTCATTGTCTTCTCTATATACATTTATCTTCCATTTTATAGTTTCAGGACCCTCTAATGAAATAAATGCATCTCGTTAGAGGATAAAAGATTATATCTCTTTGTTAAATGATGATATACACACATTAATTGATATTCAAATTTTTTATATTATTTTGATGAAGTTTATTGATGAATAATGTGACCTGATGGATAAAGTTGAGTGTACAAACAACAATATAAATATATACTATATTGCTCAACAATGATGGAGACTTCCCTTTCCTCATTATCATCCACATCTCTATGCTAATTTATCTTATCAATGTTTCTTTTCTTATACATGAGGTAGATTATAAATGAATAATTTCATTGAATGAATCATACCTTTCATACTATCATCATTAATGATAATTGTGTAGTGTTTATCACTATGATTGATACCAAAGTTTTATTATTATTAGCATTATCATCAATGGATTAGTTCACCATTATGGATTGACATATCTTTCTTTATTTCTATTAATATCACTAAGCATCTATAGTTTTTCAACTAATAGACCATTAAAGTGGGTTTTTCGCTAATAATATACTCTTACCTCTTCTACTACAATATTTCATCTCTCTATACCCTCTGTGAATTTTTACACTAATGGTCTTGGAACCCTTTTCGGTTCATTATTCCTCTACCATTAGATATTACCCATAATATAATAGTTCATCATGTCTTGGAACATGAATCCTATGATAGTGAATGTTCAAAATGTTCTTATAATGAAAACAAACATTAAATTTATCCAAAATTTGATACTCCCTATAGTGGGTGATAGAGATGCAGTTTCAACATTTATAGAAATTCCATAATATCCAAACATGAGAGGGTTAATTATTTCTATGAACTAACCTCTAAGAAATTTTATAATGGTTTTGTTTCTCATATAAATGTTTAAAAATCCAAAATGTTTCTTTTATAAAAAAAATGGGATGATAGATAAAATAACAAATTCACAATATGTTAGGTATTTTCAATTCTCAATTATGTGGAAATATCGTGAGCTTTGGGGGTTAACATCATTATGATCCATATTTTAGACTATATGTATCCTGGGATACAAGGAATCCAAAAAGTGTACATATAATTGTAAGAAATAATGATATATAAAAATTAAACCATGTACTTTAGATAATATTATGATGATGAAAAAATTTAATGTTTTCAATTTAGATATTGATTGCATGGTGTTCAAATAGTTTGTGACCTTCAATCCCATATTGGGCATAACTTCGTTTCATTTATATTTGTAATTTTACCTAGCTGTCACAAATACATTAGGTAGACCATAAATTGAAATGTAGGAGTTCCACATGGTGAGTATTCTTCAATAAAATCAAGTTCAACTGGAGATATTAATTTATGTAACAATATAAGATAATGGAATATATATCAAATTATAATAATAGTGTTTGTGGAAGCTATAAATGGTTTAGAATATTCCCCAACTAACCCAAATAATATAGTGATGAATATTTCTTTAACACATATTTATCTCATTGATGTAAAAAAAATTCTGGTGTATTTATGGCATCCATCTATTCATAGTGAAATATTCCTTGAACAACTTCGTCTACAATGATCTGCAACTAATCACAATTCTTGATCATCCTTCGTCCATGAGAGAAAATAAAAATCCCTAAATACTCTTTATAAAAATTGAATCCATAAAATTAATATATATTATAATTCATCAGTGATTGATTACAAGATGACCAAAAAATAATATGTTTATTGATATAAAATAATGTCATAAAAAGGACATGTGGAGTAAAAAAAATATAACTGTCAATATAGACATACCGAAGAAAAAATACCACATATTATAAATTTAATACTCATCATGATGTATTAGAAAGGTCAGGATTCACATATTTTCACTCTATTCAACATGAGGAGATAGTACGTCATAATTAAATTGGTTTCATCATGAAGGCACAAAATACACCATAACAAAATGGTCTTATGAATGTTATAATTGGTTTGTAATTGTATTGAAGTTGATAAACTATAAAGTGAAGACATAAAAGTACACATAAATCCATTATATCATTAAAATGAATACTATGTAATAGTTAGTTTTATGTGTGTAATTGTTTATATGGAATTTTAAGATTACATTTTGGAATATACGAGAATTATGCTATTTTGGAGATGATAATACAATGATTTACATATGATTTAATATTTATTATTATTTTGTGTGGTTTTAGGTGTTCTATATTATTCTATTTAAACTAAGATCCCAACAACCTATAGTGACATCTTGATTTACATGAATTTTTAAATAATATATTTAATTAAATATAACTAAGAGATGATTTTAGATGATTTAATTTTTTTCAAAATTATAATTTAAATATAAATTGTAAGGTGATGATTGCTACTATAGTTGTGTGTGGAAATTATTTTTGAGTAATACAATGGAATAATATATTTTATTAAATAAAAATCCACAATAATAAAATAAGTATTATTTTATCTATTAATGAATATATTTATTTTAGAAATAATATTTAGAAAATAAAGAATGATGGTTAACATTGATAATGATATATTTTATTTTCTAAATTGTTATATTAATATAATTATATCTATTTTATTATCATAGACTCATATATATATATATATATATATTTACATCTCAATTGAAGGGAAATTAATTTATTAAGTGATGTAGGAATGTTTTTTATTCATTGAAATTTATTGTTTAATGCATGAAAATTATTGTTGAAGTGTTACTTTGTTGAATAAAATTGATCTTTCTTCAAAGAAGTGGTGAGTATATTTAGTTTTTAATTATATGATTTTTTTTAAAATTTAATGGAAGAAAATTTATCAAGATGGGATATATTTGTATTGACAAGATATCTAGGATAAACGCTACGGATTATAGACATTATTTTACAATAATGGTTAATATATAAGGGTATGATACAAATACATGACATCGATATATCTATTTATTTTTTATAGAGATACATTTACAGTTTTTCCATTGATTTGTTTGTATAGATTTTAAAATTATATGATTAAATTAAATTTATTATTTTTATAAAATTATGAATTAAAAAAATTGTATGTTGGACACTTGTGTGTTGTTCATTTTACCAGGAGATAATGTTTTATTTTAGAGGTAATCATAATCAAATAAAATCACTGATATACCCCTACCTCTTAGTGAATATATATGTTTCATGTCTATAATTTTTATAAATACAGTGTTATTATTTTTCTTTAATCTTATTTATGATATCTCACGATGTAAGTGTTAAGAGCTCTCTATTCTAAATTTTTTTTGGTGTATATTATTATTTATATAATGAATCATATTCATTTAGTGAATGTAATTTGGGTTCCAAAAAAAGTTGAATACATTATAATGACTCCAGATAAGAAATAATTTATTAGGTTCTCTCATTATTTATGGGTATTTTGGAAGTTTTAATTTGTGGTTTTATTCAAGTTATAAAATGTGTAGTTATCACTCTAGTTAATAGAGAGAATATCAAGATAAGTAGAAATAAAAGGCCATCAATCATAGCCTAAATTTTAGAAAGAGAATTTATATTATTAATCAAGATAATGAATGGAATTTAGGACAAACTATGGAATATTCATGGAGGGGTAATGGGATTGATGAAATTAAAACATCAAATATGCCATCACAATATAAATACATTCAAATGAATGATTTAAAAAAGGTATACAATCATTTCTTGAGTCGATGATCTTATGTTTATCATTACTAGTAATAGGGAAACTCTATATCATTATATAATTATCAATAAATTTTTATGTATCATGATAGACAAGTTTGGTGAAAAACCCCATCTCTTTATAACTATTATTCGAATGAATTTCCCAAATATTATTTTAAACTGACCGGATTAAAAATTATATGATAAAATTAATTTTTTTAATAAAATAAGTAATTAAACAAAATATATTTAATTAAATGACATAAATATGAGATTAATTTTAATATTTTTAACGAATAAAAGTATAAATCATATTATGTTAAATATATTTATGTGAATATTGAAAATATTCCTTCACATTTCTCAACAACTATTATAAAGTGAAATTATAGATATTTCCATAAAGAACCTAAAATATGGTTTATTATCTATATAAAATTTATTTTTTTGTAATACCAATTAAGTAATATAAAAGTTTTATTTACAGAAAAACCACATAGAAAAATATAATTATAAAATATCATAAAATAAAAAAGTGAAATAAATATACACAACTAAATTTATAATGTGATTGAGTGATAGATGAATTTAATAGTGAAAAATATTTAAAAATATTAAACAAAGTGAAATAGGACCAATCAAGGATTGATTTAGGTATATTTTTCATAAATGAATTGTTAAAAGATACTAATTTATTACATCAATTAAAATAATAGATGTTCTAATGGCTATGTAAGAATGAGTTTTGAAATACATATCTACCACATCGTGAATAACAAATATGAATTAATTATCATATTTAGTGATATAAATATATAGCTGTCAAGAAATTAATTATTACCTAGGGAAAAAAGATAACACCATCCTTTTCCATTTGATGTATTTAAATTGATGTTATAATGGAATATGAATCTACTACTCTTCATACTCACAAAAATAGAGATATGAGGAATAATTATAACCCCAAATAATTGAAACTGGAAACACTATATGAAAAGTCACATTAGTGAGAGTCTATTAAAACCTCTCCAATTTCATTAATATCTGTGAAATAATAATTTTTTTTCAACTACCAAAATAAATATAACTCTAAAATCATTTTTCAATATATTTATTAGGAATGTAAAAGATAATCACATTAAAACCATCTAGAAAAAAATATAATTCTATGAATTAACATGTACATAAAAGGAGATTAAATTTCAGTTTATCACAAACCAGATCTTCAAAAACAATGATATTCATGTTCAACACTATAATAAAAATACATTGAAAAATATTCAAAATAATAAACTAAAAAATTAATGTGGAAAAATATATGATTATTATTATTTTCAAAACATAATATCAACTTCAAATACAGTTCCCCCAACTCATTTAAAAATCATTTCCCTCACCTAGAGTCCAACATCTTCTCATTTTTCATGTCTAGAGTGAATATCTTTAATCACTGTATCTAAATATCAAATTCTTTCCCCTAATACTTGACGACTATATTTCCTGTAAACCCCTGCTGGTTATGATGACCTCATATTTGTTTCCAGTTTCTAAGAGTGCCTAATATTTTCATTTGTAGCTATAATTATACCTTCAGAATAACCCCAAACAAAATTTTTCCACTTGAACTGTAAATTAAATAAACCATATATCACCATTAATTTATTTTCTTTTTACTCCACCCTAAATTAAACCTATAGATTAATGTTATGTAATCTCAGCTAAAAAATTCCCTTTTATACCACAAATTAATTTCAACCATGTTTAGTTGTTCTTCATTATACATAAAAATGATTCATTTCTATCATTGTTCATCACAATTTTTTTTGTGATAATTTATCCCCATAATTTATTATAGAATATGTCTTGTGGGTTTTATTTCGATAGTTTTCCTCGCCATTGGACTAGTATCATCCATACTCTCGTTGATATAATTCATTTAATTCCTAACATTAATAAATATTTAATGTCAAATAAATAACCAAAAAAATCATTGAAACTAAATTTACCACAATAATCTACAAATATTGTTGGGAATAAGTGTCAATGAACACAATTTCATCAAATTTTATATTAATCAAATCAATCTCATTTTTTGGTATATGTTTCTCTTAGAGTTCATCATCTTTTTACTAATAAACCTTTGACACTCTTGGAGATTAGGATCATCATCTCAAAAGATTCATTATCTCCTCCATAATAAATTAAAAATTATCAAAACAATCAACAAAACATCAATATTATTCAGATACATCTAAGGAAACAATACTTTTACACATATTAATATATGATTTTAAGCATAATTATACATAGAATAAAAACTATGTATTATAAAGGCTAGTGTCTTTGGATGATTTGGTATAAAACAATTGGAAACATAAAAATAGAATAAACCATATATATAATAATCATACATAATGAACTCCTAAATTCAATTGTGTCATTGAATATTCAAAAAATATCCTAAGGAATTCACAGAAAAAATGGATGGTTTAAAATTTCAAATATGGGACTAAATATTGGTGTAAAGAATAGAACACCGGTTAGAGAGAATAACTTGATGACAAAAAAAATTAATGGAACATGAATAAAAATAATGTTTCATAAATATTATAACACCGTATCATTTAATTATGTATTCATGGTATTGTGGAAAAAACATACAACATAGCATACTCCTATGTTGTGGATAACTACCAAGACCATTATACATGATGGACAAAGTCCAATGAAGGAATCTGATTCACTCTATGTCCCATCATGGTGTCTCATGAGTCAAAACATTACCCAATGAATTAGGGAACTATCTGAGAACACCTATCATAATATGTTTATAAATACATGTGCAATATGAAGAATCATACATACATAGACTGGTTACCAATAAAATGAAACGGGTTTTGTAATCATGTCACATATCATAACAAATGGGTAAACCATAAAATATTGAGTGAAAGAATAGATTGAAATCATGCATGGAATTTAAAAAGGTAAAATATGAATTTATAATGTTAATTTTTGATCACAAATAGTGGAAACATTTAAAATAGTGTTTAATAAACTTAATAAAAGAACAATTTTTTCGTATTTTATATAAAAATGTTGAGGATCCATTAAAGACGGAAAAGTAATAATTCATTACATAAATCCCAAAATGATTTTTTCATTTCCTGAGAAAATATTGACTTTATAAAATATTGTTTTCTTAATACATATAATTGAGTGTACTTGATAATGGGTAAAAAATTGGGAAGTTCCCTTTAATGTAGTTTCCTTATTGGTAGGAATTGAATTTAGGACCATATAAAACATGTATTTTTCTTTCAAAGAAAGAAGAATTTATCTTGATACAGAGTTATGGATTAAAAATAATAATTTAAGAGGAGTAAAAAAGAATAATTAATAATTAAATTGGGGTGAATAGGGAAAAAGTTTTCCTGATGGAAAAATCAGGAGTTCAGAGATAATATATTCCCTTATGCCCAAAAGAGTTCTTCACATATACATAATGTCCTAAATATTAAAATTAAATCCATTAATTAATTAATTAATAGCCTATCATCCATGTATTTTATTTATTATAATGTTTTTATGTTTTTTATTGATATTATGACGAGTTATAATGTTCCATTGTGTTGTTCTATGAGGGTTCATTTCATGGTTTCTCATGAGCGGTTTGCTTGTATACAAGTATGGATGTTCACGTAAAATAGCAGTAAATATAGATATTTTAAATTATATGTTTTTAATTAACTTATTTAAGTTTAAAATCAATAATATCATTTTTTTTCATATATAACTATGATTTGTTATATAAAATGTTGATGATAATCATTTATATTAATTTGTTGGTTTTTTGATCATCACAAACTAGTTATTGTTTTATAATTTATTATTATGTGTATATGTTAGTTATATAACAAAAAAAGATATAAGATAAATTTTATATTAATTTTCTACCATTGTTATGGTTTTATGACCAGATTTATAGGTTTTAATGGAAAATAAAAATGTATTGTTCCTGATGGTTGTAAATAGACATATCAAGGACAGTGTTTTAATTTTTAGAATAAAAAGAAGAGGTAAGAGATTTGATTATGGATTATTCCATTAAAAAAATTCATATATAAGAAACATATTTTAGTTATCATGTCACTTTGTGATATGGGCGTGAGGATTGAATAAGAAAGTATTGATATTAAGAATAAATTGAAAGAAACTGGAAGAGGATTTGATATCTTGAACATCTTCTCTAAGAGAACCTCATTAAGTATGATGGACTCCTCGTGTATTTATCATAATTTAATGATCACAAATCCAATTACTGTTAATTAATCTCAATCTTAATTTAACATCTTGTTAATGCTCTCCAATCTCAATAATAACTACACATCTTGTTTTAATGAGAGAAAATCTTATTGATGTTAATTACTCTCTTTTTTATTTACAAGTCTTACGTATGATCACAAATCTCACTTATATAATCAAGCCTTTATATTTATGTTTTAACTTGTTTTACTCCCAAATAATTAAGCTTAATCCATATTCTTCATAATACTCTTTAAGTCTAAATACAAATATTTGTCCATGTTTTGAGACACCATGATGTTTGACACTATATGGCAGACTGTGTGCAAGACACAGTCACAATCAGACAGACACCGTGAAGGACACACCCTGACCTAGACACCGTGAAGGACAAACCGTGACCCAGACACCGTGAATGAAAAACCATGATTCAGACACCGTTAGCAAGACACCATGACATGAAGTCACCGTGAAGCACATACTGTGAACTACATACTGTGAAGCACATACAGTGAAGAAGAAACAATTTACATAATCACCGTGACATTGTTTCTTAACTTTTTTTCAATATTATTTAAATAATTCTATCAGTCATATTTGATGTTTTTAATGAAATTAATGATAATTAATGATAGTTTTTGGTATGTCAGGAAACCGTATCTCGTACCAGGGAAAAGGGAATCATTCCTAATGCTAGAAATCGTAGAATATAAGGAATTTTGAGCTGTAGTACACGTGAAAAAAAGGGTGATGATACAACAAGCTGAACTTACATATGCCCGAGTACACTGTGCTGAACTAGAAGAACAATCTTGAGTAAGAAGGATATTGTAATACTTTCAAAGAACTCTCATGAGTGAAATCCAACGCCACTAAAGAACACACGACGAATCAAGAGATCATTCTAACTAGTGGAATACAAGCTGAACCACGACACTCGGTTTTTCAACAGAAAAACCAGAGAAGGACTCAGAAGCATTTCTCCTGAATCCAACGAGTCCATAGCTGCATTGCTAATCACTAGAGCATTCTAAACACTTATCTTTTCTCACTAAGTGATTTGTTTATTTACTTTCGAGCAGTGTAGTGTACTCTGTATATCTCACACACACACTGTCTCCTACACTGAACTGGAGGATATCAAAATCCTCACTCCAAAATTCTTAACTATTGTTTACCCACGACAACTATTGAAGAGGTCCTTGTGTGGACTGGTCTTTTTTTTGTTTCCCACTATGAACTGTGGTAGAGGTCCCTTCATGGCCTGGACAGTTTTTTAAACTGTTGTTAACCCCGATCCAGGTTGTGGATCAAATTTATATAAATTTGAGAGGACTAAGTCTCAGCTTGAGACTAAACCTCTTGTTATATCTTTTGTGTATTTTAATTTAAGTTTAAAGTATACTAAATATATATTTTATATTCCACTGCTGTTACTTTGAAATACCAGACCATTTTTAAGTTACTTTGATAGATAAATTAGAAAGTGTTTACACTTATTGTAAATTAGTAGGTTAGTTTCAAAAGTTAGTTTAATCTTGTGGTAAAATTAACTGAGACCTAATAAATCTTTGAGAAGCTAAGTGAACATTTAACATCTGTATAAATTCACTACATTTTAACTTGTTTTATACATTTCGGGATTTTAATAGACAATATTTTAACAGAAATTTTAATTGGAACTCAATTCCCCCCTATTGAGTATCCACTCCGACCAACATTTGGTATTAGAGGTTGTTTTGGTTAAAGGATTTTTGAAATACCTTGTTTTTCAACTGTAATTTTAGTTTCATCTTTAAAGATCTTAAATTCCTGTTAGTTATAAATTTTATCTCTTTAAATTTAGTTTCTAAAATATAGATATGTATAATAGACTAGAGGCTGCTGGTACTAACATTCTACCTTTCTTTAATGGTACAAACTATGCCCAGTGGATGCGTAAAATGACAATTCATTTGGAATGGATGGGTTTTGATATTTGGACAGCTATAGAGTCTCAATAAAAAATTCCAGAAACTGAAAGAACAACTTGGGATGAAATCAAAAATACTTCTTACAATAATAATTGTAAAGCTATGAATGCTCTATACTGTGTTTTAGGAGATGAAGAATTCAATAGAATATCTGACTGTAAAACTGCTTTTGAAATTTGGGATACTTTAGGTGTTTCTCATGATGGAACAACCAATATTAAAGAAATGATATTGAATAAATATACTATTAAATATGATAATTTTAAAATGAAAACGGATGAGCACATTTCTGAAATGTATCTCATGTTCAATGAGATAGTCAATACAATGAATTAACTTAGAAAGGCTGTTCCAGCAAAGGAACAAATTATAAGGATATTGAGGTGTCTACTAGACCGATGGAGAGGCACATCTGTTTCAATCAGAGAGTCATGTGACATTGGAGCTCTACCTGTCAAAGAGCTGATTGGTATGATTATGAGGTATGAGGAAGAACTCAAGGTTAATAAAGAGGAAGATGATGAACTAAAAAGGAAATCAGTGGATTTCAAGACTACTGCTTCAAAGATCAAGGACAATGAAAAATCTCAAATACAAACTGACTGTTCAACAAGTGAAATTTCAGACTCTGATAGTGATGCGGAAATGGCTCAGATAGCTATATGGTTTATGAAATTTTATAGGAAGAAGAAATTTTTCAGAAATTCAAATTACATGGGAAAGTATGACAATAAGAGACATTGGAAGAAGGACTTGAAAATCTAGATAAAAGTGATTAAGTTGTTTGCTACGAGTGAAAGAGGAATGAACACATCAAGGCTGACTACCCAAAGTTAATGTTCAAAAAGAAACATGATTACAAGGATAATAAGTACAAGAAAGCAATGAAGGCTACATGGAGTGCTTTTGAAGAAATCATAAGTGAATCTGAAATGTGTGATTCCGAAAAGAATCATTCCAACATGTGTTTCATGACCAACACATCTAAGGTAACCATAGATACTCCTGCTTTCAATTCCTATTACTCTGGAACTGAATCTGATTCAGATTCTAAAAACATGACTAGTGAGGAATTATTTGAATATTTTAATATACCATAATAGACATGCAATGAACTTAAGGATAAATACAAATCATTAAAGAAACAACATTCCCTCACTACAACTGTTAAAACCGAACATACTATTGAAAAAGAGACAAATTCTCAACTGTTAATGGAAAACACAGAACTAAAAATGTCAAATGAGTAACATAGAAAAGACTTAGAAAAATTCACAAATGTAAAGGACACTCTTACTCAAATTCTAGGAATGAAAGTAGCTCCTAAATACACAACTGGATTAGGCTACAAACGTGGACAGAGACAAATTACTAAAAATAGATTTATTCCAAAATATGGACAGAATACTTATAGTTCAAGTTCTGGAAATTGATTTGCTTCAACTAGTTATTCACATAGTTATAAATGAAATAGTGTTTATCTTTAAAAATATTTTGAATCAATTTATATGAGACCCATAAGACAAATTTGGGTACCAAAATCATTGATTTCTAACCTGTCTGGACCCAAGAAGATCTGGGTACCAAAATCATATTCTATCTTAAACTATTTTGTAGGAAACCTTCTTGAAGAGTTCCCACAAGAAGACATGGTATTTGGACAGTTGATGTTCAATACATATGTCTAGGTATTACTCATGCTTCAAGAGTTTAATAAAGGTTAATGGAGGCTATGTCACCTTTGGTGATAATTATAAAGGAAATATCATCAGCCTAGGCCAAATTGGTAACACTAATTCAGTTTAAATTTCTAAAGTTTAATTTATTGATGGACTTAAATATAATCTATTAAGTATTTCCCAATTGTGTGATGATGGTTTTAATGTCATGTTCGAAAATGATTCTTATAGTGTTTTTAATTCTAAAAATGTTTTAGTATTTTCTTCTTTGAGAAATGATAATATTTATACTGTTGTTCTAAATTCTTTATCTAAACAAAATATTACTTGTTTAAATGTTTTTCATAAAGTTTCTTGGTTATTTCATAGAAGATTATGACATTGAAATATACACTCACTTAGAAAACTGACTAATAATAACTTAGTTAGAGACTTACCCAAACTTGAGTTTCTAAATGACAAAGTTTTTAATCCTTGTCAAAAGGGAAATCAACAAAAAATCACTTTCAAATCAAAGAAAAAAGTTTCAACTTCTCAATCACTCGAGTTGGTTCACATGGATCTGTTTGGAACATCTAGAGTTTCATTCTTAAATGGGAAGAACTATGTCTATGTCTTAGTAGATGACTGTTCTAGATATACTTGGGTATACTTATTAGCACAAAAATGCAAAGCGTGTTCTTATTTTCATAAATACTCCATGTCTGTAGAAACCCATAGTGGTCTTAAGATTAAAACTCTAAGAAGTGATCATGGTCATGAGTTTGAAAATCAAGACGTTGAATTCTATTCCTCACACAATGGATATAGTCATAACTTTTCTGCTCCTAGGACTCCTTAGCAGAATGGTGTAGTAGAAAGAAGAAATATAACCCTGCAAGAAATTGAATGAACTATGCTTAATGAATATGACCAGCCTATTTACATTTGGGCTGAGGCTATAAATACAGATTGTTATATTATTAATAGAGTATTGATAAGACCTGTTCCCAATAAGACCCCATATGAATTATAGAACAATAGAAAACCCAAAGTTAGTTACTTTAGAGTATTTGGCTGCAAAGTTTATATTTTTAATACAAAGGATAATATTGATAAGTTTGATTCTAAAAGTGATGAAGGAATTTTTCTTGGTTATTATTTAACTAGAAAAGCTTATAGAGTCTTTAATAAAAGAACCAAATGTGTGGAAGAATCTATTCACATCAAATTTGATGAAACTGATCCACATGAGCCTAAAACCTCTATTTAAAATCTTGTATAAGATTTATCTGTTTTGAACATTAATATTAAAATCAATGAACCTGCTGTAAAGAAAACCAGTTCTGTAAATATTTTAGAATCTGCTCCTAATGAACCTGAACCTATAGATGAACCTGAAATTTCTAGTCCTACCTTTACTAGATCAACTAGAATTCTAAAGAATCAGTCTTTATATGCTGTTGTTGGTAATCTTGATAGAGGGACACAAACTAGATCTTCTCTTAGAAATCAGGTTAAAAATCAATCCTTCTTGTCACATCTTGAACCTAAAAACATTGACGATGCTATTAATGATGAATTTTGGGTAATTTCTATGCAATAAGAACTCAATAAATTTGAAAGAAATAAAGTTTGGAAACTTGTTGAAAGACCTAGGGACACTTTCACCATAGGTACAAAATGTGTGTTTTGAAATAAAGTAGATGAATATGGAAATATAGTTAAAAATAAATCTTGGTTAGTTTCTAAAGGATAAAATCAACAAGAAAGAATTTACTTTGAGGAGAGTTTTACTCCAGTAGCTAGATTAGAAGCCATTAGAATTCTACTTGCTTATGCAGCACATCTAAAGTTCAAACTATATCAAATGGATGTCAAGAGTGCATTATTAAATGGGCTTATAGCTGAGGATGTTTTTGTTGAACAACCTCCTTGATTTTCAAACCCTCATTTTCGAAATCATATTTTCAAATTATCAAAACCATTATACGGTTTAAAGCATGCTCCAAGAGCTTTCTATGACAGATTAAGTACATTTCTAATTTCTAACGGTTTCAAAAAAGGAATAGATGATCCTAATCTTTTTATAAAACAAATTTATAATGTTGTTTTAGTTGTGAAAATATATGTAGATGATATTATTTTTGGATCTTCAAGAAATTCCCTATGTACTTATTTTTCTAAAATGATGCAAAATGAATTTGAGATGAGTTTAGTGGGAGAACTCAAATTTTTCCTTGGATTTCAAATCATTCAAAATGATGATGGAATTATTTTAACTCAAATTTAATATAATAGAGACATTTTAAAACGTTTTGGATTGGATAACACAAAAAGTAGTGACACTCGCATGAGTACCACCTGTAAGTTGGATCTTGATGAAGATGGTAAATCGGTTGATCAAACCACTTATAGAGGAATGATTATAAGCCTACTCTACTAGACTACTAGTCGTCCTGATATTATGTTTAGTGTGTGTATGTGTGCTTGCTTTCAAGAAAACCCTAACGAGTTACATTTAAATGCTGTAAAGAGAATTTTCAAATACCCCAAGCATACTCCAAATTTTGGAATGTTCTATCCTAAAGGAAAATCATTTGAATTAGTTAGTTATTCTGATATTGAATTTGTTGGATGTAAGTTGGATTAAAAAAGCACCTCTGGAACTTGTCACCTTTTAGGCAAGTCACTAGTATCATGGTGTAGTAAGAAACAAAATTCTGTTTCATTATTTACTACAGAAGCTAAATACATAGCTGCTGGACGTTGCTGTGAACAAATTTTTTTGATGAAACACACATTACTAGACTATGGATATCAATTCAGACATGTCCCAATAAAGTGTGATAACAAAAGTTCTATTAACATTTCTATGAATCCTTTTTGACATTCTAGGACAAAACATATTGATGTAATACATCACTTTTTAAGGGATCATTATCAAAAAGGTGATATCACTTTGGAATTCATTAGTACTGAATATCAACATGCTAATATATTCCCTAAACCATTAAATTCTGAGAGATTAGACTACATAATAAATGATCTTGGCATGATTAATCATAAATAGATATCTTACTATCTTAAAGTTTAATACTTTACTGTATTTTACTTTACAGTTTCATGCTCTCTATTTTACAGTTTCGGTTTCATGCTTACGGTCTCACCATTAACACCTTGTGCTCACTGTCTTTCACCTAACTGTCTCACCGGGACGGATCAGTTCACTCACTCTCTCACCACAACAACACATAATGGTTACTGTCTCACCATGATGACTGTTTTTCCTCACACCGTAATTCCTACTCACGGTCTCACCGTGAAGATTATTTATACTCTTATTTTAACCCGTATCATGGTAATTTTTATTTCACCACTATTCGATTCCCCGCATTTTTTTATGACTTTTGACATTCCCAAATAATAAACCATAATGGTTTCACTCGATCTCTCACACGAACTCTCACCTGAACGCTCTCATGAATCTTCTCATTCTTGAAAACCTTTACCTCTCTTGCCTGAACCTTTAGTGGATGCCATGGATGAAGCGTCCGTCTTCACCCTTGTCTGAGAAGTTTCACTCTATGAAATCAAAGAGAATACTGAGGATAGCTCCCAAAGGACCTCTAAATCCAAACCTTGTTAACCGTACTATTGTACCAGAAAAATAGATTTTCCCTGAGTGGTTGTTGTCTAGCAAGTCTTTGGTCTTGAAAATATTAAGAGAACAAGGATGGTTCAAATGGTTCTCTAGACAAGATAGACCAATTTATCCAAGGTTGGTATCTCAATTCTACCAATATATGAAGTTTTCCTTTGATTTTGGAGATAGATTTATGGTGACAAGATGGATAAATGGACAAAATTGTTCATTCTCTTCAAGGATGTGTGCAGCATGCCTAAGGATTCCACATAAAGGAGTTTGTGAGGATTACCAAAGAGACCCTCCTCCATCATCTGACATATTCTATATTGAAAATGCCTTGGAAACCGTAAATGGTAATAGCACCAAGCGAAGGGTAATAGATGAAGTGATAGATGGAGAAACTATACTACTATTCAAGTTTGTTCAAAATTTGATTGGTCCAAGAAAAGGGGATTTTTCAGTGATGATGTATCAGGATGTGTTCCCGATTCCCCTATTGAAGAATGGCCATAAGATCAACCTATGAAAGTATGTTATTAACCATATCTGTGAGCTGATTAAAGTCACTTCCAAATCCACCTCCTTGTTTTACTCAAGGATGATTTCCGCCATGATATATGCAAAAGGAGTTGTTGGACAGAATGAAGAAAAGTGAGAGGATTTTGAATTCTACCTATCCAAGACTATCATCAGAAGGATGAAAATTAACTGGAACCCCTGGGAGAAGCAATGGGTTTAAAAAAATGATCAATTGTATAAGAAGTTTAATCCTAATGATTATACAAGAAGACCTATGAACCTAGCTGATCCGGTTTTGGAACCAGATGAAGTGGCTGAATATTCAGAAGAAGAAGAAGAAGAAGAAGAGGAAGTGGCAGCTGATGTACCACCAAGAGAAGAGGCTGCAATACCTCAATAGAAAGCAGCTCCTGTTGAGAAAGAATGGACTGCTGCCCCTGCTGATGTTCCTATTGAAATGACTTTAAGAGAGGAAGTTGCTGCTGGTTATAGAGAAGAAGAAGCTTCTGCTTCTAGTGAGGATGTCAATCTAGAAACTCATCCTATGGCTGCAAGAAAATTGGTTTTTCTGATTTAGAGGAGCAAGAAAATGTGGAGATAGATCTTGTTGTAGAAGAACTCCCTATTGAAAAGCAAGCCAATCTAGAATCACTGTCTTTGGAACAGTCGGTTCAGGAGTACATACCCTCTGCTGAAGAGAGTATGGAAATTGCCTTTCAGGTGGCAAGGAAAGAGTTACCTGAAGAGATTAGAGATGATCCCGTGGATCATGACCCAATTCCTGAGCCTCAAGAATCTGAAATGGAAGCACATTTTAAGGGGGAGTAACCTCAAAACCTTGAGAATGTAGAGGCTCGATGTTCTGTAATATCTCAAACTACTATCACATATTATGTGTACAATCGGTATGAATCTCCAAGTTTCTATGATGTGAGTGAGTCACAACAAGTTAATGCAACTGGTATAGATCTCTCTTCTTTGTTTCAACTGAAGTTTGTAGCTCATCCAGAACCAGAACCATAACCAGAGCCTCAATCTGGATCAGAATCTCAGTCTAAAGGTGACTCTGAACCGCAACCAAAACCTTCTCCACTACCTTCACCTGCAGTCTTACCCGAGCAACAGTCTTTTGTAACTAAGGATGATTTGAAATTATTTGGAGAAACTATCTTGGTTGGTGTTGGGAAGATTTTATCCACTCAACCTTATCCTGTGACTTATTTAAGTCAAGAAGATGCCTCAATTATGTTCGAAAACATTATTTCGCATATTCAACCAAGGATGATCCGTGATAATCAAGATGTCAGGGTTGAAAATAGGTTTCTTATTGCTGATGTTGCAAATTTGAATGGTTTGGTGGAAAATCTGCAATCAGAACTGTCTTCATGATTAGAGCATGTGCATGCTCCTGTTTCTACCGCTGCACCTGTTGCTGCTTCTTCTAAACCAAATTATTCCACCCTTTCTAGAGATATTGTGTCTCAAGTGCATCCTTATATGCTTTCTTTTGATGAGAATATTGGAACAAGACACACCAAAATGATGGAACTCATGAGGGAGCTTGTTGAAAATCTGAATAAGCTAACTGATGAGTACACTGGATGTCTGCAGAATGTTATAAAACAGCTCAATGTTCTAACCGAAGTTGTCAAGGCTTCTTCTCCCTCTGGTCAGACCTCTACACCTTCTTTGGACGCTTCTATCTTTAGATCCATAATCAGGGAAGAAATTCAGAATGTTTTTAGTGGTTTAGATCTTTCTCCTCTGACTGAAGCTATAAAGAACAGTGATAGAGAACTTGATCTTGTCCAGATCTATTATATGATAGCCAATGATGCTCAACAAGAAATCACCAAGAAGATAGATTTTTATCTTACCCGGGTTTTCTCTAAAAGTGATATGACAAATCTCTTTAAGTATCTTATGGAGATTTTGAGAATACCTCCAGTAACTCAAGCTTTTAAAGCTCAAGTTCAGAAGCATACAAAGTTCACCAAATTTTTGGACAAATTCATGGAGAAAAAGAATGACTTTGAAATGGCTATGCAATATGGTAGAGAAATCATTACTGATTTCATCAATCATTGAAGCTGTATCTTTATGTGCAGAGTACTTCTATAGTTGCTCCAGCTGCTTCACCCCTTAGGCCTGGTCTACCTACCCTCGCCTCAACACCCATGTCTGTCAGTCAAGTTATTTCTTAGATCCAGCCAATCATTCTTGACCAACCACAGCATAGATCATCTACTGCTCCTACATTGGCTCCATCTGTTTTTGAAGTTCTACCCTTACCCTCTTTGTCTACCACTTCTATACCTTCTTCTACATCAGCAACAACTCCTGCTGCTGATAAAGGAAAGGAAAATGTCGATCCCTGAATACTCCGGGGACTGTTTTCTTTTTGATGGGATATCTTATGTTGTTTAGTATTTGTATTTCTTCTGTATATTTTATTGTGAACCTTTTTAAAAAAAATGCAGTGTTTCACTTCACTTTCTTTAATTTTTTATAATCCCAAAAGGGGGAGAAAAAGTCCAAGTAAAAGTACAAGTATTAGTATTCTAATTGTCGAATCTACTATATTCTCTAATGTTGAATCTATTTTCTATTTTACCTATATTATTTGTGATCATCAAAAAGTGGGAGATTATTGGACTCCTCATGTATTAATCATGTTTTAATGATTACAAATCCTATTACTGTTAATTAATCTCAGTATTAATTGAAAATATTCTTAATTCTCTCCAATCTCTATAATAACTACACATCATGTTTTAAGGATAGAAAATCAAAATGATGTTAATTACTCTATTTTTTGTTTACAAGTCTTATGTATGATCACAAATCTCACTTATATTATCAAGCCTTTATATTTTTGTTTTAACTTCTCTTACTCTCTAATAATTAAGCGTAATCCATATTCTGTATATTAATGTTTATGTCTAAATACAGATATTTGTCCAAGTATTGAGACACCGTGATGTTTGAAACTGTAAGATAGACTGTGTGAAAGACACAGTCATAGTCAAAGAGACACCGTGAAGGACACACTGTGACCCAGACACCATGAAGGACAAACCTTGACCCAGACACCATGAAGGAAAAACTGTGATTCAGACACTATGAGCTAGACACAGTGACATGAAGACACCGTGATTCACATACCGTGAACTAAATACCATGAACCACATACCATGAAGAAGACACATTTTACATAATCATTGTGACAAAGTTTCTTAACTTTTTTTCAATATTATTTAAATAATGCTAACGTTCATATTTGATGTTTTTAATTCAATTAATGATAATTAATGATGGTTGTTGGTATGTCAGGAAACCGTATCTCGTACCTATGAAAAGGGAATCATTACTACTGCCAGAACTTGTGGAATATAAGGAATATTGAGCTGATGTACACGTGAAAAAAAGTGTGATGATACAACAAGAAGAACTTACATACGCCCGAGTGCACTATGCTGAACTAGAAGAACAATCCTGAGCAAGAAGGAGATTGCAAGACTTTCAAACAACTCTCATGAGTGAAATCCAACACCACTAAAGAACACAATACAAATCCCGAGATCATTCTCCCTGGTGGAATAGAAGCTAAACCACGACACTCTGTTTTTCAACCAAAAAACCAGAGAAGGACTCAGAAGCATTTCTGCTTAATCCAACGAGTCCATAGTTGCATTACTAATCACTAGAGCTTTCTAAACTCTTATCTGTTCTGACTAAGTGAGTTGTTTATTTACTTTCAAGCAGTGTGGTGTACTATGTATATCACACACACACACTTTCTCCTACACTGAACTGGAGGATATCAAAATCCTCACTCCAAAACTCTTAACTCTTATTTACCCACGACAATTGTGGAAGAGATCCTTGGGAGTCCTGGTCTTTGTTTTGTTTCCCACGAGGAATTGTGGTAGAAGTCCCTGCGTGGCCTGGACAGTTTTTTAAACTATTGTTAACCCCGATCCAGGGTGTGGATCAAATTTATATATATTTTGGAGGACTAAGTCTCGGCTTGAGACTGAACCTCTTGTTATATCTGTTGTGAATCTTTTGTTTATGTTTAAATTATACAACGTATTTCTTTTCTATTCTGCTTCTGTTACTTTGAAATACAAAACAATTTTTATGTTTCTTTGATGGTTAAATTAGCAAGTGTTTACACTTTTTGTAAATCACTTGGTTAGTTTCAAAAGTCAGTTTAATCTTGTGGTTAAATTAATTGAGACCTAATAAATCTTTGAGAAGCTAAGTAAACATTTACAATCTGTATAAATTCACTACAGTTTAACTTTTTTTTTTATAAATTGGGAGATTTTAATAGATAATATTTTAACATAAATTTTAATTGGAACCCAATTCACCCCCCACTCTTGAGTATCCACTCCGACCAACAACGTAAATTGGATGGGGACATTTGTTGAGGAAAAAGGGTTCAAGATGTTTTTGATGGACTCTAGATGTGGATTGGGCAGAATTAGTATGGTAATAAAGTGTTGGAAGGTGTGGGGAGAGGTGGTGGTGACGGCCTGTATTCATAGGGGAGGAGGGTGTTGGATTTTGAGTACTATATATTTGATTTTACAATATTGTCTCAATCTCATAAAATGTTTTGAAATGTTTCAACTAATATATTGAATGGATAAGAACATTTCAATATTATAGTGTAAACATCCTAAATTACTTAGGAAATAGTGTATTTATCTTATAATTATCTATATTATAAACTGCTATCTTTCAATATTCACTAAAATTCAACTACTTTCGAATATGCATCCTAACAATTTTGGATGTGCTGAATTAAAAAATGGATCCCATTTTATGAAAATAAATTTCTCATAATTAAGAAATGAAATTTTAATTAAAATCCCCATTTATATGAAAAAATGAGGATTTTTAAATTATAATTTATTTTATGAATCTTTGAAAAATTAATTAATGTGTAATAATTTAATCCTGTAATCCTAAGAAAAATATTAATTTATAAATATATTTAATGAAAAAATGTATTTTAAATCATTATATTAATTATATAATCAAAAATGGACATTTATTTTCCCTAAATTCTAATAAATAATATATCATTTTTAAAAGTTTTATTTCCTTATATGATTATATAATTATTTCATATTTTAATTTGAAATAAAGATAAATTTTATTTATACTTTCATAGGTTATTTTACTGTTTTATCTTATGATTTACAATTCATAATGGGTGCATTACAATAATAATGGTCATGTTACAATTTCCTCAGTATAGGTTCCTTAGTTTCTAGAAATATCTATTATTTGATTCACTATTAATTTATAATTTTTCTATTGTGTTCTAAATGTGATTTTATGTGGATTATTGTATTTGAAATTATTATAAGAAAGGAATTTCTATTGAAATAATTCTTTTTTGTTACATTCCACCCGCTTATAAAATCTTTTCCACAAAATTTCATTTTTACATTTTAGGGTGAATACTGATGAGGGTACCTATACTTAATTATTTCATCCAGTTCCCATTTTTCATCT
Organism: Viscum album; assembly: GCA_963277665.1. NCBI lineage: Eukaryota > Viridiplantae > Streptophyta > Magnoliopsida > Santalales > Viscaceae > Viscum > Viscum album. The sequence continues at coordinate 22,477,806 of OY728119.1, read as the reverse complement.
TCATACTTATGGTTCTACCATATCACATTGACCAGGTGATTAATTATTTTTTGTATAACTTTTTCTCTATGGACAAGATCTTCATTGGATTCTTTTTATATGAGAGGTTATTTTATATTTTTACCACCTCATGTTTCAGTACATGTGAGGTGATTCATATGTACATTCTCAAGAGGTATGTGTGGAATGCATAATAAAATTTATACATTATAGTTGGAAGTCTTAGTTGATAGGCCACAACTCCAACATGATCCAGAATCTTGAAAGGGATGATATTCCTAGGACTCTTCTTTCTTTTCTTCAGGAATATAATGATCATATTCCATGGATATATATAGAGGGAAAAAAAATTTACAACCTCAAATTCTTAGACCTATTAATGATTTTATTCATAGACCTATTTCCTATATTGGTCTCCCTTGATGTGTTACTAAATGGTGTTCACCATTTGTACAATTTCTTCAACCATTTAAATTCCTAGATGCATACGTTCACAGAATTCATCCAATCATGACAACTATATACATTATTTCATGTAATGGTATTTATATAGATCCATTTGGATGCTCACTTGAATTCTATTTTTAAAAGAACTCTACCTGAGGAAGATGTTAATCCCATCATTATTTGATGTCCTTGAAAATTTCTCTCAACATGTCTTCCAGTTTCTGAATAGTTTACTCATATTTTCCATCAGTTTGAGGGTGTTATGTCATACTGAAGTACAACATAGTGTTTAGAGTATATTGGAGACTCTTCCAAAACCCAAGGCTAAATATCATAACTCATTCCGAAACATTCAATAGTGGAACTCTATGTAGCCTCACTATATTTTTAATGTATATATGTGGATGTTGAATGATTTATAAGTTCTCTAAAATTTTGATAAATTGAGATATCATTCGAATATGATCTACAATGAGCCATATAACATTAATTCCTATGGATTTATTTGGATGACTAGTGATAATTCCCATGGTGATGTATTCCCACTTCCATTTTGGTATGGGTAATGGTTGTGTCACCCATTATAACAATTTCTTTTATCCTTCAGTTCATAACACACCATGCACTTTAATGTATATTTTGTGATATCTATCTTCATATGTTCCCAACAATAGTGCACTCAAAGATCATGATTCATCTTTTTTCTTCTTAGGTGAATTGGGGATGTAGAGCTATGTGTTTCATTTAGAATTCTTTCTTGATCTCTTGACTAAATAGTACACATATTCAAGACCCAAATATTTTGACTACTTCCTCATCAATTTTTAATCTTTTGGAATTTCACTTTTATGATGTATTCTACCTATATATGAATTATATCATCATTTCATTGAGAAATATTTATTTCCTCCAATAGGGATGGTCAATCAATAACTTGATAAAGGATTGATAATGTTAATTCCATAATAATTCCAAAGTCTATCCTTTTCAAATCAAATAATATTTGATACTTCTCAATTCTCGTCATAGATAATGTTCAATGATCCTTTCTACTCAGAGAATTTTCTTCTTAATTCTCTTTGATAGGATGACAGTGTATTGAGAAAATGTAATCCTTAATGATATATAACCATCTTAATCAAAACATACTAAGCTCATTATATGTCAATATATATTAGAGGAAATTATAATCAGTATATATTCCTTAATTCTCCCCATATATATAATGATGCTTGATTTCCAATGAAAAAATTATTTTTTCTAACTCTAAATATTTTTTGGGATAGATTTCCTTATGTTTTTTCAACTTCTAAGAGGTATAGGATATCACTTTATCATTTTTCATTAGTATACATTTTAATAAAAACTTTTAATAATCACCCTACACTAGAAGGATTTCTCCACTTGTTGGTAGTGTGAGTGATGGTGTAGGGATACACAACCTTTTCAACTATTTGATGTAGTCTTCACATTGACTGATTAACAAGAAAATTACCCCATCTATGTTAGCCTATTTAATTGGTGTTATAGTCATAATATTCTATTATAAAAGTCAGTAAGACCTAGCTAGGCCAAGGATACTTTGAATCTGCCTTACCCATGTCTTCCAAGGACACACTTGGATTTCCTTTTTCTTGGATGCTTCCACAGATATACCTTTACGGGTGATAACATTCCCCAATAATGGTACATCATATATCCAAAAATCTCATTTAATATATTTGGCATATATTTCTCCCATCACAATTTCATTTTACAATTACACAATTAATCTTCAAGCTCCACTTTTCTATTTGAGTATATCAGAATACCTTTGATAAAGACTACAAAAAATTTTGTCGAGGTAATATATAAAGAATCGATTTATTAAATCCTTGATTTTTTTAATATTAGTGGGTATAAAGGGATCCAATATAAACTCAATGTTTCCATTAATCATTTGAATTAATGTCATAGAAATATATTTCATATCAACATTAATTGTAGATATCCTAACTGAAGGTCTAACTTAGATTATTACTTGGCCCCACATAGATGATCAAATAATTAAACTAACTGTGGATGATGATACTTCTTATTTATAATGATTTTTTTTGATCTCATGATAATTAATGGAGAGACCCAATGGTACATCCTTCTTCTAAATATATGGGAATGACATACCCTATAGTGAAGCACTTGGGTAAATGAAACTATTTTTTGGGTTCTATTGTAACTACACCTTTTGTTTCTCCAATTCAATAGTGGTCATTCTGTATGTATTCTTTGATATAGGAGTAGATATGTTTATATTTTTAATTAGGAGCTAAACCTCTCAGTCATGAGTAAGACTATAAAATTTTTTAGGGAACATTTACCTATAATACCTCACAGTGGCCACTTCTTTAAAAATGATTTTCTTTTTTGTCTCAAAAATTTGTGGGAGATATTCCTTATTATAATGATATAATATCCTAAATTGACACATTTTTTTTGAAGGAGGTTTATCCTCTTCCATATAGTTATACAGAATTGGGGTACAATTCAGGAGGTCAAGAGTGATCTCCATTTCTTGAAAATTTATGTTTCATTTCAATTAATATAGGTAATACAACACCCATATTGAATAAAACTATACCAAAGTTAGTAAAAAAATATTTTTTATATGGTTCAATCCACAAAAATTAACTATGGAGGAGTTATAAACATTGGATTTAACAATTTCCCCATTAGATGTATTCACCAAAAAATCAACCTCAAAATATTGAGGTGGTGTTTGAATAGTTGTACTAAAATAAAACAATTTAAAGAATGGGTATAGCTATAATAAAAAGTATTATTTTTATTATTGAAGAATAACAAGTGTAACTATCACCACATCATTTTTAGGTTATGACTTAGTTGTAGTGATATCATATTACCTTGTTTATTTCTTAGGATTTTGTTGTTGATGATTTAATATAATAGATTAATTTGGATAAGGATAAGGGATGATCCAGTAATGGGAGATGCTAAGTTAGAGTTCCATGTCTCCACCTCTCTTCTACCACTGATCGACTTCAGATATGCACTTCAGTGCTCCATCTCGGCACTTCGTGATAGAGGTTCTTCTTCCAAAGGCAGGGTATTTTTTTCATGGGCATGGCTATGGTATTTCCCACCATTTACAAGCTTGCTTCTCCTCTCCCCCTCCTCACTGGGTAGGGCTTTTTGGCAGTGTGGTGGCTCCTGTAGTCGTCGTTCCCGCTCCTCCTAGCTGATGGTCAACAAAACTGTTTTGTTCCAAACTGGGTGAATTTGTAGCAGGTTGAGGTGGTATTTGGGTGTGAATATGAAGGCAGTGAGGAGATATTTTCTGTTTGAATCATGGACTTGCAATTTCATTCATGGTTCTTATTTTTCCTTTTTTTTAACCTTTCAATTGAATTTGGGTGTGGTTGTGGATGGTTTGAGGTCTGTGTTCATACTCAATCTGCTGTGCGGATTTGGTTTGATTACAGTAGCGGTGTGAATGAGGTATCTAGTTCGTATTTCTTTGATGGTTTTTTATGCGTGATTAATGATTTTTTTGGGATGATTTTGATATGTTGTGTTCACAAGATTGGTTTCTGAATTCGGGATTTTGTTGGGGATTTTGTGGGTTGTGTGGTTGGTTCATTGGGAATTTGTTGCATTGATGTGATGATTTTGGATGTCAAGGAAGAAATTGATGTTCTCACTGCTTTGGAAATGCTGGAAAGGAGGAATGGTTTTGGTTTCAGTGATACGTGTCTTAAGTGATTCTACAACCATTTTTCTACAAGAATCTTCTCTAGATGAGGTTTAGGTAAACGAGTTCTTGATGTTTTATGGGTTCTTAGAATCGGATGTTTGAGATAGTATGGATTCTTCCATCAGTATCATGCCCATTCTTTATGGCGCGATCCAACTATTCATTCTACGATGAGATAATGGAAGCTGGTTTTATGCTCTTTAGTTGCAGGGAGGAGCTGATCGCTTGTAGGGAGGGGTGTTCTTGATCTAGTGTTTTGGGCCGCTGGGACTTGGCCTGTTTTTTAAGTCATGTTATCATGGGTTTACCCCTTTCTCCCCTTAAAAGTGGTTTTTATCAAGATAAAAAAAAAATTGAAGGCCTTCAGGATGTTGGATGGATTTATTCTAACAACCCAGGTCTTAGAGAAATGTCTCATATTATTCCCATGTTTTTAGGTAGTCAAAACTATCCACTATAGGCTGAGTGTTGAAATGAAACTTCCTTTGTTTCTACACATTGGTCAGATTCTTCATATCCCTTCAACAATTATTTGTAATATTTCTTTCTCTTCCACATTTTATGAGTCTCCTGGTTATTTTTAGACAATTCATCTGATTCATCTTCCCAAAATTTTAAGACGTAGGATGTTCTGTTATCTTTCAATCATTGGATTTATCTATTTATCATACCATTTTAAAATCTAATTGTGGATTTTTATCATCGGGCTAAAGAAACCACTAATAGTATCTAATTCCATTTGATTCTTATGAGAATAACTAACAATATCATCGCAGTTGTTGAAGTCTCAAATAACCAATTCTTTTCATATAATTTGATTTAGTCCTCCATAGTGGATATCCACCTTTATTTTAGTTTTCTAGACAATGTCAAGGAGTATCTTGCAAATCTTAGGATGTCAAATTCATACTCCTTGATAGGCTCATCTTCTTTTTTATTTATTCCTAGGAACTCCCACTCTATTTTAATTTGGAGAGTATGAAGAAAATATTTATTGAAAAAAAATTCTTGATATCTTCCCTTTCCATGGAATTAATTTCTTCCTTGGACTTCAAGTTCCTAATCAGTGTCCACCACTGATCAGTTTCCTGATCAAAATGATAGACTTCAGACCCAAAATTATATTCTTCTATGAACTGTAGGACAAAACAAATCTTCTCAATATAGATAAACCATTTTTTCAGGAAGACGAGATCAGAAGATCCACTAAACATGGGATGAAATTATCGTATAAAGGATTCAATAGAAACATTCACTTTATTACGAGAAGGAGGGTGTCCCAAATGATTCATGTTATTATTTATAAAAACATCCACTTTTGATTCTACTTAAATTATGTATTGTGCTCCCACCCCCATCATATTTTTCATTTCATTAGGGAAATCATCACATTTCTTATCTGATTAAATGTTGGATTAGTTTCTAAAATTCCCATCCATTAACTAAGAAAAATAATGTATGATTAAGGTAATTGAATAGTTATCTAATAAATATATAAAAAAGTTACCCTTTATCCTCTAAGGATGGTGTTTTAAATTGAATTTATATACTATATTGTGATTTTTTAAATTTCAATATAAGTTATCTGTGGGGATACATTTTTCCAAAGGGTTGTTACTAAATTTTTAAATCCCTAACCTCTAAAAGTAGTGATACTCATATCTGATACAAATTATAATGGACCTATCCTTTTACATATATTATTACATGATTTTATGCATATTTATCCATCAAATACTATCCAAGAATTCTAAAGTCTACTGTCTTGTGATGATTATGTACATAAAACATAAAAAATTAAAATAGAATGACATATATTTATATTAATAATAAATCCTATGTTTATAAATTCATATGATTACATACATATTCATAGGATAACCTAGGGAATTCATGGGAAAATGGAAAAGATACAAATCCGAGAAACAAAATAAATGAAGGAATAAAGCATAGAACATGGGTTATTGGGAATAACATGATGACATAAAAAGGAATATAAGATGACTAAAAATAATGAATAATAACACATATAACATTGGAAATGTTAATAATGGAATAATAGGAATATGGGAAAAACATATATCCTTACATAAGTTTAAGTCTAGCATCCATGACCATTGCACATGGAGGGAAAGACCCCAAAAGGAATTGGGTTTACTCCATGTCCCAACATGACATAGCATGAGACTAAATATTACCTTATATAATGTACTGATATGTGGGAGAACCAATTAGAAAATGTTCATGAATATGTATTCTTCATGAAGAATCAATCATAAACATTAAGGTTACCCATCGAAATAATTGGGTATCATAATCATGTCATTGGGTATTAAAATTGGGAGTATCAAGAAATTGTCCAATATATAATGGATTTAAATCATATATGGAGATTAATAATGTTGGATAGGAAATTTTCATAATAAATTACTTTCAAATCCAGTGAAAAAATTGAAAAAAAAATAGTTTTTAAGAAACATTATAAATGAGCTACATTAGTGTAGTTTAAGAAAACAATATTAAGGCGAATTTTAAGCTGTAATAGTAAAAAATGTTTTCATTAAAATAGAAATTGAAAAGATTTTTTTTCATGAAAAAATAATTATTTTATATAATATATTTTACCTAAAATAAATTATGGTGTAAATGTGAAAATGGGTAAGAAATTTGGATGTTCCCTTAAATTTGGCTTTCTTATTTGGAGGAATTAAAAGGGAACCTGTATAAAACATGTATTACCCCATCAAAGAAAGATGAATTTATATTGGTACCAAGGATTGAATAATTAAAAATGAATTTTATAGGATTAAATAAGAATAATTAAAAATTACATTGGATTTAAGATAGATAAAGTGTAACCCGGAAGAAAAACTATGGGGTTTAGAGTAATTCCCATACATTATGTATAGTACTACTATTCTCTTCTACTTAATGTCATGAATAAAAAAGTTAAATCCATTAATTAATTAACTTATAAATTATTTTACATGTTTTTCATTTATTATAGTTTTCTATGAATTTTATGGCATTTATTATGTGTTATAAAGTTCAATTCTATCATTCTGGGAGAGTTTTTTCATGGTTTTCCACGATCGGTTCTCTTGTATACAAGTATGAATGTTCATGTAAAATTGGTATAATTATCTAAAATTAGAATTATTTGTTATTAATATATTCATTTATGTTTATAAGAACTTATATATAATTTTTTCATATTTTATTATGTTTCATTATATAAAACAATAATGATAATCATTTATATTAATTTGGCATGTTTCCAATCATCATGAACTACTTTTGTTTTATTATTTAAAATTATGTATTTATTTTAGTTCTATAATATAAAAATGGTGATAACATACATTTTAAAATGTTTTTAACCATTATAATTATTTTATTAGAATTCTTTATGGAGGAAAAGGTTAATGAAAATGCATCATCCATAATGGTGTCAAATCGACACATCATGGATGATGTTTTGATTTCAAAAATAACAAGAAGAGTGAAGAGATCTAATGGTAGATAATTATCTTAAAACATCGAATTATAGTATATAAATGATATTGTAGTTTTAATTTCACTTTGTTGTAGGTGGGTGAGGATAGAATAAGAAATAAAAGACATTGAATAAGATTAAAAGAAAATAGAAGAGGATTTAACCTATTTAACTTCTTCTCCTGGTGAACCTCCTCTTAGAAATTGGAATTTTTTTATTGAGAAAAAAGGACCATGGAAGTTCTAAAGGGAATTAGGAAGTTGATTGTTCATAATTTGTTCAATATAAAAGGCATGGAAGGTGTAAGAAGAAGTGTTGGTGAGGGGAGGTATTTATTGGGAATTAGAGCGGTGTTTTTTGATTATTATATACATTAATTTATTATTTTGGATAGAGACTATTGATCGTGTTGAAACATATCACTAAATACATTATAATTATATGAATATTGATGATTATGGTCTTTACATCATTATTCATGAATGAAATTCTGTAGTTAGCTTACAATGTTATATATCATACATTACTATATTTCACTGCTCACAAAGAATAACCAATTTTATGAAAAATCATAATATCTAGAAAAATATATTTTTTATCTGTCGAATTCCAAAAAGGAATCTATTTTATGAAAATAATATTACATATAAAAGAAATTAAATTATTTATACAAATTGGATTTATTTAAAAAATACCGAGTGTAAATTTATAATTGATTTTTTGGTAATTTGAAAAAATAATTAAAACCTCATAAAATTATCTTATAATAATAAGAAAATTAAATATTAATTTAAAATTTTATTTTATGAAAATAAATGTTCTTTAATTAATTATATTTATTAGAAAATCATCAGTAAATTGTTTTTCACAAAACAACCAATACTTAATTTATAATTTCTGAAACATTTATTTACCTATACTATGATATAATTATATCAAAATTTCATTTTTATGATTCTTGTGTTTTATTTATACTTACATAGGTGAGTTTTCTATTCTATTAGCTGGTTTATAATTCCAAATGATCCCATTTCTATTTCAATGGTCATGTTACTATTCCATCTGTATAGATTCATTAATTTCTACCAAAACCTTTTATTTTAATCTTTATTAATTTTTAAAGATTGTATTGTGTTATAAATGTGATTTTAGGTGGTTTATACACTTTATAATAATTATAACAATTAAATTTACATTGATGAAATTTTGGGTTGTTACAAAATTATCCTGATCATGGCCATTAGGATTGTGTAGTTTGTATTTGATTTAGCCTCAATGCCTTTATGATAAGCTTACCAGCTTCAGGTCATCATAGGGAAATCTAGGTAAAATTTTTTGTGGTCCATTTATCCTTAATGTTATCATCTTTAGTAGTTATCTTGAATCGCATCCTCACTTAGTATTTATCTTGAATTTAAAAACCTGTTTATGAATTCAATTGAATCTTTATATTCACACAATAATATGTTTATAATTTCAGCCTCAATTTATGATTTAGTTGTATCAGGCTCATTCTCTGAAAACAATTCTATGAATATCCTCCCATTGTCTCTTCTCAGTCAACCCTTAATTTTATATATTCTCCTCTCATTCAAAAATAATTTTAAAATATTTTACAAATTTCAAAATTAATATAATACATCATGAAATTATTATAATACTTCCAAAAAAGGATTATGAAAATGATTCATGTACAAAAATATATAAAAAAATATTCAATTTTATAATATTAATTTTATTAAAATTAAAATTATTAATATAAAAAAAATAAGATGTTAAATAATTTAAAAGAAACATAGAAAATTGTAAAAAATACACAATAAAACAAAAAGTATTATCAAAATTTAATGACCTAAAATGTATCAATCTTTAATTTTTCTACATTTTTAAGAAAATCATGGTATATTTAATTCTCTAAAATAATTTTACAAAAAAACTATTGAATCTGATCATTAAAAATCAAACTCCAAATACATATAAATAAATTCTAATATCATATTTTAAAATAATATTTCATACGAAACCACAAAATATTTTTAATAAAATTATGAAATTAATGAACCAAAAAATTAAAAATTATAATTCATAAAACACAAATTTTAAAAAAATAATTGAAATAACCACAATTTTATCAAACAAAAATAAAATGTTAAAAAAACTCCTTAATCATCCCATGACAATATTTAAAAGTCTATTCATTTTTCTTAAATATGTTTCTGAACGTTATCAAAAAAGTACACATAAAATTCAACCACATAGAATATATTTTTCTTCCTCATAAAATAAATTAATAATATTCTTTATAAGATGAAATCCCAAGATTGAAAAACTGATGTATGAGAAATAAATGGTTGACATATGTATTTTCCCCTATAAACACCCTCCAAATTAAAATAGTTTTTTTCTCAAAATATCAATTAATTAAAAATTTTGTTCTCATTTTAATAAAATTTTAGAGAGTGAACATATTTAAATTTTTTTAAATCCCTAACATCCCAATTATTTGAAAAATCAAACATATATTATTCTCCATGAAAAAACATTATAAGCTTAAAATAAATATATGTGAAAGGTGGATGATTGAATTTAATAATGAAAATGATGAAAAATTAACTAATATACCAGTTTCATCATAAATATTAAAATTTTGATATGAATTTGGAGTTAATTTTATTGAGAAATTAAATTCAAACCATGTGAGTCTAAAATCTATTTCATAAGTCCATACAACATTATTTATCTAAATACTTCTTCAATCATTTGAGAAAGATTAAAAAATTAATGGGAAATTTAAATGTTTTTCTAAATTATATCAATGAAGAAATAGAAAAGGAAATCCTCATTGGAGTAGTATAATATCCCTATAAATCCGATAATATTTTCTATAACTCATTAAGTAAATTTATTCTCAAACACAATAAATTTGTGAATATTTTCAATGTATATTTAATGTGTACAAAATTGAAGTACATTTTGGTATATTTAATACCCCTATACCACAATTAAAACCCAGCGTTATTGATAATGTTAAACTGAATGTGAGAGAATGAAATGAATAAAATTTTAGTTAATTTTTTTTAATTAATTTATTTGAATTTCATGTTCAAGTGTAACAATAAATCATAGACATTAACCTACCAATTATTCGAGTACATCGATAATCGATTTTATAAAATATATTAATTTTACATATGAAATAATATAAATATTTTCTAAAATAAATTGAAATAATGTTTGTTTTTAATGGTACATTGAATGGTTTTTAATTCAACTTTCAGGTGATTTTCAACAGGGAAATTTTAATTATTGAAATCAGTCTCAGTAATTGAAATTGTATTCAATCATGTTCATTTCAGTAAAAAAATCTACACCACACACCTAAAACCAAAGAGTTTTTAATATAAAAAAAATTCATATTTGAGATCAACTTCTAATTAACCGTATATAAATTAAACCAACTTTTTAATTAATAATTTATAGTGAGAATTAAAAATATTACTCCCTTGTCATCTATTTCAATGTAATCATGGTCCACATACCAATTAAAAATAATATTTAAAAGAAATTGGGTAACATGGAATCTCTAATAATATACCTTGATGGGTAAAACATTTAAATCATTAAATAAAATCATAATATACAATAAAATTTTAAACCATGTAAAATTGAGAGTGTGTGTAAATATCTGTGCAATACATTGGTAAAAATGTTGATTGGTGGATTGAGAAATAATGAGTCAAAACACAAAATAATGATTCCATGTTATTTATTAAAAATTGAAATAGGGAAGCAAGTATTTAATAAAATAAAAAATATTACCAAATTAATTAATGTTTTAAAATAAAAATATTCCACCATCTTGTGTTAAATTTTAATTATTTAGCCCATAATGTCTACTTAAATATTACCATAATTACATGTAATGGGTATTTACATATTTTTTAATCCTAATTCTTCATTATGAAATCATAAAATTAATCCAAAAGTGTCTTCCATCTCTAATAGTTAGGAAACTATTCTATGAATCTCACAAAAAAATATGAATTAGTCTGATTTCCACATATATCAAACATCTCAAAACCTAATATTCAACTATTAATTATGTTGAATTTTTTTAAGAAAATCCCCAAAATGATTATAAACACCCACAAAACTACCCCCACACTTAAATATTTGAAACAAATGAAATAGTTTCAGAAACACATAATAACATACTCAAAATTCTCAAAAACATAGTGAAAATAGATTGTAAAATTATCTATATGGAAGACATCCATAGTAATATATCAAATTACCCACTCAACTTGTTTTTGACATTATATATGGGTTATGTGAAGTAAAAGTTTTGAATAGATGTTGTAAAAACTATTGTTTATTATCAATAATAGTAGTTTAGATGTCATTTAGATAGAAAATAGGATTATACTAAACTATATTTCAATTCACAATAATAAAATTCAAACAAGTTTTTTACAATAATTACTTATTTATAAGAAATCAATATAAATCTAAAAACTCCCATTTAATTGATAAAAAAACTATATATGAATATTCTAAATGTTCAAAACTATATTTAGTTATTTGGAAGAGTTTTTATCATAAAAATTAATTTGAGAAGGTCGACCGATAACCTGGGTAATTATTTTTTATTAATAGAATCCTTATTCATAATGATAAAATTTATTTTTATAAAAAAAATTCATATAATTACCCTCCCAATAATCCTTAATATTTCAAGTTCTTTTATTGATTCAAATAAAATAATTTATACTTTTAAATTTTAATGCACTAAATTTGTAATTATTTCTACAGAATGGTCTTATAAATATCCACTTAACTCATTTTGAATGAAAGTTTTAGTGACAGATATTAATTTCTATCTATGATTAGATTTGGATTTCTCAAAATGATGAAATTATTCTTGATCATCACCAACATAGAGCCGTCGTTTACCCTATGAAAAATAAATAACTACACAAATATTATATAAGAATATCGAATCTAGAATTATATTTAACATAGTGTCACACTCAGTTTCATGAAAAACGAAATTATAGACTAATATGAGCTACCACTACGTGAAATATGAGTTATATACCCTCTAAATCTCATGGGTAATTGACCTATATTAAAACTATTGTGAAATAAAGGATGATTTTATCCCCAGTAGATCTAATTTCTTAAATAAAGTGAAATAAAAAATTTTCTAACAACACCTAATTTACAAAATAAATTTAACTTCTCACTTTTTCTAATTTAATAATATATAAAATTGATTACATGTTATATTAATTTCGGAAGTAATTTCTTTAAGTAGACTACATTACACTTCTCAATTAATTTTTCTGTGTAAATTTCATTATATCCAATTTTATCTTCCAAAATATATTTTTGAAATTTAAGTTATGATGTGATTGTTAAAAATTCATTTGAAAGGGTTTTATAAAATAATAATTTCCTAAAAATATAAAGTAATTTCATGTAGTTAGGTTCATATTTTTTTCACATTGTGAAAAGTTTATGTGAATGGTATTTTTACTCAAAAAATAACGATATTTTAGTTTCTAATAAAATCCATCCATTTTAATCATAACTTATTTTTTTATAAATATTTCTATTTTAGGTAATAGTTTATCATTCTTTTAATATGGGACATTGTTACCCAATTTTGATAAATTAGTGTTTTCATGATAATGATTTTTATATTATATTAAATCTTATATATCATTCACTATAATGATTCTAAAAGGGTATAATGTTTTCAAACATGATCTTATAGTGAAATAAATTAAAATTTATATTATATTTAATTCATATTTTTTGGGAATCATTACCTTTTACCTAGTACTCAGAACTCAGGTTATTATCCCAATTTGGGATGGAAAAATGAAAATTATAAAATGTTTGAAATATAACATTTAGATAAACTACCTTACTAGACCCATGAATTACTGCTACATTTTTATGGTATTGTAGTGTTTTAAAATTGATTGGTTATATTATTTTTGTTTCATTTGTAAGTAGGTAGTCTCATAGTCCCCATGTCTCCCCAAGAAAAATTTATGTGGTTTCTATAACCCTGGTAAATATTTTTTAAAATTTTAAGCCTCTAGAATGAATTATTGGATGATTCCCAATAATGCATTTTTTATATGGTTGAATAGTTAATTCAATGTTTAGGAGGTATCTTATTTTATTCCCAAATATACCCAAAATGTAGGAATTTTCCATATGTAAAATATAATGTTTTTTACAAAAATATCTAGAAGACTAAGGATGGGGATCACTCCAATTGATATTTATCCTCCTAGAACACTTATGTTATGATTAATAAAAAAATATTAAAAACTTATGTTAATTAAAATGATTTAAAATATGAAACATCTTCACTAGAAAAGTGGTCTAAAATATGTTTTCTTAAGGGAAGAGATAATTACATTAGACTCCAATTATGTAGTGAGGAGCTTTTAGTGGTTTGAATTTATCTATGTAAGTCTCTACATTTATCCCATGTTTAATGAAATAATTTTCCCACATCATGGGAAACACAATTATTTTGTGTCTCACAATAATAATGGATTTCCAAGTATAAAACTTCATGAAAATAGACAAAAATATTACGTATTTATTGTTAAGCATTTCCACATCTAAATTCTATAAAACAATTCAATCCTTGCTCATTTAATATTATGTAAACATTCTAATACATTTATGCTCCTTACTCCAACCATGTAGAAGTAAAATATGAAAAATAATACAATAGTCTATAATAAACTCAAGTGAATTCTCACTGGGTTTACAATTAAAAGAGGGTCACATAGATATATATAAATATTTAATCTCATAAACCCTAGACCATGGAGATAAATAAATGAAATATGGGTTATTTGAAATAATTTTATCGTGTAATTACTTGTGTTTTTGTCTCTCAAAATTCTTATTTATAGTTTGAGGTGGATCACGATTATTATTAAAAAATTTATCACAATGAATTTTCAGATTCTCCAGGTCATCTCAGGTAAACTATATTATGGTAGAGGAGTTTATGCCTATTTTCGGAATTATAATTTACATTTAATGTTTAAAATATTACTAAGTGTACATGATGGGTTAACTAAAAATATGCAATTTTAGTGTATATAGTGAAGTTAAAAATATTTAAAAAAATTATTTTGATAAATATGGTTTTCTTTTTAAATTTCTATATTTATTTTATGATCGTATGTGTATTAACAAAAAATAAATGTATAATTTAACATATAGGTATTAAGATAAACAAAATTTATTAATTTATGTATAATAAATAATGAAACAACCACTATGGTATTTGGGTTTTATAATAGAAATGTTTATGGTTTTATAATCCAAAAAATACATATAAACAGAACCAAAAAAATGTTTTTTTTCATTGAGTGACAGGGGAATCATTTAGTAAAATAGGATAGAAAACAGTGGATATATGTAAATAAGATGAATGAAGTATGGATTTAGAGAAATTACTCAAGACCGAATTGATAAAATAGATTCTCTTCTATTAACATATACAATATTTTATGTGATATATGCTATGTGTGAATGTTTACTGAAATACATATCTACAACATTTTGAGGAACCAATCCTAATAAATTACAAAATGTACTAACATGAAAACAAATAATTCAATAAATGGATGATTATTCATTTATAAAAGATAACATATAATATTTCTAGTTGATGTAAAAATAATAAAATTTAAAAATAAAATGAATCTTCTACATTTCATAGATTTGTATATGGAGTCAGGAAAAAATAATACTCATGAAGAATTGAAAATAAAAAATCAAAATAAAAATACAAAATACTATTATTATAATAATAAAAAACATAATATATAAACCTCAAATAAAAAGAATTATTTTTTTTAACTACAAAAATATAACATACTCAATCTTCCATTGTTAATATATAGCTGAATAAAGTTAAAAAGGTGGTAGTGAACATCATCAAGATACAATGTAAACATCAATGAGTTACTATAGACATAAAAGTTATAAAATATTTCAATTCACCTCATACAATCACCCAAAAATTATATATATTAGTGTTTATAAAAATAATAAAACAGATTGATAATTTCTCTATATAAAAATTATTGAACGAAATTAGAGATAGTGGGGTGAATTATTTACGATCAATGACAATATCACCATTACCACCAGATCCCCATTGATCATTTACTAAGGAATACTCTCAAATTTGGTCAAGAATATTATCTCATACAATGTTCATAATGAATGTCTAGTCTCAAATACTTAGAATAACAATTTATTTCACATAAAAGTTTAAAAAATATTTTTCTAAAACCCCAAATAAACATCATTTCATCCATTGTTTGGTTTCATATGCTGGAAATATATTAATAGTTTCCTCAACCATGACCAAATTAGCTTTAATATGCACCTTAATTGAATTATAATACTTTAAACAATAATTAAATTTCCCAAATTGGAACATTATTTTATTACCACTTGATTTAACCTTATTGAAACTATATGATTGAAGTTATTTCTTTCTCAACATTATACTTTCTTCTGATTCCATCAACTCATCTTCAACTATATTAAAGTGTTATTGTGGACTTGTATAACACTACACAAAATTTTCCATTTATCATTATAAATATTGTATTAGGTATGATGCATCCCCACAAATGATACATTTCTTTTCTTCTCAGTATTTAATTCTTTAAGAACACATTCTCTTAGACTGATATCATCCTCATTATCATTGAAACAATTCATCAAGCACAATAGGTGCACAAATATCTATTTATAAATTTTTAACATTTAAAATAAAAAAAATACCCATCACCTTATCAAATAAAAAATATAAAACAAGTAACTAATTACTATGAAATGTTTTTTCATCTCAGCATGGTTCAATCTTTCATCTTTATTAGTGTTGATTTGTTATGGAGTTCATCATATTCAGAATAATCAGTCATTATACCCCCATTGTCATAGTGTAACTATCACAAAAACATCATTTATCCATCATCTATATACTCTATTAATTAGTCTAAATCAATAGACATATTATATGAACATCATTACATGTCAACTATGACCTTTAAAATGACACCAATATTACATATTAAGCATCATATTTATCATTAATTCCCACCGACTTCTCTCACAAGCTTGAGTTTTTCATAGATATACCTAGTTCTAATCAATTTAGGTCCATATAACTCCAAGGATCGTATATTTAGTCATAATCATTGATGTTCAACCATGATCACTATACATATTCAATTCAATAAATCCACTGCCATCATCAAGTAGAGATTTGTGTTTACACCCTTTGAATGTGAATTATTCAGAATCTAATTTATTAGAATTTGTATCAGTCTTATTTATTGATATCAATTCTACAATGATCCTTATTATAGATCATCTTGATTGGTCCTTGGTTTTATGTGTGCTTCTCTCAATCAAATCTCTCTGTCAAATATTTTACAATGGATGAGATTGTTATGTCATTTCTATAAATGAATATGGTACTTCCTATAAATTTATTTCATACAATACTGTAATTCTAATAAAATATAAAAAAATTACTATAATTTTAAAATAGTACTTATTATAAAATTATTATATATATGAAAAGATAAAAAAAACATATTTCAATTTAAAAAAACTTATAGAAATTTTAATAATTATTCAAGGAAAATATAAATATTATAAAAATTGAAAGTCATATGAAAATAACACTACTCCATTTTCCTTAGAATTTTTTAAAATATTACTATATTTTTAAATAAAAAATCATGAATCCATGTATTATGAACTTTAAAAATATCGCTCCATATTTAAAAAAAATCACTTCTTAAAAGAGATTCCAAAAATATATTCGAATGGGACATAAACAATGATTATTTAAAAATATAAGAAAAAAAAGTACACTACATTCATCAATTAAGAAATATAAGAAAAATTAATTAATAATTCAATGAATATAAATATCATCAGAGGGTAAACATTTGTTAATAACAATCATTAATCATCAAATTTTTGTTATTATAAACTCAATTTATTCACCATCATGATGTATATTCTATGAAATAAATAAATGACACATCCCAACAATAAAATCATTTTTTCTGGTGGTATAGGATATTTTATTTTAAATTTTCTACATCTATAGAAATGTAGCACTGGAGGTGGGGATTAGTCACTAAAGAAGGTTAATAGGAAGTGGAATTTAAAATTCAACAAGAAGAAAATTTATTATTCATTTATTTATGTCAAATATTTGGATCACACGTAATAAAAATATTATTCCTCACATAGTGATCTTTGTGAAAATTTATAACTTTATACATATAGTGAATATTAATTCTATAATTAAGGACAGGAATAAAAAACAGACATATAAAATATATTCAAGAATGAAATGAAGGACTTTTTGATGAAAATCTCATAACTATAAATCGTTGTTAGGAATTTAGAGATGTAAAAATATATTTCAAAAGAGTTTCATATATTAGAATGAGAAATATAGTTGTATTTTTTGAATATTATTTAGAGTTTTACTATATCACATACAAATAATAGGTCTCTAAATTATGGACTAATGAATAATTTAAATTAAAAAAACGTTAGGATTATTAATAAATCATTTGAAATATGAATAAAATAAGTCTAATTATTATTTTTAATCATATGTGTAAGAAGTTAATGAACGATCAATGCGGAGTGAGATGAATTTTCAATAATCAAAAAATTTTCTAGTAATTCTAATCACTTAAAATTGCATTTTATATATTAAAAATGAATTTATTTGTTTTTTGGAAGAAAGGTAAATTTAATTTATTGATAAATATTGTTAATAATGTTACCTAATGAAGAGAAATTTATAATTGTAAAAAAAATCATTGAATTGTAGATGAAATAAGAAATCTTTCATAAATGATGAGGTCATGTATCCAAATATGATATCCCAAATAGAAGGAAATAAAAATAATGGAAGATATTTGAAGATTTCATAAGAGTCTAAGATAAATAATCAAAATATAAAGGATAAAAAATTATTATCATCTAATAAATAATGAGCTTAATTTTCGTTATTTTCACTTTTAGATATTATTGTCGTTGTTGTGGATATGGGATTTTTTCATGTAATTTTTACTTCTGTAATAAAAATTCAATAATAATAATATTTATTTTGGAATTAGTTTAGGGGGAAGCCCCTATCAATTTTCCTACTCAATATTCATAACATTTTTAAAAATAATCGGTAATAGAGAATCTTAAATAACTATATCCCAAATTAATTATGGTCACATTCCAAAGGGAATCCAATAATATAATATAACTCTAGATTTCTAAACTTCCCAATTTCTCATTACTCTTATATATCCACTCTAAAAATGTATTTGTGGAAGTACGCCTCATCCAAGAAGTAAACTTATCCCATATTGTGGGAAATACACTAACACATGGTAATATACATTATATCCATCTAATAAGATACCCAAAATCCATACCATCTCACTCTGCATGTAGTGAGGGACCCACATAACACTAAGGTATGAATATAAGTAGAAAGAGTACAATCCCTTATAGAGAACGCACTCTTTGTTTTGTGGAATACATATTAGTTTAGAGGTTTACCTAAAAAAACTTTTAGGACCCACACCCAATCAAAACGGCAGATACCGACTACACTAAATGTATGAAGCACCGACAACAATGTATGGGTTTTTAATTTAGGGTCACCATCATTTTATCTACTCCTAGTATCTCACCAAAAACCTTTCCTCATCTATGAAAATATATGGTCCTCCTTAGTCCTAAAATGACGTATATACCACATTAAATGATATAGATTCTTGCTCCTTCACATTCTACAAGGAAAAATATTATAAATATAATTTCATTTATTCAATTGTGAAACATGAGTTATAATATATGAAAAAATAATGTTCACACAATACATAACATGTACATCAAGAGACATGTTTTTTGAGCCTTGGGTTGAAGTTAGGCATTCATAATTACAATTCTTCAATGAGAGGTCAATATAAATTTATTTTAAACATATGACACATCATATGTGGGTTTCATTTGTAAAACCAAGACTTTATTATAGGTAATCCCAACTTCATTTATTTTACTAAATACTTTGAATTTTATGCCAAAAATATCAATTGAATATTTGGGGGTATGTGAGAATATATTGTCACAAAAACACTTATGTTTCTGAATTGGATTGATATATAATCTTGATACAGTTCATGTAGAGTCTGTATTAGTTAGAAATGCACTGAGAAGTCATACATGGAATGGTCTCAGGCTTGAAAGACATCATAAGATCAGGATTAAATATATAATATACCCCAACACATGTAGTTGTGTGTTCATGGGAAAATATAATTTGTACTCTCTCTCTATACCCCATGTGATTTTTATCTCTTTTTGTAAACCACAAACACAAATAAATGGTGTTACATAACATATTTTATGTAGTAAAATGATATCTGCTATTTATAAGCATGAGGATATACATGCATCGATAAAAGGGACAGAACATTGGATTTTTTTTCATGGACTACACATCGTATAATTGGTTTTTCTTCAATATATAAAAAATCTCACCCACTAATGTGTCCAGACATATCATCCATTTATTAAAATCCCATCTATGCCTTGAACAGATCATCTATCTCCCAATTCCATCACCTCTGATCATGTAAACCAAACCAACTTATATCAGGGATCCATTAACTAGAAATCAATCCACTACACCAAGAAATCATTTCCCTATTGACCCCATTAATTGATGATACAAAAGATACTTTAAATCCCTTTAGTCGCTACCTTGAAACACTTGTGATCTACCTCTTGAAATTTTCATATCCAAACATGCGATTACATCACTCTATCATCATTCATTCCACTATATGTTGAATTGATTATCAAACTATTTACCATGGTGATGGATGAAAGTAATTATTCATTGTGGTGAATAATAGGGGGACCAGAAGATGAATAGTATTATTTTATACTGTGATTATGTCAACAAAAAATTTATTCACAATGAAATCATTGTTGGTTGTGTAGTAAATAATTAAAAATGTCCTCGATTTAAAGGATAAAAGTATATCAAAATTTCTATTCATGGATAGACATTAAAACAATTGTTTATGAATGTGTGAAAGAAAAATATGTAATATCTAATATTTCATAAGATGTAATATTAATCATATAATATGATATGTTCCATTAAAATATAATTTAATTAGTTCATTAAAAAAATTAATACAAATGTAAAGAAAAATTTATTAATAATCTAAAGGAAGATTTCATGTAATTGAGGTTGTGAGATATAAATGTTCATAATTATAAGAAAACTAAAAAATCATTATCAATAAGGTAAATGTGATTAAAAATTCCAATATCATGTAGAACGTGGAATCCCAAAACCACTTGTATAAACTCATTATGATTACACCACACCTTCCAACCAACAATCAGTTTACAATTTACTTTCATTAGTAGGTGATCATGTCCCAAACCCTTCTCCATCTTATATGGTTCATGTGGATATAAATGTACAATGAAGTATTTGGGTATCATGTTTGAATGTAAAATTAAAATTAATTTTTACAAGGATAAAATTTCAGACCGCCATAAAACTCATCCTCGTACTCATAACCCAAATACATGAATTTTACCTCTCATGGGTAAAAAAATAAGTTTCATAAAAAATAAAAATACACAAATTTACATTCATGACTCTATTTATGATATTTTTATTCTTTCCGCGATGAGATAACTATTTTTAATTAATTAATAAATATTAATTATTCCTAAAAATTTAATTATATAAATATTTGAATAAACTTTAACCCAAGTGTGCACACCATTCCCTGTGATTGAGGAAATTAAAATTATTTTTATTTTTATTTTTCTATAGTGAGCTTACCATTTACCCATTTTAATTGTTTCAGTCATTAGTTCTTAAATATGAGCTATGTATTGACTATGTAAAAAACATTTTTTTATATACTCCCCAAATTGTTTCAAATTATCCACATGAGGGCTAAAAACTAGAGATACTAGATCTGAAATATATTAATAAATTCTTTTAAGAAGAGATAATACACCCACACAGACACTTGATTAGCTTTTATTTGTTCACTTTTTAAAAAAACATTACATAAATCATATAGCAGAACATACTCACTCTATAAATTCTATGTGGTACTTGTTCCTTGGATTTTCCTCTATTTGAAAACAAATAATTGATTTATGTTCATTATAGTTAAACACTATGAAAAATGAATATAAATTAATTAAGTGAATCATACAGAGATTTCCCATATGGAACTATAACCCAAAATGATCTACTCTATGATATGAAAGGAATCAATATAATATATATATTGTAATTTAATCGATTCAATGACATGGTACATCCTATAAAATGATCAAACTCCTCTCCATTATAGATTAATATAGAATAATATCATAGAATAATATACCCTAACCATACCGAAATTTCATAAAAATAACTTAAATATAAACCTATAATAACCCAAAAGGTCCTCAAAGGTAACAATCTTATAAAGGTTTTCTAACACTCCTAATCATTTAAATATACTGTGGATACAAAAAAATATAGAATAAATCATAATGGAAAAACATATGATCTTACTAATATCATTTGTTACCATCCAGGTGAACTAAAAATACACATCTATGACTCAAGGAAAACATAAAAACTACTGAATATAAGCATATTGGGTTATTATCAGTAATCAAGAAGGTCAACCATGAGAAAATAATGAAAGGGAACCATAATTATAAAAATACAAAGATAATATCCTCTATTAGTTAGTAACCCATTATATAATAATGTAAATGAGATGGTATAGAGAAATTTAGATAGCATTTCTCTATTAGCTCTAGATCCAAGGACGATTGATGTTTTAACCAGAGTGTCCAGAACCATATTATAATGAGAAATTATATTCACATTATATCTATATTTTCCATATGATAGGTTATGAAAATTTATTTTTTCATTAAACACCATGAATGAACCATGATCAACTGGGAAAAACATAGATGAACAAAATTATTGATGGTACCCAAAATGAGCATCTTGGGAATACTACTATTTCACATTTGGTGACGATACCATGCCACCATAAAAACCCATTGGGTGAATCTATTGAAATTATATGGTCACAAACAATTTCAAGATCTATATTTCATTGTTAGGTGTCCCTCACATCATATTATGTGTCAATTCCAACAATATTTATCAGTGATAAGAAACATAACCCTCATCAATACCAATCATAATGAGGTTACCTTTAAATAATCCCACACCAAAAAATAATAAAATAAATCATTCTATTAATATCAATAGATAAAACAATTTTTCTACATTATATTAATAAATAAATTCACTATATCCTCTATCTTAATAAAGATCAATAACTACTACACTCCCATAGTTGAAATAATTAGAAGAATTAATCTTCTAAATCCAAAGAATGCACTTTGAGTGACTAGCATACAGATGGTGATTTGAAAGTATATCAATAAAAAGCCAAATATAATCATCATACTCATCGATAAACCCAGATTAAATAAGGACATTATCAATAGAACCGTGCAAAAACAATTTATAAATCTCGTTACCAGACTAAGGATGAACATTACAACCCAAACCATTACTATGTAACGAAATTTTTTATAGCACTTCATGGATTACATCTTTAAAATTTTATCCTCAATAAACTATCAAACCTAATGTAAATGACCATGATAAACATCAAAGAATAACAAATAAAAATTATTTTTTATAAAGGGAGTAACATCTAGTATAAAACCCATTCATAAAATAGCTTGAAAGCTCTATCATTAACTCATTAATCTTAGTTGGGGAACCCAATAACCATAAAATATATTTTTATGTGGAAATAGATTTTATGTTTTTACAAAAATTAATTTCAATGATGAAAATCCAAGTAAATATTAAATATAATTTTCATATTATACTTCATCTACTATTCGAAACCACTCCTCAAAGACTTCCATAATTCATAAAGATAATCTCTCTAACTAATAGGTAATTGGCTGCAACTCACAATGTGTTATCCAAAATAATCGCGCATATGATATTTACCCACCATTGTAGGTGTCTCTCAACGAACATAATCATTAATTTAAATCCCCATAACAAAATAAATACCCCCAATAATGAACTAAAAACTACCAATCCATACCACGAATTTAGTAATGGGATCTTATTTCTTTGGTAATTTAATCCCTTGAAATCCCTCTCCTCGTTGGAAAATTATCTCACACTATTGAAATGTGTTTGTGAGAGGATAATCACCACCCAAATTATTTATTAGACGAAGAGATTTGGAAAGTGTATCAATTATAACATCCAACCCCTGATAAAAAATAGTAAAAAATAGAGTTTAAGATACTATTGTTAATGAGAATTTTATTTCGAATGGGAATGGAAAATATCATACCTCATATATCACATGTTTATATATAATCAGTGCCTTATATTTAAAAAACACATAACGATATCATATAGGTGAGTGTGTATAAGTGTTCATCCCTAACACAATCACTATAGATTACATTCTCAAACATTTAATCCTATAAAAACTTTTCATGAATCATATATACAGATTTCCTTTTAATTTATCTGAACCTCATTGAATAATCAGTTTCATCCATGATACCCTATTGAAGGTACACCATCCCATGAACACACACCATAACCTAAATCAATGGATAAATCCACACCTAAATAATATCTAAATTCAATACGTGGTATTGTGATATTTTTTTATTTTTATAAATTATTGTCCATAATTACTAATACTTATAAGTAAATATCAATGTATAAGTCACCACATGGTTAAGAGGTGTAAAACATGATTGAATGCATTTATCAATGACTTAATGTAATCCAATACATTCACAATCATTATTATTTTCATAAAATATGATAAAAATATATTACTAAGACACATGTAACACATTTATACTTTTTGTTATCTTGTATCTAGAAGTGAATTTCCATATGCTCTACCAGATGGGTTAAAAAAATCACAATGAGTAGAGAATCGTCCCTTTATTCTTCATGAAAATAGAACCCTCTATCTCAGAATAATTGTAAAAATATTAACTAACTTATGGATGACAAGAATCTCAATACAATCATGGGATCATCTAGTCCTTCCCTCTGCAGATATACTCACAATCTATGTTTTGAAACCATTATTTAACTAAATATCCCAATGAGTATTAAAGCATACCTATTTGATTGGACACATGATATAAATAATATATCCTTACTAACAACAGTATGATTGATGTATGAGAGTTTAAACCATTATTATTTACATAGAGTTTCATTTTAATAAAAATATTATCACTTTTATAGTATATAGATGTGTTGGTCTCTATACTAATACTAGGTACCTTGGTCAGTAAGAAAACACTACACTCCATGAGACTAGTATCCTAAATAACAAGAAACTTATAATATCTGAGATTAAATTATAGTAGGTTAACATATTATTTTCCTAAATATATAATAAAATTTAATAATTAATATTTATCAAAACAGAAATTATAATTTTAAAGGTTTAATATAAATTTGTGATGTAATATTTCATAATAATCCTTGAATGGATTTTGGAATTGTTTCCCTAGAAATAAATATTTATGAATAATTAATAAATTAGTTTTTTAATAATCTTATATTTATTTATAATAATGATATTTAATATTTGTAACTCACCCTATATTTATTATTGATTTGATAAACAAATACAAGACCAGTCGGTGGTAAAAGCTGTATTTTTTAGAAAACATTATTTGACATTATAAATTTTTCCAATTATAATTAATAAAACAATCATCTAAAATATAATAATTTAAATTAAATTAAAATATTATATATATATATATATATATTTGAATTTAAATTCCTAAAATTATTATTATTATTCATAAAGGAAATGTATGATCATCTAATTCTTTGAAATTGCATTTTCGAGAAAAATTTGTTTTCTAGAATGAATTATGGGATAATTATTAAATTAATTTCAAAAACTTATAAGAATAAAATTTTGAAAAATTGGTTTTAATAATTTTAATCATAATATTAGAATATGGTAAATAGTTCCCTTCTCTTTTTAGGCATTTTCAGTATAAACCATTCTAAATATTTGTTATTTAAGTAAGGGTAAATCATGAAATTAACGCATAAAATAATATGATATGGATTTAAAATTATATAAAAAACATGAATTATTTCTTTATCAGGAAATATGACTGAAAATAATCATCTAATATTCCAATATATTGAAATGTTTTCAATTTTTCATAGTTAATGACATTATTTTGTTTTTATAGAATAGAAACTTCCCAATTGTCACTCTATTAATATTAATTTATTTTAAATGATAACAATGGTACAATCATATGTTATCAATGAATATAAATGTTGTTTTTATATTATTTATTTATTTTTAGGATTTTAACTTATTTTTTATATTTATTAATGGAATAATTACATTAGATTCTTAAATAATGAGGTCATAGTACTTGTGCATAAAGTACATAAATAAAAATATATTATTTTAAAAATATATAAAGAAATATACTTAGATGGATTAGGTGTGAAGTAATCTTTATGGTTAATAATAATGTAAAATTTATGGTCAAATATTTTATTTTAATATAAAATTCATATCTTCAATTAGTGAAGTTGAAAATAAATAAAATGATTGTAAAATAACATCAATGATATTTAATGTTAAATAATATTATATTAAATGATTTAAAAATTATAAAATTCTAGAATTTGGATAAGTAAGATTGGATATTCTCTAAAACAAATTCCCCTTACCTTTTATAAGATTAATATTTTAATAGATATAAATTTATTACCTATATAATTGAAAATAACGATACCACATTTGTAAAACCCCAAGGTTCCATGGTACGCTTCTCGTTGAATAATACAGTAGCATGTGTTGTACGCAACTTCGAGTTTTAACACACCACAACCAATAAAACTAGCCGTTATAAATAGTAATACCAAATTTTTAAAATTTAATAAATTTTATCTTTCTAATTGAACTTCATTCTTGGATTCCGAATATCGAAATTAGCTTATGGTGGATTTTTGGTTTTTTCTGAAAACATTCAATTTTTTATGAATAGTTAAAAACACTAAGTTATAGTTTAAAACAAATTTTTATTTAAATAATTATTTATTTTATTTTAAATTTATTTTAGGTAAAAATAGTTCATAATACCTATATATGTTTAATGTAATTCATTGGAGGCAGATTATAATAATTTTAGATATAAAATTTTTTTATTGAAGTTTTCACTGTCTTTTACCCACATCCTAGGAGAATTTGCAAATTCACATAAAATATAATTTTACCACTTCTATGAGTGTAATTTCGAAAATCTGAGAGACACGGTTAATATCAAGGAGTAAAATGTGGTTCAATAAGATAAAAATAATTTTTGGTGAATAGTAACTTCTTAATTTTATTTACCACGTTTAAAAGTAAATAGGGTAATTAAGGGAAAAATGAAATTATTATTACCCTAAAAAATGTCCTAATTATATTTGATAAGTATAATTCGACCAAAAACAAACTTACTAATAAAATATAAACCTCTATTGTTCACTTGGATTAGATTAGGACATTTATTATTATTTAATTCAAAGAAGAGTTAAAAGAGATAAAATCAAAGTTAAATAACTAACACATTTTTAATATTGGGTAATAAATAAGAAAAATTAGATTATAAATATTCATTAGAAACCTAAAACTATTTACTATATAATTATATTTTATTTATAATTTTTATAAATAGAATAATTAAATTTATTTATGATATAATGATGATGTAGAATTTTCCTTATAAATGAAATAACCAGATAAATGGTATTATAAATGATAAAATAAATATAATTTGTCACTTTTGATGCCATATACTAATTTTATATGATAATATGACATTTTATGATTTACTAAATGAATTTATTTCTAATTAATCATGTTTTTATGCCTTTATAAAAAATCAATTATTAAATATGGTCAAAATTAACATAAAGGAGTATTTAAAACAAATATTATATTATTAATTGATATTCTATTCCTAAAAATCTAAGGTTCAAAACAATGTCTTAGATAAGGTTATATATATTATTAATTAACCACTTTGGCTTCTCTTGGCTTGCTGTTGAATGTTTATTAACCATATAATAGAAAAATACAAAGAGACATGGTAAATGTCAAACTATTTAACTAAGAGATAAATATAAATGATATGGTTAATTTAGTGACGCAAACCTGTCTAAAATCTATTGTTTGAAATGATTTAGACCCATACCCACCTTATCCTCAAAATAAGACACATTGGGGGCATCATAAACCTAATATAAATTTATTATAAAATAATAGTTAATGTTTTTCCTAAAGAGCCCCTCAGTGCTCTTATAAATGGGCACTCCCACTTATCTCAAATTAATACCTTCAAAGCCTTTTGTTTCTTCCATAACATGCCCAAATATCCTCTCAACTTCCATAAAATCAACTTAGAGGCCTTAGTTTGATCCGAAATCCATCTTAAGGAGCCCTTTTTATCAAATAAAAAGGTAGAACCTGAAGAAGAGGCATTGTTTTCACCACCCCCTTTCAAGTTCCATTCTTCTTCCACTTATTCTTTATTTGATATTTCCATTCTAAAATAATAACTCTAGTATCTTATATATACTGTGATGTTATTATAAATATGATACATCCCTATTTTTTATTCTACCCATCCTTTAAATGACATGTCACCATACGTGCGTATGTACGACTTACCGTATCCACGTCGTGGTGTAATTTTTATTCAAAACATTATTATTTGGTTGGTTATGATAATGATGTTTTATTGATTTATATAATAAATATAACATGATAATGATTCTATATATATGATATACCATCCAATAATATATGTTATTTTAATATCATAAGAATGATATTGTCTCTTGTGCGTACGTACTGACTACGGTCTCCACGAACGCAATGAGATTCATTCCCCGTCATATCCATTCAAGTGTAATTCTCATTTGATGATTAAAAATAATTTTTAAGGACTTGATATCATTCTGTATATGAATAATATACAACCTATCCCTAACAAACACGACTTATGTAACAAAAAATATTAGTTAACACCCGAAATGACAATAATACTAAGATATTATTAACAAAGAAATGTTAAAAGATCATATATGATATAATATTAATGTATATGATTCTAGTATAATTTAATTTCTATTATTTCACCATTATATATGAGGTTAAACTACACTCAACCAAGGGAAAGCACAAGGTAAGGGTTTATTTTACTATCTCTTCATTATCCAAGGTTGTTTATACGTAATTATCTACTGGGACCTCTTTATCATCTACATACATGTTTCTTAAAAATGTATTTCAAGTCATTATTACTATTCTATAGACTATGGGTTAAAGTCATTTATACACTTATTGACTTTTTATACGATGTTTATAAAGGAATCTTTCTGTCATTTTCCAAACAAGTTTGTTTTTAACCATTTCGACAAAATTATAGAAAAACGTCTTCTTTAACTTATATGGAAGGTGTGGCAATTTTTCGCCACTATAAAACCAGCAAAGCTTCCCATACAAGAGTATAAAAATATTTTCAAAGTAAATGTTTTATTTTATAATTATGTGTCTTTTAAATGATTTTAGAAAAAGAGATATTTCTCTCAAATAGTTTTGATTTCATCGATGTCAACATCCTTTGATGGATTTTAATCTTATGTGAAGTTGATTTATTACGATACAAAACTTTCATATTGTATTGATGGTTTTGTGATATGTTTGACTGTGGATGTGTTATTTTTATACAATTCATTATATATGGATAATTAATTGACATTTCATATGCTAGTTTTAATACGAATTTTAATGTTATATTTAAACCTATTCAAATGAGAAATGAATTGTACTTAATAAGAGACAGGTGGAGCCCACTATAGATCCTCAATTAATCGGTAGGTCTCATGAGACAAACTAGTGTCTTAGAAAAAGGCCTTGAAAAAATATTATTTGTAGTCTCAGCACAAGGCCTTGACTTTGTGGTTATGATAGTCTGGCATTATGCATTCCATCATTATGAAAGAGGTTATTGATATTGCATGTGATTATTCGACTAACAGATTATCCATGTGAATAAGTAAATAGAATTTTTTAATTTGATTATTGCCATATTATGCTGAAGTACAAGTTTAAAGGGATTTTTTAGTAATACATTGCCTTAAATGTTTATGTGTATTTATGAAAGTTTTAGCTATATTGTTATCCTTACTGAGCATCTGAGATCACCCCTTTCTATGTTTTATTTTTCCCATGATGTGAAGAAGTGTTTTATGAATGACCTATAGAGATAGTCAGAGGGGATATGATTGTGGACTATGCAAACTATGTTGTTGTAGTTTTCATTTTATGATGTAATGTAAAATTTATGAATGTATCTAGCGATTCTAAAGCTACTAAACTAATCGGTCTTTCAATACATGATCTTTTGTGATCATGATAATGTTTTTTAATAATGCAATGACTCTGGGTAATTGGGGTTGGGGAGTTACAGTTTGTATTAGATGAATTTTAGTAAAAACCATGGAAGCCAGATTTATATAAACTATGATTAGAGCACACAGACCTAAGATGGAATTTGAGGATTATTATAGAAGAACATCCCAGAATTTTGGTATTGTATAGATTTTTTGAGTTTTCCGAGCAATACATCCTTGTCTGGATATGAGAAGGTAGAGGTGGATATGGCACAAATGTACCTAGGGGTAAAACCCAAAAACTCTACTTTGAGGTAGACTTGAACGGGAACTGGTGCATGACAACGGGCCTTGATGTACTCTTGGTTACGACATTCCTGAGGGATATGCTTAATATAAGTCTCATTTTATTTATAATCCATTTTGAAGGGTTTATGAGTATATAATTCCTATTTGAAAACATTTTTAGGATTATGTATTATATCCATAAACTGTTCAATTTGTGTTAAGTGTTTTAAAAGTTTGGAATTATGTATTTTGATTCATAAATTGATCTAGTTTATTCCATTTTTTAGAAATGTTGCCTATTTGAATTAATGGAAACCGTATCAATGCATGCATTCCATATAGGGATTTCCATCCTTCTCATGATAATTATAGTGGAGCTGGTGATGCAACTGGTGCTGATCAGCTAATCATCATACTGGGACAAATCACTCAGGTTATGAATAATAACCTTACCCGTATAGAGCACCCAGATCCACAACATGGAGGATCAATGTTAGATCAAAACAACCACCAAAATTCAATGGGAGTAAAAATCCATTAGTAGCTGAGCAATGGATAAATTCTTTAGAAAAAATATTTCATGCCTTGGGGAGTAGTGAAAGAGAAAAGGTTATCATGGTAGTTTATCACATCACCGGAGATGCTGACCAATGGTGGTCATTGATTCCAAACCCAAATGAAGATGATAATATATCAAATAGGAAATAGAGGGAGTTCAAAGATCTTTTCATATAAAAATATTTTCCTCATGACCATCGAGTAGATATGGAAAGCCAATTTCTAAGTCTGAGGCAAATGGAGGATTAGAATGTCACAAAGTATGAGGCTAACATTACAAGGTTAGTGAGGCATGATACATATTATATATGTAACCCAAGAAGTAATATTGGTCATTTCTTTGATGTGATAAAACTATTTCTTCATCGAGAATTGGTCCCATAATCCTTCTCATCGTATGAAGATATTGTCTCATGTGCTATCAAGAAAGAAAAAGAATTCTCTATGACTTACAACTTTAAAGAGAAGAAAGAGAAGAAGAGATCTGTTGATCACTCTAGAAATAGAAATAAGGGGATGAATGGAAATTTTAAATATCCATCCTTTAGTAAATTTGGGAAGAAACACCCTGGTACTTGCTTGAATGGAATGGGATTCTGTTACAAGTGGGGTGAAAGAGGCCACCAAGCTCGTGTTTTCAAGGGGAAGAAAGAAGCTATTGATTTTCAATGCTACAATTGCAGGGATATGGGACATTATTCAAATGAATGTCCTTAGCATTAGGGGAAATTACCTCAGAAAAGGCCAATGGATCAAGGCCAAGCATATGTTATCACTACTACTGAGGTAGAAGCTTCGAAAGATGTGGTGGAAGGTAATTTAACGATTTCCTCAAGTTTAGAAAATGCTTTATTTGATTCTAGATCATTATATTGTTTCTTATCTTCCCTGTTTTCTAAGAAAATTAGATATTTCGAATTTGATTTATCAAGGGATTTGTCAGTCAAAACTCCTAAGGTAAGTATCATTACAACAAATTTTTGTGAATAAGTCCCCATTACAACACATAAATGTTCTTTATCTGATGATCTCATCATCATACCCATTATTGAATTTTATATAATCCTTGGTATGGATTATCTTTTAGACCATTATGAAAATATTTATTGTTAGTAGAAGGGGGTTACGATTTTTGATGATGATATAAAGAAAACCTTATCTTTAGAGCAGAATCGTCACAACCTGATTCTTATCTAGATCCACCCCCAGTAGCTCAATTAAATTCAATTATCAGGGATGAAAAGAACAATATAACTATGGGTGAGGAAATTAATGTACAAATAGAGGATGTACCTATTGTGAAAGAAGATGTAGATGTGTTTCCGAATGATTTACTTGGACATCCTCTATAATGATAAATTGAGTTTTCTATTGATTTAATTTCTGGTTCAAGGCCTATATTGAATATCCCTTATAGGATGGCCACTGTGGAATTAGTTGAACCAAATAAACAACTAGAGTAATTGAGTAATAAGGGAATTATTTTCCCTAGTGTTTCTCCATGGGGATCCCCTGTCCTTGTTGGTAAGAAGAAAGATGGATCTATGAGGTTATGTATCGACTACAGGGAAATCAATGCTATAAAAATAAATAACAAGTATCCCCTAACTCGCATTGATGATTTATTTGACCAACTACATGGGGATCAATAATTTTCATAGATTTACCTTCGATCAAGATACCATCAGTTTTGTGTGAAGTAGGAAGAAATTCCGAAGACAGCATTTCAAACCAGGTAAGGGCATTAAGAGTTTATAGTAATGCCTTTTGGGCTGACTAATGCACCCTCTGTTTTTATTGATCTAATGAACAATGTTTTCAAGGAATATCTCGTTGATTATGTGTTGGTATTTATTGATTATATCTTGGTATATTCCAAAACCAACGAAGATCATGAAAATCACTTGTGAATTATCCTGAAGACTCTGAGAAGACATGAATTATATGGGAAGTTTAGCAATTGTGAATTCTGGATTTAGGAGATTTTGTTTCTTGTCCATATTGTCTCTAAGGTTGGAATTTCTTTTGATCCTTCTATGATAAGAGCAATCGAAGAATGGCCAGCACCAACGAGTATAACTGAGGTACGCAGTTTTATTGGATTAGCAGGTTATTATCGACATTTTTTCCAGAATTTTTCTTGATTGGATAACCAATTAAAAAATATCACACGAAAAGGGTTTTAATTTCTTTGGAAAAAAGAGTGTGAAGAATTTTTTTAAGAACTGAAGAGAAGATTAGTCAATGCTTTTATATTGACTCTACCATCACGGAATGATGGGTTCGTTATTTATAGTGATGTATTGAAGAAAGGACATGGTTGTGTCCTTATGCAGAATGATGGGGTTATTGCCTATGCATCATGACAGCTGATAATTCATGAGAAAAACTTTCATACTCATGATCTTGAGTTTTCATATGTAATCTTTTCTTCGAATATTTAGAGCCACTATCCCTATGGTGAAAAATGGGAGATATATACCGATCAAACGAGTTTGAAGTATATTTTCTCACAGAAAGAACTCAACATGAGGAAATGGATATGGCTTGAATTACTCAAGGATTAGGATTTCATGATAAACTACCACCTGAGGAAGGAAAATAAGGTCACAGATGCTTTGAGTAGAATGGATCATGGAGTTTTGAACAATATGATAGTTGAAAAGGATCCTATATACATGGATCTAGTTAATAACAATATGGGAATCACCATGGAAGGTGAAATATCAATACTTTTTCAAATAGTTTCCAAAAAATATTTACTATAAAGTATTAAGAGTTCTCAGACTGATGATGAAAATTTCAAAAGAATATTAAAGCTGTAAATGATGGGAGATTGAGAGACTTTGTGTATGAAGAAGGAATTTTGAAATTTGGGAAGAGACTTTGTGTTCCCGAAATACCTAATCTAAAAACGTAATTGTTTGATGATGCTCATAGTTCCAATTTCTCTATACACCATAGGAGCACCAAAATGTATAGTGATTTGAAGGAACATTTTTGGTGGGACAACATGAAGAGGGAGATTGCTGATTTTGTGCCAAGATGTATGGTTTGTCAACAAGTGAAAGCTGGAAGGCAACTACCTAGAGGATTCATGCAACCTCTTCCCATACCTGAGTGGAAATTGGATAATATCATGATGGAATTTGTCATAGGACATCTGAAGAATCCTAGAATAAACAATACAATATGGGACATTATTGATCATTTTACCAAGTCAGGACATTTTCATGTTAGAAGAGAAGATCTACCACTTGAAGGTCGATAAAGACTATATGTTAATGAAGTTGTGAGACATCATGGAGTACCCCTATTGATTTTTTCTGATCGTGATTCCCATTTAACATCATGATTCTGGAAAAGTCTTCTGAAATCCCTGGATACTAAACTTTGTTTGAGCACTGCCTACCACCCCCAAATAGATGGACAATTAGAACAGACTATTCAATCCTTATAAGACATGTTGAGATCTTGCTCACTTGACTTTCAGGGTATGTGTGATAAATATTTACCTCTGGTAGAATTCTCCTATAACAATGGCTTCCATTCGAGTATTCAGATGGCACCATATGAAGCATTATACCGAAAGAGATGTCACACACCAACCTGTTGGATTGATGTTGGTGAATGAAAAATTGTAGGCCCAGAACATGTTGAGGAAAAAATGGAAAAGGTGAAGGTAATCCCAAACCACATCAAAGAAGCTCAAAGTAGGCAGAAGAGATATGTTGATAACCGATGGAAAGATATGGAATTTCAGGTAGGATATCATGTTTTCTTGAAGGTATCTCCATTAAATGGTGTTATAAGTTTTTTTAAGAAAGGTAAATTGAGTCACAGGTACATAGGACCTTTTAAGATTCTAGAACAAATTGGGGCTGTAATTTACCGTTTGTAAGTGCCACCAAGTCTCTACAATGTTCACGATGTGTTCCATGTATCACTGTTGAGAAAATACATGTCTAACCCAACACATGTACTCACTTATGAAGAATTAGAACTGGAACCTGATCAGTCTTACTGCGAAGAGCCGGTCAGGATTCTTGATACCATAGAACAAGTGCTGAGAATCCGGATGACTGGTCTAGTAAAAGTTCTATAGAGAAACCATAAGATGGAATAGGCAACATGTGATCCCGAGAATCTTATGATGAAGAACCACCAGAGTATTTTTATGTAGTATTATTCTAGATATTTTGAGGAAGAAAGTTTTTGAAAGAGGAGAAAATGTAACAACCCAAGCTTCCATGGTACGCTTCTCTTTGAATAATACAGTAGTGTGTGTTGTACACAACTTCGAGTTCTAACACACCATGTAACACCCGATACTTTTATATATAAATCATCAAAGGAATATTTTCTGCACACAACACTTGCTTGTCTTGCTTTACACGAAATCACGAGCTTCCTCGATAGCTTGTGTCGTACGCAATACCGAGTTTCACTAAACAACGATATACTATTAAAATATTATTAAAACTAGCTATTATGAATAGTAATAAACACCTTTTGAAATTTTATAAATTTTATTTTTCAAAATGGACTTCATTTTTGGAAGCGTAATATTGAAATTAGCCTAGGGTAAAATTGTGGTATTTTTCTGAAAACTTTCAATTTTTTATGAATAGTGAAACCACTAAGTGGTAGTTAAAAAAACTGAATTTTTCATAAAACATAATTTTACCGCTTCTGTGAGTGGAATTTCAAAAATCCGAGAGACATGCTTAATATCATGTACTAAAATGTGGTTCAATGAGATGAAAATAATTTTTGGTGAATAGTAATTTTTTACTTTTTTTTACCACGGTTAAAAGTAAATAGTGTAATTAAGGGTAAAAATGATGTTATTATTACCCTAACACATGTCCTGATTCTATTGGACAAGTGTAATTCGACCAAAAACAAACATAGGAATAAAATATTATCATTTATGCCCACTTGGATTAGATTAAGACATTTATTATGAATTTATTTAAAGAAGGGTTAAAATAGTTAAAATCAAAGTTTAATAACTAAATCATTTTTAATATGGGGTTATATATAAGCTAAATTCAACTATAAATATTCATTAGAAAGCTAAAAATATTTCCTACATAATGGTATTTTATTTGTAATTTTTAGACATTATATAATTTAATTTATTTATGACACAACGATGATGGAGTAATTATCTTATTAATGAAATATTGACATAATTGATGTTATAAATACCCAAATAAATATAATTTGAGACTTTTTATGAATTACACTAATTTTGTAGATTACTATGACATGTTAGTATTTATTTAATTAACGTTTTTCGAAGTAATCATTCTGTTATGATTTTCACAAAAATTAATTACTAAATAGTGTCAAAATTGACATAAAATTGTTTTTAAAACAAATATTATATTAGTAATTGTTATTTTATTCCTAAAAATCTAAGGTTAGGAAAAATGAAATAGATAAGGTATTATATATTAATAATAAACAACTTTGGGTTCGTTTGGATGCTTATAGTAAGTTTATTAACCTTATAGTATAAGAACACAAAAAGACACGGTAAAAGTAAAATTATTTAACTTAATGTTAAATCCAAATAATAAGGTTACAATAGGAACCTAAACTTGTCTAAATTCTATTGGATGAGATTATTTCGACCCATCCACTCCTTAGCTTCGAAATAAATCAATTTGGATCTATTTAAAACCGAACTTGACTTTATTATAAAATAATATTTTTAGTTATTGAAAAGGTGCCCCTCTCCTCCCTTATAAAAGGGCACCTCCTCCCTCTCTTCCTCACACCACATTGAGCCTTCATGGTCGGCCAACCCCTGACAATTTTCCTATCCACTTCCCTAGAGACATCCTAGAGGTACTGGACTTCATCAAAGACCAATTTTAGTGCCCTAAAAGAAGGTCTCAAAGAAGCACTTCAAAGAAAAGGTAATGTCTGTTACCGATTCTTTCATCTTTATTTATTCTTCCACTTCTCCTTCTTTAGTTGTCTCATTATGAAGTAATAAAATCAGTATCACTCATATATTGATATATTATTATAAGAATTAAACAACCCTATTTCACCATCTATCCATCCTACGGAAATAGAAATCACCGTGCGTGCGTACGTACGGAATACCGTCTCCACACCGTGGTGTAATCTATTTTCCACCACCACCTTTCTTGGATGGGTATAATGGTGTACATAATGACTATATATGACTATTATATAGTGATACTGATTCTTAAATAGTATACATACACTCCAATACAATTCCACGATCATAGTAATGAT
This sequence comes from Viscum album, assembly GCA_963277665.1. Lineage (NCBI taxonomy): Eukaryota > Viridiplantae > Streptophyta > Magnoliopsida > Santalales > Viscaceae > Viscum > Viscum album. The sequence continues at coordinate 22,440,336 of OY728119.1, read as the reverse complement.
ATCATCACTCGTGCGTACGTACGAAATACCGTCTCCACGATGTGATGCGACTCGTTCTACATGATCTTCATTTCATAATGATTATATAAATGAATTAAATGAATTAATATGATATATATTACCCTAATACCATTCTGTAAATGATTTATCTATAACCTAAAGAGAAGAATAAGAATTTATTCGACAAAACACGCATAAGAACAAAAAGTTATAAACACCCGAATAACAAGCAATAATGAAATTTTACTACTAAGAAGCTAAGAATATGACCAAATATGATATCAAAAAAATAAGTATGATTCTGTAATAAGTCAATAAAATTATTTAAATCATTATACAGGAGTTTCGGACTCATACAAAGCATATCGGACCTAAGGTAAGGGAAATATCACAATCTCATTTTTATCCGAGATTGTTTATACTTTGGTATTTACTAGGGTGTATTTAATCATCCACATCCATGTTTCCTCAATATGTAATATTATTTCAATCCACCTATAATTTTTTATATCCAATTTTACCCTTCGGTGAGTTTTTAGTAAATGATATGAAAGGAATCTTTTGTCGTTTTTCGTACAAGGCACTTTTTGACTTTTCTGACAAAAGTACGAGAAAAAAGTTTTTTTAACATATACGACATGAATGGATTTTTAAAACATTATTTCTAAGAAGATTCCTTTACAAGTTTTCAAGATTATTTTTAATCAACTTCTTTTAGTTTAAAATTGTATGACATGTTAAGAAAGGAAATTGTTTTTGAAGTAGAAAGGATATTTTCCTCAAGAATGGAGTTCAAGTGTTTTATCAAAATTATTTTCCATCTAAGATAATATAGGGTTCTGTTTCTATCCCTATTATTACTTTTACTTGATTATGTTGTGATGGAAATATTTTTATGAATTCCTTTATCTTATATGAATTGTTTTATGATGTCATGATGTTTAAGATTCCCATTTTTATTAAATGGGTTATGCAGTGATGTATGATTTACGATTTTGTGGCACACATAAGAATGATATCATTATGAGACGGGTGGGACCTATATCTCCCTCCAATGCATTTGGTAAAGATTATATATCTCATGAGATAGACATGGCTTGAACGGTAGGTTATACCGGTTCAGTGAAACAGGACTGAAACGAGGAGTGAACTCAGTTCAGAAAGGGACTTTGTCCACTATGATAGTCTTGGAAATGAGTCTTGACATATAAGAAATGATTATCTATGATTATGTGTGTATTCCACAAAGTTTCATGTTTTAAGTTATGATTATTGGGATTACATTTCACTACTAAGACTTATCCCATGTTATGAAATTATGATCTCTTTTGCAGGTTAAGATTTCCAAAAGTTATGTGCTTATGTATATGATGTGATTGATATTTCATTTGTATACCCTTATTGAGAATTTTAGCTCACCCTTTAGTATGTTTTGTTTCCCCAGGTGAGACCTTTGGAAACTAGGATGTGAAATCCTTAGTAAGAACCCTAAGGATAAGTCTAAGCATAGAACACAATCATAGTGTTTTAGAAATGGCCATGAATAACCTAGGATAAGATCTTAAGTGTGAAATTTTATTCTTGATTATTTGGTTTTCCTATTATAATTAGGGTTGCTCACACTATTCTTCTTGGTTTTAGTCAATTACTGGAACCCGAAGGAACCGTGTTAATGCGGAATGTGACGGGCAATATAATGATTGTCCCCCTGAGCAACCAAACGTTATGGGAGCTGGAATGAAAAATCTTGTAGCCATGCTCACACAACATTCTCAAGCTATGAATCATGCAGGACTTCCAAACGAGCAAAGGAAGGAGCAAAATTCTGTCGAATCCTTCATGAGACAGTGTCCACCATCATTCAGCGGGTCTACTAATCCATTAGTTGCTGAACAATGGATTAGTACTACTGAAAAGATATTTTCAGTTCTTCAATGTTCTGAGTGTGATAAAGTCATCTTAGCAGTGTATCGTTTGGAAGGTGATGATGATCAATGGTGGAATATTATTAAGAATACGAGGCAAAGGGATGAAATTGAGTCCATGGAATGAGACGAGTTTAAGAACTTATTTTTCAATAAGTACTTCCCTCATATTCTCCTAACAGAGATGGAGAAAGAGTTTCTTGAACTGAAGAAAAAGGATGATGAATCTGTTGGTACCTATGAAGCAAATTTTACAAGACATGCAATTTACGCTTCTGGTATTATTATCCAACCTGAGATTAAGATCGATCGATTCTTTAGTGGCTTAAAACCAAGTCTTCGAATGGCCTTAGCCATAAGGGACTTCAATAGCTATGAGGAAATCGTTCGATGTGCTCTCAATGTTGATATGGAGATTGGAGTAACCCATCGGTCATATGGGTTTGATAAGAAGAGGAAAATGGAATTCAAAGGAAAATCTAAAGAGCACACTGAAAAGAAGATGAGCCTTCCCTTATTCTCAAAGTGTGGAAAGAAACATGGAGGGAGTTTTCTTAAAGGGACAAGTAAATGTTTCAAATGTAGAAAGGAAGGTCATCAGGCATTTGAATGACGTAATGATGGGAAGAAGTTGTCTAATGATGCAAACAAAGGAAGGGATGCACAGAATGAACCTACTAAACTTCAATGTTTCAAGTGCAAGGAGATGGGTAATTATGCCAATCAATGCCCAAATCCAAGGGTTTATGATGATGGTTGACGTCAAGAAACTCTTAAGGATAAAGACAAAGGAATGTCACAAGCAATTTCTATTAGCGATGTGGAGTATGATAACGATGTGGAAAAATGTACACATACCATCCACTCTAAAGTTGCAAATGTTTTATTTGATTCTGGATCCACCCACTCCTTTATTTCTGTTGAATTTTCTATGGGTATCACCGTATTACCTCAACAATTAGATGTTGAGTTAGCTGTGACAACACCTAATGGAACAACAGTCGCATCAAAAGTTTATAATTCTTCACCGATTGAAGTGTGTGGTAAAGTGCTTCCTGCAAATCTTGTGATCCATCCTATAGTGGAATTTTATGTGATTCTTGGCATGGATTGGCTTTCTCTACATGGAGCTCATATCAATTTCCAACGAAGGTAAGTAACATTTCATATTCCAGATCAATCTATGATCGTCTATTGATGCAAGGATGAACATAACCTTCCAGTGGAAATTCCTTCCATCTTATGGGTCTTGATTCCACTAAATGAAGGATATTTATCTCAAATGGTTGGTGAGAAACTCACAATTAAGAATATGCCCATTGTACAGGAGTTTGATGATGTCTTTTCGGATGAATTACCAGGTCTTCCACCAAATCGTGAAGTTGAGTTTTCAATAGAACTCGTACCGGGTGCTTTGCCTATTTCAAAGACACCTTATAGAATGGCCCCAATTGAGTTGTAGGAATTGAAGAAGCAACTCCAAGAGAATCTTGATAAGGGGTTCATACACCCTAGTGCATCACCTTGGGGAGCACCTGTTCTGTTTGTTAAGAATAAAGATGGATCAGTGAGACTCTGCATTGATTATCGAGAACATAACAAGATCACTATCAAGAACAAATATCCTCTCCCACGCATTGATGACCTATTTGACCAACTACGCGGAGCTCAATACTTTTCCAAGATTAATATTCATTCATGGTATCATCAATTAAGGGTCAAAAGGGAGGATATACCAAAGACGGCTTTCCGTACAAGGTATAAACACTATGAATTTATAGTGATGCCATTTGGTCTTACTAATGCCCATGCTATCTTCATGGATCAGTTGAATAGAGTCTTTAGAGACTATCTTGATTAGTTTGTGGTATTCTTTATAGATGATATTCTTGTATATTCAAAGAGCAAGGGAGAACATGAAGATCACTTCAGAATTATATTGAAGACCCTGAGAAAGGATAAGCTTTATGCCAAATTTACCAAGTGTGAATTTTGGCTTAAAAAGTTGCATTTTTGGGTCACATAATCCCAAAAGAGGGGATATCTGTGGATCCAGCAAAAACATAGGTTATCAAAAGATGGTCAAGACCAACAACAGTGACTGAGATATGAGGTTTTCTTGGTTTGGCTGGATATTATCGACATTTTGTGAAGGATTTTTCACTATTATCTAATCCACTCACCAAGTTGACTCGGAAAGGAGTTATGTTTGTTTGGACGGAGGAATGTGAAGAGAATTTGAAGGAGTTGAAAAGAAGGTTATCCAGTGCACCTGTGCTCACACTGCCTTGTAGTGGAGAAAGGTTTGTGATCTACATTGATGCATCCAAGAAGGGATTGGGGTGTGTTCTTATGCAAAATGATATGGTGATAGATTATGCCTCACGACCGTTGAAAATACATGAGCAAAATTACCCAACTCATGATTTGGGGTTAACTGCGGTAATCTTTGCATTAAAGATTTGGAGGCATTACCTTTATGGAGAAAAGTGTGACATTTATACTGATCATAAAAGTTTTAAAGTATATTTTCACACAAAAGGAGCTGAATATGCGCCAAAGAAGATGGTTGGAGCTAATTAAGGATTATGACTGCTCAATCCATTACCACCCTCGGAAAGCAAACAAGGTGGCAGATGCATTAAGTCGACAAGACCATGCTAGTTTATCCATGATGAGGATCACAAAAGATCCAATATTTATGGATTTACAAAGGATGGATCTTGGAATTATAATGAAAGGGAAAAAATCGTATCTTTCTCAAATGAATGTTCAACCATCTATACATGTGATGATTAAAGAGGTACAGAAAGAAGATGTCGAGTTACAATAGAAGGTGAGAAATGTTCCTGAATTCAACCTTGATTGTGATGGGATAATAAAGTTCAGGAATCGGGTTTGTGTTCCTCCCATCCTTGAATTAAAGAAGGAGCTTCTGGATGAGGCTCATAGTTCTTCATTCTCTATTCATCCTGGAAGCACAAAGATGTATAGGGACCTGAAAGTGTACTTCTGGTGGGATGGCATGAAAAGAGATGTTGCTGAATATGTCTCTTGATGCTTAATTTGTGAACAAGTTAAAGCTGAGAGACAGAAGTCTAAGGGGGTGTTACAACCATTACCCATACCCGAATGGAAATGTGAAAACATCTCTATGGACTTTGTCACAGGACTTCCTAAAACATCCAAAGGCAATAATGCTATCTGGGTCATAGTTGATTGTCTTACCAAGTCCGCACACTTCATTTCTATTAGAGAGGATTTCTCTCTGGATCAGCTTTCCAGGATATATGTAAAGGAAGTGGTAAGATTTCATGGAGTACCACTTTCTATTATATCTGATCGGTATCCGAGATTTACCTCGAAGTTCTGGCGAAGTCTTCAGCATACTCTGGATACAGAGTTGAGTTTCAGCACTGCTTATCATCCTCAGACAGATGGTCAGTCTGAGAGAAAAATTCGAACTCTAGAAGATATGTTGAGAGCTTGCTCTATGGATTTCAAAGGTGGTTGGGATCAACACCTACCTTTGGTGGAATTTTCTTATAATAATAGCTTTCACTCCAGTATTCAGATGACTCCTTATGAAGCTCTCTATGGAAATAAATGCAGGACTCCAACTTGCTGGGATGAAGTTGGGGAAAAAAGCTATTAGGACCTGTTCTCATTGATGAAATTGAAGAAAAGGTCAGATCTATTCAACAACACATAAGAGTAGCTCAGAGTCAACAGAATAGTTATGCTGACAACCGAAGAAAAGACCTAGAGTTTGAAGTGGATGATAAGGTGTTCTTACAAATATCTCCCTGGAAGAGAGTCATGAGATTTGGAAAGAAGGGGAAGTTGAGCCCTAGATATATCGGTACTTTCGAAATACTGGATCGTGTTGGGAAGGTAGCTTACCGATTGGTGCTTCCACTGAATCTCTATCAAGTTCACGATGTGTTCCATGTATCTCTCCTAAGAAAGTACATACCTGATCCTTCACATGTACTCAGCTCAGAAGTTGTACCGCTGGAGCAAGATCTTTCTTATGAAGAACAACCGATAGAGATTCTGGATCGTAGTAAAAAATTCCTACGAAACAAGACCACTCGATTGGTGAATGTTTTATGGAGGAACCACCAATTAGAAGAAGCTACATGGGAGCTTGAGGATGTGATGAGGGAGAGGTATCCTCATCTGTTTGATACAAAGTGACGAATTTCGAGGGCGAAATTCATTTTAAGGGGGGTAGAATGTAACACCTAAGAATTTTATATATAAATCATCAAAGGAATATTTTCTACACACAACACTTGCTTGTCTGGATTTACACGAAATCACAAGCTTCCTCGATAGCTTGCATCGTACACAATACCGAGTTTCACTAAACAACGATATACTATTAAAATATTATTAAAACTAGCGATTATGAATAGTAATAACCACTTTTTTAAATTTTATAAATTTTATTTTTCAAAATGGACTTCATTTTTGGATTCATAATATCGAAATTATCCTAGGGTGAAATTTTGGTATTTTTCTGAAAACTTTCAATTTTTTATGAATAGTGAAACCACTAAGTGGTAGTGAAAAAAACTGAATTTTTCATAAAACTTAATTTTACCACTTCTATGAGTGGAATTTTGAAAAATACGAGAGACACGGTTAATATCAAGGACTAAAATGTGGTTCAATGAGATGAAAATAATTTTTGGTGAATAGTAACTTTTTACTTTTTTTTACCACGGTTAAAAGTAAATAGGGTAATTAAGGGTAAAAATGATATTATTATTACCCTAACACATGTCCTAATTCTATTGGACAAGTTTAATTCGACCAAAAAACAATCTTAGGAATAAAATATGACTATTTAGTCCCACTTGGATTAGATTAGGACATTTATTATTAATTTATTTAAAGAAGGGTTAAAATAGTTAAAATCAAAGTTTAATAACTAAATCATTTTTAATATGTGGTTATACATAAGATAAATTCGACTATAAAAATTCCTTAGAAATCTAAAAAGCTTTTCTACATAATGGAATTTTATTTGTAATTTTTAGACATTAAATAATTTAATTTATTTATGACACAACGATGATGCAGTAATTATCTTATTAATGAAATATTGACATAAGTGATGTTATAAATACCCAAATAAATATAATTTGAGAATTTTTTTGAATTACACTAATTTTATAGATTAATATGACATGTTAGGATGGATTTAATCAACGTTTTTCTAACTAATCATTCTGTTATGATTTTCACAAAAATTAATTACTAAATAGTGTCAAAATCGACATAAAATAGTTTTTAAAACAAATATTACATTAGTAATGGTTATTTTATTCCTAAAAATCTAAGGTTCGGCCAAATGACTTATATAAGGTTATATATATTAATAATAAACAACTTGGGGTTCGTCTGGCTGCTTATAGTAGGTTTATTAACTTTATAGTATAAGAACACAAGAAGACACGGTAAAAGTAAAATTATTTAACTCAATGTTAAATATAAATTATAAGGTTAAAATAGGAACCTAAACTTGTCTAAATTATATTGGATGAGAGAATTGCGACCCATCCCCATCTTATCTTCGAAATAAATCAATTTGGAGCTATTTAAAACTGAATTTGACTTTATAATAAAATAATATTTTTAGTTATTCCAAAGGTGCCCCTCTCCTCCCTTATAAAAGTGCACCTCCTCCCTCTCTTCCTCACACCAATTTTAGCCTTCAAGCTCATCCAACCCCTACCAATTTCTCATGTCCAATTCCCTAGAGACTTCCTATAGGTCCTGGTGTTCTTCAAAGACCAATTTTAGTGCCCTAAAATAAGGTCTCAAAGAAGCACTTCAAAGAAGAGGTAATGTCCGTTACCGATTCTTTAATCTTTATTTCTTCTTCCACTTCTTCTTTTTTAGTTGTTTCATTATGAAGTAATAACATAAGTATCACTCATATACTGATATGTTATTATATGTATGAAACAACCCTATTTCACCATCTATCCATCCTATGGAAAAAGAAATCACCACGCGTGCGTACGTACGGAATACCGTCTCCACGCCGTGGTGTAATCTATTTTCCACCACCACCTTACTTGGATTGGTATAATGGTGTAAATAATGACTATATATGACTATTATAAAGTGATACTGATTCTGAAATAGTATACACACACTCCTATAAAATTCCACTATCATAGGAACGATATCATCACTCGTGCATACGTACGGAATACAGTCTCCACGATGTGATGCGACTTGTTCTACATGATCTTCATTTCATAATGATTATATAAATGAATTAAATGAATGAATATGATATATATTACGCTAATACCATTCTGGAAATGAGGTATCTATAAACTAAAGAGAAGAATAAGAATTTATTCGACAAAACACCCATAAGAACAAAAAGTTATAAACACCTGAATAACAAGTAGCAATGAAATATTACTACTACGAAGCTAAGAACATGACAAAATATGATATATTAAAAAGTATTATGATTCGGGAATAAGTCAATAACATTATTTTAATCATTATACAGGAGGTTCGGACACGTACAAAGCATATCAGACCTAAGGTAAGGGAAATATCACAATCTCATTTTTATCCGAGATTGTTTATACTTTGGTATTTACTGGGGTGTATTTTATCATCCACATCCATGTTTCCTCAATATGTAATATTATTTCAATCCACTTATAATTGTTTAAATCCAATTTTACCCTTTGGTGAGTTTTTAGTAAAAGATATGAAAGGAATCTTTTTTCGTTTTTCATACGAGGCACTTTTTGACTTTTCTGACAAAAGTATGAGAAGAATGTTTTTTTAACTTATAAGACATGAATGCATTTTTAAAACATTATTTCCAAGAAGATTCCTTTACAAGTTTTCAAGTTTATTTTTAATCAACTTTTTTAGTTTAAAATTGTATGACATTTTAAGAAATGAAAATGTTTTTGAAGTAGAAAGGATATTTTCCACAAGAATGGAGTTCAAGTGTTTTATCAAAATTATTTTCCATATAAGATAATATAGGGTTATGTTTCTATCCCTATTATTACATTTACTTGATTATGTTGTGATGGAAATATTTTTATGAATTACTTTATCTTATATGAATTGTTTTATGATGTCATGATTTTTAAGATTCCCATTTTTATTAAATGGGTTATGTAATGATGTATGATTTACAATTTTGTGGAACACATAAGAATGGTATCATTATGAGATGGGTGGGACCTATATCTCCCTCCAATGCATTGGGTAAAGATTTTAGATCTCATGAGATAGACATGGCTGGAACAGTAGGTTATACCGGTTCAGTGAAACAGGACTGAAACGAGGAGTGAACTCGGTTCAGAAAGGGACTTTGTCCACTATGATAGTCTTGGCAATGAGTATTGACTAATAAGAAATGATTATCTATGATTATGTGTGTATGCCACAAAGTTTCATGTTTTATGTTATGATTATTATGATTACATTTCACTACTAAGACTTATCCCATGTTATCAAATTATGATTTCTTTTGCAGGTTAAGATTTCCAAAAGTTATGTGCTTATGTATATGATGTGATTGATATTTCTTTTGTTTACCCTTACTGAGCATTTGAGCTCACCCTTTTGTATGTTTTGTTTCCCCAGGTCAGGAAGAAGGTTATTAAGTAGAATATGCCAAAAAGGGACTCTAGAAATGATGAAATAAATGGGAGGCAAAGTAGATGCTTTATGAACCAGTTGTTTATGTTTCCCAGTTTCTAAAGACACTATACCTATACGGTCCTTTCTTGGTTTGGTTATATGTTGTAATAAGTGTGCTTCAATTCTGAAGTAATAACAATGTATGTAATGTATGGGTCGTTATACACCACATCCAATCAAACCAGCCATTATGAATAGTAATACCCACTTTTTGAAATTTAATAAATTTTATATTTCAAATTGGAATTCATTTTTTGATTCAGAATAACGAATTTAGCATAGGGTGAATTTTTGTTATTTTCTTGAAAACATTCAATTTTTTGATGAATAGTGAAAAACACTGAGTTACAATTTAAAACCGAATTTTATTTAAATAATTATGTATTTTATTTAAATTTATTTTTGGTCAAAATAGATACATAATATCTATATATGTTCAATGTAATTCATTAAAGTCAGTTTATAATAATTTTAGATATATAAATATTTAATTGAACTTTTCACCATCTTTTACCCACCTCCTAGGAGAATTTTTAAATTCAAATAAAACTTAATTTTACCACTTTTGTGAGTGAAATTTAGAAAATCCGAGAGACATGGTTAATAAAAGGTATTCAAATGTTTTTCAATAAGATGAAAATAATTTTTGGTGAATAGTAATGTTTTACATTTATTTACTACAGTTATAAGTAAATATGGTAATTAAGGGTAAAAATGATATTATTATTACCCTAACACATGTCCTAATTCTATTTGATAAGTCTAATTCGACCAAAAACAACCTTTCGAATTAAATATGAACCTCTTTGGTCCACATGTATTTGATTAGGACATTTATTATTATTCATTTCAAATAAGAGTTAAAAGAGATAAAATCAATGTTAAATAACAAATGAATTTTTAATATTGGGTTATACATAAGATAAATTAGATTACAAATATTAATTATAAAGAAAACATTTTTCCTACATAATTATATTTTATTTATAATTTTTTAACATTGAATAATTAAATATATTTATGATACAATGATGATGTAGTATATTCCTTAATAATGAAATAATCAAATTAATGGTATTATAAATGTTAAAATAAATATAATTTGAAACTTTTGACTCCATGAACTAATTTTATAGGATAATATGTCATATTAGGATTTCTTAAATGAATTTATATCTAATTAATAACTTTTTTAGGACTTTATCAAAAATCAATTATTAAATAGTGTCAAAATTGACATAAATGAGTATTTAAAACAAATATTATAGTATTAATTGATATTCTATTCTTAAAAATCTATGGTTCTGAAAAATGACTTATAAAAGGTTATATATATTAATAATTAACCACTTGGGGTTTTCTTGGCTTTTTAATATATGTTTATTATCAATTTAATATAAAAATACAAAGAGACATTGTAAATGTCAAACTATTTAACTAAGAGTTAAATATAAATGATAAGTTTATTATAGTGACCCAAACCTGTCTAAAATATATTGGTTGAAAGGATTTCAACCCATACCGACCTTAAACTCTAAATAAGTCACTTTGGAGCCCTTATAAACTGAATATGAATTTATTAAAAAAATAATATTTTAAGTTTTTCCAAAGGTGCCCCTCACCCCTCTTATAAAAGGGAACTCCCCCTTCTCTAAATTTCAAACCTTCAAAGCCTTATGGTTCGGCCAATACCAGCCCTAATATCCTCTCAACTTACCTCAATTCATCATAGAGGCCTTAGTTTGATCATAAAGCCAACCTATGGAGCCCTTCTGATCAAATCAAAAGGAAGAACCCGAAAAAGAGGTAATGTTTTCACCACCCTCTTTCAAGTTTCTTTCTTTTTCCACTTCTTCTTTCTTTTATATTTCCATTATAAAATAATAACTCCAGTATTGTCTATATACTGTGACGTTATTATAAATATGGTACAACCATATTCAGTATTCTATCTATCCTTTGAATGACATGTCCCCATACGTGCATACGTACGACTTACGGTCTCAACATTATTGTGTAATTGTAATTAAAAACATTATTATTTAGATGGGTATGACAATGTTGTCTAATTGATGTAAATAATAAATAAAACATGATAATGATTCTGTATATATGATATAACATTCAATTATATATTATTTTAATATAAAAAATAATGATACTTCTGCTCGTTCAGACGTACTAACTATCGTCTCCACGAACATGATGAGATTAGTTCCCCATTCTATCCATTCAAGTCTAATTCACATTTTATGATTAAAAATATTTTTTAGGGACATGATATCATTCTGTATATGAATAATAAACATCCTATACATAAAAAATATGGCTTATGTAAGAAAACATATAAGTTAACACCCGAAACAATGATAATACAAAGATATTATTAAAAAAGCAATGTTAAAATATCATATATGATATCATATTAATGTATATGATTCTTGTATAATTTAATAACAATTATTTCACCATTATATAGGTGGTTAAACTACCCTCGACCAAGTAATAGTACAAGGTAAGGGTTTATTTCACATTCACTTCATTATTTGAGGTTGTTTATATGTAATTATATAATGGGACCTCTTTATCATCCACATCCATGTTTCATAAAAATGTATTTCAAATCCTTATTACTATTTTATAGACTATGGTTTAAATTCATTTAAACCCTTTTTGGATTTTTATAATATGTTTATAAATAAATCATTACATCATTTTCCAAACAAGATCCTTTTAACCTTTTTGACAAAATTATGGTAAGAATGTCTTTATTTAACTTATATGGAGGGTGTGGCTATTTTCCACTGATATAAAATCATCGAAGCTTCCCATACAATATTATAATAATATTTTCAATGTAAATGTATTATTTTATAATTTTTTGGCTTTTAAATGATTTAAAAAAAAGAGATATTTCTCTCAAATAGATTTGATTTCATCTATGTCAACATCCTTTGATGGATTTTAAGATTATTTGAAGTTGATTTATTATGATACAAAACATTCATATAGTATTGAAGGTTTGTGTTATATTTGATTGTGGATGTGTTATTGTTATACCATTCATGGTATATGAAGAATGTATTGGCATTTCTTATTCTAGTTTTAATACGAATGTTTATGTTATGTTTAAACATGTTCATATGAGGAATGCATTGGACTTATTAAGTTATTGGTGGAGCCTGCTATACCTCCTCAATGCATCAGTAGGTCTCATGAGACAAACTAGTGTCTTGGTACAAGGCCTTAACAAAATATTATTTTTAGTTTTGGCACATGACCTTGACTATGTGGTTATGATAGTCTGTCATTTTGCATTCCATCATTATAAAAGTGGTTATTGATATTGTATGTGATTAATCGACTAGTAGAATATCCATGTGAATAAGTACATGGAATTATTTCATTTTATTTTTTCCATGTTATGTTTAAGTTCATTTTTAAAATGATTTTATTTTAGTTATACATTTTCTTAAATGTTTATGCTTATTTATGATAGTTTAGGATATATTGTTATCCTTACTGACCATCTATGATCACCCCTTTCTATGTTTTATTTTTCCCAGGATGTGAAGAAGTATTTTATGACGGACCTGCAGGGATAGTCTAAGGGGATATGAGTGCGGACTATGGAGACTATGTTGTTTTAGTTTTCATTTTATGATGTAATGTAAGACTTATGAATGTATCTAGTGATTCCAAGGATACTAAACTAATCAGTCTTTCGAGAAGTGATCTTTTGTGATCGTGCCAATGTTATGTAATAATGCACCAACTATGGGTAACTGGGGTCGGGGCGTTACAACATATGTGGTAAAAATTTGTTAATGAAGGGTTCAAACTAAAATTTATGGTTTTCAAGTCAATGTATATCATTAAATCTGTGGTTTAACAACCCATTCAGTGTTTATTTCTTCTTATATATACATCCTATAATTATATTTCAACCATTCTAAAATATTTAATCTAATATAATAAATTTACTTGAGTTGTTATTATGATTATGGTAAAACCATTTTCTAATATTTTTCATCCTATTAAAAATGAAACATCTCTTTTTTATATGTATGACCAACAATCTCCACATAGAGGTGTATTTTATTTTACATCACCACTTTACATGGTTGGTTATAAAACTGGAAAATATATAAATATATATATATATGATATGTATGACATACATATGATTCAAATAATTCTGTATATCATATACTTCATTACCTTTCCACCTATTTAAAAACTGATAACGACACTCCTATGTGTGCATGGACTAGCACAAGCATGTAGATATGTGAATAAAGTTTCAAATATTCATTTCAATCATGACTATATATGTTTACATAATTAATATATAATATTTTTTATATAATTTCTGACATTAAATATATTATAAAAACATAATAAATATTGAATGAATATAATAGTTGATTGAAAATATTCATGAAAAATGAAGCATTAAACACTTGAAATAATTATAATAATGAAACATTATTATCAAACATGTTTAAATTTTTCATGAGAGGATAAAATATTATATTAAAGTTATGTATATGATTCATGAGTGTAATTATAATAAATATAAATTTATTATAAATGATGTTAAATCAAATTCAAACAATTAAAAGCATGGGGTAAGAGATTTTGTGTCAACTTTTACTATATTAAGACATATTGGGTTTTATTATCCTATATTAATTTATATATTACATATAACGTAAAAACCTAAGATCTTTTGGTATGTATCTCTTAAAATATATCATATTTGATATTTTTTTCATTACACAAGACCGAGTATAAAACCGTAAAACACTATTACATAAGACTAAGTGCATAGTAATGTGACCACTTGGAATAGTATTACAACCAATATAATAGATTCATCACATATGAATGTATAAATAAAAATTTCGTATCCTAAAATGAAAATATGATATATTTGTTGATATCACCAGTTTAGGATATTCCTAACACTAAGAGGGTGGTGAATCAGTGTTGGGGACCTTTTTCAAAAAATTTATTCTATTTATCATGATAATTGTTGACCTATTAGGATCTTGATTATATTATTCTCTTTTCCCTATTGCATGCAATAATATTAAAGTAGTAAAAATATACACATGATATTTTTACAAGGTTCTCCACTCCAAAAAGAAGGTATGTCCTTTCCATGTATGGTAATGATGAGTGTAATAACTCTCCACAATAATGTAGTAACTGTTATTGTGGTTGACAAGGAAAACAATCCACTAGTCTGTGTGGCTCCCGACACATAGTGGAAGGAAGGAAATAATTTTTTCCCATTGTTTCTACCTACATCCGGAGGGGGGGGGACCCTATTCTAACTTGAATAAAGTAGGATATAACCGTACACTCGCTGGTTCTTTATACTGCCCATGTAGATAGTATCTTGCAGCCTCTAGCCAGTCCTTTATACTGCCTATGAAGAGATACTTCTCTCTGTTCAAAGAGTTTGCAACACTAGAACAATCTTCCACCTATTAAGACCTGTTTGATGCTACAGTGATACTTTTTTCTTCCACAACCTTCATCTTCTTCTTGTTACTTCTATAACAGCATAAAAATAACCAACCTCTTCTTTGTCTGCAGAAAACATGTAGGTTTTACACTCTTCTTCTTCTTCTTCTATTTCTTCAATGAAAAACTAGCTGCACTGAAACCAGCTCTTCTTCACACTTTCTCTTTCAGTGCAAAGCCAACTGCACTTAAATATTCTTCGTCTTATTCTTGTAGGAATCATAAGTTCTCTTTGTGATTGTTAAAACTAAGATGTTCAACTCAACTTGGCATCATCACAGTTGAAAAAAAACTAGTAATAACTTCTATAACAACGCACATCTTGCGCATCAATCTCTACTTGTGAGGAACCCTTCTTGTGTGCATCCCTGTTTTCATGCCACCTAATACTTGCACACCACAAATTTTCACAACTCACAACTTGCACGCCACATTAAGGTTAGAAACAACACACTTTTTTCACAAAAAACCCAACATGCGTGCCTCTTACAACTTGTTCACCACTTCTACTTGCACGACACTCTTATTGCGTGCCACTCTTCTTCCACGCCACTCTACTTGCATGCCTCCCTAATCGTGCAACATATAAATAGTACTTAACTTGTGAAACACTTCATCTTGCATGACAATCTCTACTAAATGCATGCTCCGTGCTCATATTTTCTCTTTAGTGTTGATCCATAAAAAATGAGGAGGCTTGTATTCTATTTATAGGCATTTTGGTGACTTGCACACCACATAATCTTATGTTCTATTCCAACTAGCACACCTCTCCATCACTTGCACATTGCTACATCACTTGCGCGTCGCTCCGACACTAGTGTGCCACATTATTTCATTTGTAATATTTTGATAAGATGATATTGAAATATGACTTGTGAGAAACATTCACTTTCACGCCACCTATACACTTGTGCCACACATGTGTGCCACATAAACATGCACGCCACAGTTTCATTCCTCTCAGATATTTTGTTGTGACGATCTTTAAAATATTATTGGTGTGAACATTAATTTGTGCACTGATTATACTTGAGCGCCACTTTTTGACATGTGATCCCACATATAACTTGCACTCCACGTTATTTAATTTGACATATTTTGATGTGATGATCTTGAAATATGACTTGAACACAATATACAATTGTGTGAAACATAAACATGTACGCCACATTTGACTTCAATGCCACACTTGTGGGCCACTTTTTGACCGGAACACCACCTTCTTTCCTTTTCCAAAAACACTTTTTTCTCCCCCTATCCTTTATAAGGCTTTCTTCAAAAGTTCTCCAAACTTATAATATTTGTGAAATAGAAATCAGAAAATCATCATCATAGTTTTGGTAATTCTTATAGTGACAAGACCATGCACTACTTCTTATCTTCATATAATCTTCAACAATAATCCTCCTTTCTTCTTATACTCATTGTCATATGAATTCCAAAGTACTTAATAATCCTCAAATAAAATCCACAATTCCTTTTGGAGGGTTAATTCCAACGAACTCTAACCATCTTGCTTCATCAAAAATTGGAGGCTTGAGGATTTTTTATATACTTTCAATGTTGCAGACAATTTATAACCTTTGATAGATGTATTTGGAACTTTACAGACAGTGCATCAATCATCTAATTTATTGGAAATGTGTAATGCATATACGTCATAGAATGACAAGCACTTTCACACTCTTTCTTCTTATTCAAACACCATTATCAACTTCATGAAAATTATATGATTCTTTTCTTCAAGTATTCTATTGTATGCTTCTCATGATATTGTGAATTATTTCATGGTTTATATCATGTCCTCATTCTTCTTCAATAATATTTAGATGGATGATACTTCACAATTATTCAATATTGTAAAAAAGGTGTCACCTTTGACACAACTTCTTTAAACATAGGATCAGTTCAAAAATAGTTTGAATAGATCTTCGTAGATAATTTGTCATGTATGACATCCAATGTTATGATTCCATAATATTTCTCCAATAAAATTCACTTCATCCAATCACCATTAAATATTTAGTCATTATACATATCCTTCCTCATTTGGACCATTATTGACAACTATTGACAACAAATACAATATTCATACAAAAAGTGGTCCCAACAATCTCCCCATATGTATTTAGTTTTCAATACCATAAAGTCTCCTCAAATGAATGTGTCAATGTCAAAATGAGAATATTCTCTATCCCCTTTACTTCTTTATCCCCCCTTACATTTCAATTTCATTTCATATTATCTCCCCCTTTTTGAAAAGAAATATAATGTTCATGGTATTTAGGGTATCAATCGTCAATGATGTAGCATGCCATCAATCATTTCACTCTAAGTCTACTTGAGAAAATCTCAATGTAGAAAACTAGAGGATTCAATTTAGACTAAAAATATGTCTATTATATACTGATCATGATACCCCATGGGATGAGATCTCTGACACTTGTCTATAAGGGTTTTCCACTTTCATTTATGGATGAAGATATAGAATGTGATAGGAAATAATCAATCCTGAAATTCCTTCACTCACTTCAACAAAATTATAAAAAAACATTCAAGTGCAATCGGAAGGATAAGTGGCCTTGTCACAAATTAATTCTTCTTATGTCACTACTTAACTTAGTTACTCCCCAATTATAAAAATATATTTATTTTGAGTAACCATAGATGTTATATTAAGAAATGACATACCTTTTCAAATGACATTCTATTAAAGGAATTTCTAGAGTAATTGAATTTGATACCTTCTAAAGTTGGTACCGATTGAAATAATAACGCTGGAAGCTTCTTCAAATTTCTCCCTCTTAAGGGAACCGTCCTCATCATCTTCAGAAATGGTGACCCCTCATCATATTAGTATTTAAATATCAATTGATGAATATTCCACAGATGAAAACTTCCTCAGCTTTTCTATCAATAATTTATTGTAATCACTACTTTTCAGGATCTTCCCTTGAGAACTTGCTTCACCTTGAATTCCCTGTATTATAAGAACAAATACTATACAAAAATATTTAATGGAATATTGTGGATCGAACATGCTTCATCAATGTAAAAGATAAGGTTGAGATGATTTTCTAAGAAAATATTCTCCATTCTTCACACATTCACAACTGACCCTCAATGTTTACTATGATTGTGTGGACCTCACTATTTCTTCCATCTCTTTGTGTGTGAATCTTCTTTCTTCATGGGCTTTCAAAGAAATAAAATCACTTGGTGCAACATTCATCTTCTTGTGGAATTCTCGTTGGGCTGGAGTAAATTCAAAGAATCTTCTATCAGTGTGACCAGCCTTGTTGGACCTCACACACATAGATTTTATTTTCATTATGTGGAAAATTCTTCTTAATTTTTACAATGGTCTTAGTTTGTGAATCTTCAATATTTCTCATCCTTTAAAAATCTTCTGGAAAGATTACCAATAAATCATTAGGAATTTGGGAAACAAAATTGGATCTTCCAAATGTCTTATTCTCAGTGGAATCTAAATTAGAAGTTATTTTGGATTCACTACCATTAAACATTTTGGATTTCGAGTCCTATATTTTCTCATCATTCCTTCTTGGAGTCTTCATGGGAGAATTTATTTTGCAAAGTTCTTTTAATTTCATACCAAGGTTTCTTCTTCATTCTTTTCCAGATTTTGTGATCTCTTTTTCTTATTAGCTTTGGATACATGATGATATGAGCATGTACCAACCTTGTGACCACATCTATTCCATACATTACTGATGATTTAAAGCATTTCTAATTTTATTGCAGTGTACATATGCTTCTGGGTCTGTGTATGATACTTATTCATCTCTAGCTTTCTCCTCATTTTGATGAGATATCTATGTGCTTTTATATTTAAGGGATTGTACCAACAATCTAGAGAACAATTCCCAAAACTATTATAACACCTACATTGAACAAAAACCTTGACTTCTTTCCATATTCTTTATAAGGTTTCATAATCTTCTTCTTGGTATGTTATGCTTTGAATGGGGAAATATCTTCCATACTCAGTCCCATATCCACTCTAGACATGGTGGTAGATTTCTTCTCACTTTTATTCATCCATACTTGTTTAAAAATTTTCATCCAACCTGCACTTTTTGTAGAGTCAATTTTTGAAACATTCATACATGTTGGTTGGGATGGTACCTTCTTCTCAGTTGATTGTGATAGACCAATGAGTGGAGTCGTGATCATCTTATCACATGTTGGAGGTCTTTTGATAGAAGAATCATCCATGGAGAATTGACTAATAGAAGCAACATTTTCCTTCTTTTGTGGGGTCTCAATATGTGTCTTCTCAAGATTGGTCAACTCAACTTCCAATTTTTGACATCTCAAATATAAAATGACTTGTTGGTCTTCAATAATTGTCATATTTTATTCAAAATACTTCTTTTAAATTTCAACATCATTTTCTTCCATATTTACTTTATTTTGTACGAAATATTCAAGTTCTTTGATATTCTTGGAGTCATCTTCCAAATATTACTTCTTTACTTCATTTCTCTTTTCTATCTCATCATCAAGTGCATGGATATTATTTTCTAGGGTCTTGTTGACTACATACTTTTCTTCGACATCTCTGAGCCACATTAAAGAACTTACTTCAAATACCCTATTTGTTGCTTCAAAGGCTCCTACCTATATAGAGTTCTTTAAACATTCAACAATTTTTTATTATAAGCCTTTGTCTAAAACAAAAATTTCTTCTTCCAACTAAGTGATATTTTCCTACATGTATTGAAATACTCTACCAACCAGAGATGTAAACTAATTAGGAATACCATAAAGATTCATTAATAATCTATCAACTCATATTTCATGAGATGTTGTAGATTGATCATCACCACTTGGGCTCACAATTTCATCATGAGAATAATTTCTAAATATAATGACATGTACCTATTGATAATTTGAGGAAGATAGGTTGTCCATCTTATTTATGGGAACATGAGCCACATTCTCATTACTTTATATGTCTGGTGAGTCTTCAATGTCATCCAGATATGGAGAACCAAATTCTTTCTCTTTTTTAGATAAGATGGACTTCTTCTTCATCTTTTTCTTCTCTTCATGTTTTGATTCATCATGGTTTTGGTAGATATAGAATTATGCTCAGAGATAACTTACTCTTCATCAAAAATGCATTTTATTGTTAACTTCAGAAAGAATATCATGTCTTAAAAAGAGAATATCTTCAATGTAGAGAATCCAAAAAAGGTGAACTCATCCCTCCGATACCAATGTAGAGGACCAGTTTGGGAAATGCGTAACACTAAGAGGGGGGGGACATTAATGGGGAAATTTTTCAACCAATTTATTCTTTTTCTCTATATACCTCTTTGACCAGTTCAGATCTTGATTCTCTTATTTTCTTTTCTCTATCTCATGAAATAATGTAAAATTAGTAAAAATATGCACATGATATTTTTACAAGGTTTACCACTCAATAAGAGAGGCTAAGTCTATCCCATGTATGGTAATGAACAGTGCAAAAATTCTATACTATAATGTAGTAACTATTATAGTGGTTCACTAGAAAATCAATATGCTAGTTAGTGTGGTTCCCTTACACTTTTAGGAGGGAAGAAAATAATAACTTATCATTGTTTCTCCCTACACTCGGGGGGGGGGGGGGAACAATAATATTCCAACTACAATGAGTAGGATATACCCTTACTCTTGCTGGTTCATTATACTGACAGTTTAGACATTCTCTTACAACCTCTACCTAGTTACCTATAGTGCCTCTGAAGATATTATTTTCTCTGTTCATAGAGTTTCCAACACTAAACTAATTTTCTACTTGTTGAGACCTATTGGATGATATAATGATACTTTTTTCTTCCAGAACCTTATCCTTCTTCTTGTTACTTGATTTCCATATGCAAGAAACCAACCTCCTATTTTTCTGTAATATACTTTTAGGATACACTCTATTCTTATTAATCTATTTATTCATTGCAAAAATAATTACATTGAAACCTTTTCTTCTTCACAATTTATATTTCAGTGCAAATCCAACTGAACAAAACACTTCTTCATATTTTTCTTGATAGAATCACATGTTATATTTGTGATTTTTAATACTATGACGTTCATCTCAACATAACATCATCACTTTTGATGAGAAACTGGTAAGAACATCCATAACAACTCAGATCTTGCACACTGATCTCTACTTGGGCGCTACCCTACTGGCACACCCCCTACTTGCGTGCCACCAAATACTTGTGCGCCACAATTTTGCACAACTCACAATTTGCACGCCACTTCGGGGTTAGACAAAACACACTTTTTGCACATAACTACCTACTTTCATGCCTCTTAAAACTTGTGCGCCACTTATGTTTTCCCACCACTCTGCATGCGCGCCACTCTGCTTGTGTGCCACTCAGCTTGCATGCCTACCTACTTGTGTGCCTTATCAATAACCCTTAACATACATGACATGTTATCTTTTTTTCCTATTTATACTACTTGTGAAATTAGTGTAACACCACAATCTTCCACGGTATGCTCGTCTTTGAATAATACAGTAGCGTGTGTTGCATGCAACTTTGAGTTCTAATACACACCACAACCAATCAAACTAGAAAATATGAATAGCAATACCCACTTTTTGAAATTATATACATTTTATCATTCAAAATAGAATGAATTTATGGAATCCAAATATTGATATTAACTTAGGGTGAATTTTTTGTACTTTTCTGATAACTTTCATATTTTGATGAATAGTGAAAATTACTAAATTTTAATTACTAACAACTTTTTTAATCGAAATAATTAATAGTGATAAATTATGAATTTGAGTGGTTTTTAAAGTATATTTATAATATATTTTTACCATTTAATCCAATGTTTATAATTATACATAATTTCACATATACAGCGGGCATAAACAAGTGACATTCCTTTGATAGTTATTGTTTCTTAAAAACACGCTTTTTGTTTTGATAGCGGGAATTAATTAAAAATTAATTTCTGCCACTTCTATGTTTTGAATTTGTTAAAATGTATTCCATATTTTGAATCAAGATTCCTAAATTCTATAAATAGGTAACTCTTATTTTAAGAAATTTTGAATAATTACTTTGGTAAATATTTTATTTACCTGGTTAAAGGGTAAATCCAATATATATGGGTTAAAAAATAATATTATAATAATATTATATTTCCCAAAAACGTGTCCTAACCCTATTGGTTGATACATGTCCGATAATGGGAATATTTGGTTCGATTTTCGGACCCCATGGATCAACTTGTAAGTGATAACGACAATTTATATTAAATAAGTTAATGTAAATACAAAAATGATATAAAAATATATTTTTTAGAAAAGTAATTTTATATAGGGTTATTTATGTTATGTTTTAAACAATAAATATTCATTAGAAAGATAAAACAATTTAGTACATAATTTTAGTTTATTTATAATTTTTAGACATTGAATAATTAAATTTATTTATGACACAATAATGATGCTGTATTTTCCATATTAATGAACGAATCAAATAATTGGTATTATAAATTTTAAAATAAATATAATTTGAATATTTTGATTCCATACACTAATTTTATTGATTAATCTGACATTATAGGATTGATTAAGTGAATTTTATTCGAATTAATAAAGATGTTAGGAATTTAACAAAAATCAATTATTAAATTGTGTCCAAATTGACATAAATGAGTTTCAAAACAAATATTATATTATTAATTGATTTTATATTCCTAAAAATCAAGGGTTTGGCCAAAGGACTTATATCATGATAGGTGTATCATTAATGGACCACTTGGGGGTTTCTGGAAAGTATATAGTATGTTTATTAACCATATAATATAGAAATACTAAGTGACATGGTAATTCCCAAACTATTTAACTAAGAGTTAAATATAAATGATAAGGTTAATATAGTAACCCAAACGTCTCTAAAATATATTGGATGAAATTATTTCGACACATCCTCACCTAATACTTTAAATAATCTACTTTGGAGCCATTAGAAACTTAATATGAATTTGTTATAAATTAGTACTTTTTGTTTTTTCTTAAAGTGTCCCTCCTCCCCCTTATAAAAGGACACCACTTCTAACCTATTAGTCAAACTTTAAAGCCTTTTTGTTCGGCCAAACACTTCCCAATTATCCTATCAACCTCCCTCACTTCAAATTAGATGTCTTATTTTAGTCGGAAAGACATCCTATTGATACCTTTTGATCAAATCAATAAGAAGAACCCGAAGAAGTGGTAATGTTTTCACCACCCTCATTCAAGTTCCTTTCTTCTTCATCTTCTTCTTTCTTTGTTATTTCCATTCTAAAATAATAATTCCAATATCATCTATATACATTTATGTTATTATAAATATGGTACATCATATTCAGTATTATATCCATCCTTTGAATGACATGTCACCATACGTGCCTACGTAGGGCTTACCGTCTCCACGTCGTGGTGTAATTGTTATTCAAAACATTATTATTTGGATTGGTATGATAATGATGTGTAATTTAATTAAATAACTAATATAACATTATAATGGTTCTGTATATATGATATAACATCCAATTATATATTATTTTAATATCAAAAGAATGATATTTTCTCTCATGCGTACGTACGGACTACCATCTCCACCAACGCGATGAGATTCATTCCCCATTGTATCCATTCAAGTATAATTCTCATATGATGATTAAAAACAATTTTTAAGGACATTATATCATTCTGGATATGAATTAGATACAACCTATCCATAACAAAAAAGGCTTATGTAACAAAATCTATAAAAGAAAACAAGTAAGTAAACACCCGAAATGAGGATAATACTAAGATATTATTAACAAAGAAATGTTACAAGATCATATATGATATCATATTAATGTATATGATTATGGTATAATTTAATAATAATTATTTCACCATTATACAAGAGGTTAAACTACATTCGGCCAATGAAAAATACAAGGTATGGGGTTTTCATCTCACTCCTTATTACCGTGAGATTCGTGCCATATTTCCACTATTACCTTTTGTGTGGTGTATGTAATGCCCATAATTGTATTATTTTTGTAATACACTTTAATTTATGTGTATTTACATATTCATTGTATGATACCTCTTTCATGGGGTGTATGTTTCGTAAGTTACCAAATTGGTAAGGGTTAATTTCACAACCTATTTATTATCTGAGGTTGTTTTTAAGTAAGTATCTAATAGGACATATTTATTATCCATGTCCATGTTTCAGGAAATAGTTTTCAAAGGGGTTATTTTAAGGAACTTTGTTTACAAAAACATCATTTCAAATGTTTTATATTTTTACTCTTCTAAATCATTCTCATTAATTTCTGTGTCTTAAAAATAGTTTCTATGGATTTATTTATATTGAAATGAATATTTTTTAAATGTTAATTCCTTTCAAAAGATTCAAAGTGGTATGGGACACTTTGATTCAAAAATGTTTTTAAATTTATTCCTTTCTAAATTGAGGGACTTTTAAATGTTTTCATGGAAAAGGGATATTTCTCCGAAAGATTTTTACAAAACATTTTCATCTATGTCAACATCATTTGATGGATTTTAAACTTGTTTGAAGATGATTTATTATGATTAAAATATTCCATATTTTATTGAAGGTTTTATGATATGTTTGACTATGGATGTGTTATTTTTACTCCATTCATGGTTTAGGGATAAAGTATTGACAATTCGTATTCTAGTTTTAATATGAATGTTTATGTTATGTTTAAACCAGTTCATATGAGGAATGCATTGGACTTAGTAAGTGTTGGGTGGATCCCGCTATAGCTCCTCAATGCATCGGTAGGTCTCATTGGACAAACTAGTGTCTTGGAACAAGGCCTTGACAAAATATTATTTGTATTCTTGGCACAAGGCCTTCACTATGTGGCTATGATAGTCTGGCATTATGCATTCCATCATTATGAAAGTGGTTAGACATATTTCATGTGATTATTCTACTAGAAGAATATCCTTGTGAATAAGTATATGGAATAAATTCATTTTATTTTTTT
The DNA here is from genome assembly GCA_963277665.1 of Viscum album. Taxonomy (NCBI): domain Eukaryota; kingdom Viridiplantae; phylum Streptophyta; class Magnoliopsida; order Santalales; family Viscaceae; genus Viscum; species Viscum album. The sequence continues at coordinate 22,415,122 of OY728119.1, read as the reverse complement.
CATATTATATTTAATTGAAAGTTTAAAAGGCTTTTATTTTAGTTATACATTTCCTTAAATGTTTGTGCTTATTTATGAAAGTTTTCATTGTATTGTTATCCTTACTAAGCATCTGAGCTCACCCCTTTTATGTTTTATTTTTCATAAGATTCCAAGAAGTGTATTGTGATTGATATGCAGGGTTAAGCCAATGGAATAATGGCATTCATGAAGGATTAGTTATGTTGTTTTGTATATTAATAATAGTAATATAACATTCATATATGTAATCTATTTTCCAAGACTGCTAAAATGATCGGTCCTTCGGGACTTGATTCCATGTAATCATGCCAATGTTTTAAAATAATGCACCGACTCTTGGTAACTGGGTTTGGGGGCATTATAGTTTATATCAGAGGAATTTTAGAAATAACCTTGGAATATAGATTTAGATAAACTATGATTAGAGGACAAAGACCGAAGATAGAATTTGAGAATTAGTATAGATGAAATTCCTAGAATTTTGGTAATGTAGATATTTTGTGAGTTTTCCAAGAAAATAAATCCATGTCTGGATACGAGTAGGTAGAGGTGGCTCTGGCACAGATGTACCTAGGTGTAATACCCGAAAACACTGATTTCAGATAGACTCGAACAGGAACTGGTGCATGACCATGGGCCTTGCTGCACTCTTGGTTACGACACTCCAGGGGGATATGCTTTTGATAGTTATCATTTTATTTACAAATCATTATGAAGGGTTTATGAGTATATACTTCCACAATGAAAACATCATTATTATTATGGATTATATCCATAAATAGTTCAATTTACGTTATGTATTTTTCAAGTTTGTAATTATTCATTACAATTCATAAACTAACCTAGTTTATTCTATTGTATATAAATGGCGCTAAGTAGAAGGAATGTGAACTCCAGTAATACGTATGATCCAAAGAGTAAGAAGGATCATATATTCCGTGGTATTAAGACAAATTTTAAAAGAGAAATAGTCTCCTATGTATTCTCAACATATGAAGAAATAATATCATGTGTTAGTAAGATAAGTAAATGATTCTCTACGTCCTATGGATTGGAAGGGAAACAATAGAAGGAAAGGATGGAAGAGAGAAATATGGATAAAGGGAAGAGGGAAAAGAAGATTTTTCCCATATGTGATAACTATGGGAAGAAACACCCTGGAACATGCCAGAATGGAATGTGAGTTTGATATAAGTGAGGAGAAAAAGGACACCAATTACGTAACTAAAAGGGTATGAAAAAGGTTTCAAATATACAATGCTTTATCTGCAATGATTTGTGACACTATGAAAACCAATTTCCAAATCATTAGAGTATTCCCCAAATGATACTATTTGATAATAATCATGTTGTGATCCTACCACAGATGAGGAGGAATGATTAGAGTTCTTATGTTTTTATTAGATATTTATGTCATTTTTTTGTTGTATCAACAATGTACTGGTTATAATAATTGTGGAGTGTATAAGGATTGTACTGCAGTACTATTTAATTAAGTACTTGTGATTGTTTGGAACCAAGAAAAGTTACTCTATATTAGGTTAAATTTTTGGAAGATATATGATGAGAGAAAGATAAACCATATTATTTTTATGATACCGAGGTAGTGATTTTGGAATAATACATGATTGATTTGGATATATTATATTGGATATTCTTGACTACATATAAACTGATTAATGATTTTTATAATCTATCATTGTTTGTGATTACAACATTTTCGGATAGATGGAGTATATCTAGTATTATCTAAAGAATAAGATATCATGATTGTAATCAATAAGGTTTTATGGTAATTCAGGATGTTGCAGTGTTTTAAATGAATACATGATGAAGGTGTTTACATGTTATTATGCGGAAAAAAGTATCTTCATTGTGTTTACATTCCTTATAAATTTTTTACTATGAGTTTGGACAGAAGTATTTGGGATAATTTTATCTTGAGATTATTTTTGGATTTCTGTAAAATGACAACACGGAGGTCGGGCAACAACCCATTTTGTCTGGCAAGGCCACGAGACTTGAACCCTCAATCGATTGGCGAAAAGGGTCTATCACCTACCACTGTACTACGTGATGTCCTGGACTGAATAATGTAGTTTTTTTAAAAGTTCTGGTATATGTATTTTAACTTCATTTTTTTAACCCCATACGAATAGGAAAAATAGAATATATTTTTTTAGTTTTATTATCTTTTAGAGTGAAAGATGAGTTTGTGGTAAAAATTAGTTAAAGGATGGAACTCTACATGTAAAGTATATATTTTTCTTCTCCTCTTATTCTATGATGAAATTAATTATTAGACTTTATTAAAGGAATATAAATACCAAAAATTTGTTATACAAATACCTTATGTTTTATTGAACCGATTGTATTTTAAATCATCATAGATTGATGAATTTAAGGCCCTCAATTTTAAACGTGTTTGTGATTTGTGACTTCAATCACTACCTATAAATATTTACATTTTCCTTCCAATTATATGTCTCTAATTTCCACCAATGTTCTCCTAATAAATCTCATAATTTGGTGGTGACCCTTTCATTTCTCTTTTCCTCTTATTAAGACTAAATTTTATTAACCCAATTTCTGATGTGGGTTTTCCCACAAAGGTATTTTCAATTTTAATCTTTTATTTTCAAAGAACAATTTCAAATTGCGATGAAAAAATATATTAAAGGATGGGAGAATGTAACTCCCCAAGAATCCATGGTATGCTTCTCTTTAAATAATATAGTAGTGTGTGTTGTACGCAACTTCGAGTTTTAATACACACCACAACCAATCAATCTAGCTGTTATGAATAGTAATACCCACTTTTTGAAATTTTATAAATATTATCTTTCCAAATGGACTTAATTTTTAGATTCATAATATCAAAATTAGCATAGGGTGAATTTTTGGTACTTTTCTGATAAATTTCATATTTTGATGAATAGTGAAAATTACTAAATTTTAATTAAAAACAACTTTTTAATTGAAATAATTAATAGTGATATTTTATGAATTTGAGTAGTTTTAATGTATATTCAGAATATATTATTACCATTTAATCCAATTGTGATCATTGTAAATATTTTTACATTTAAACCATACATAAACAAGTGTCAATCTTTTGATTGTTATTGTTTCTTAAAAATAGGCTTTTTGTTTTGACAACAGAAATTAATTTTAAATTATTTTCTGCCACTTTTTTGTTTTAAATTTGTAAAATTGGATTCTATATTTTGAATCGGGATGCCCAAATTGTGTAAATTGGTAACTCTTATTTTTATACATTTTGAATAATTACTTCGGTAAATATTTTATTTACCATTGTTAAAGGGTAAATCCGGTAAATAAGAGTAAAAACATAATATTATAATAATATTAAATTACCCTAAAACGTGTCATAACCCTGTCTATTGATACATTTCCGACCATATTCATCTTTGGGTTGATTTTGGGACCTCATAAATCAACTTGTAAGTGATAATGACACTTTATATTAATAAAGTCGAAGTAAATACAAAAATGACAAAAGCATATATCTTTTAGAAAAAAAAATTTAAATAGGGTTATATATGATATATTTTCAACTTTAAATATTAATTAGAAAGATAAAAATATTTATTAAATTATGGTATTTTATTTATAATTTGTATACATTGAATAATGAAATTTATTTATGACACAATAATGATGCATTATTTTCCTTATTAATGAAAGAATAAAATAATTGGTATTATAAATATTAAAATAAATATAATTTGAAAGTTTTGATGTCATCCATGAATTTAATCGATTAATATGACATGTTAGTATTTCTCAAGTGAATTTGTTTCGAATTAATAATGATTTTATGACTTTAACAAAAATCAGTTATTAAATAATGTCAAAATTGACATAAATGAGTTTTAAAACAAATATTATATTATTAATTGAAATTCTATTACTAAAAATATAAGGTTCGGAAAAAGGACTTATATCATGATAGGTGTATCTGTATTGGACCACTCGGGGGTTTGTTAGAAGTATATATTATGTTTATTAACTATATAATATAAAAATACTAAGTGACATGGTAAATGTCTAACTATTTAACTAAGAGTTAAATATAAATGATAAGGTTAATATAGTGACCCAAACCTGTCTAAAATATATTGGATGAAAGGATTTCCATCCATCCCCACCTTAGACTTTAAATAATCCACTTTGGATCCATTATAAACTGAATATGAATTTATTATAAATTAATACTTTATGTTTTTCCTAATGAGTCCCTCCTCCCCCTTATAAAAGGACACCACTTATAACATATTCTCCATACCTTAAAATCCTTTTGGATCGGTCAAACCCTACCCAATTATCCTCTAAACTTCTTTAAATTAAACCTAGAGGCCTTATTTTAGTCAGAAAGCCTTCCTAAGGAGCCCTTTTGATCAAAGAAAAAGGAAACCCCGAAGAAGAGGTAATGTTTTCATCACCCTCTTTCAAGTTCCTTTCTTCTTCAACTTTTTCATTCTTTGTTATTTCCAATCAAAAATAATATCTACAGTATCTTCAATATGTTGTGATGTTATTATAAATATGGTACAACCATATTCAGTATTATATCCATCCATTGAATTAAATTTCACCATACATGCGTACGTACGGCTTACCATCTCCACGTCATGGTGTAATTGTTATTCAAAACATTATTATTTGGATGGGTATGATAATGATGTGTAATTGAAGTAAATAATAAATATAACATTATAATTATTCTTTATATATGATATACCATCCAATTATATATTATTTTATTATCAAAAGAATGATATTGTCTCTCGTGCGTGCGTACGGACTATTGTCTCCACGAACGCGATGAGATTCATTCCCCCATCATATCTATTCAAGTATAATTCTAATTTTATGATTAGAAATAATGTTTATGGACATTATATCATTCTGGATATTAATATGATACAACCTATCCATAACAAACAAGTCTTATGTAACAAAACATAGAAAAGAAAACAAGTAAGTTAACACCCGATACGACGATAATACTAAGATATTATTAAAAACTCAATGTTAAAATATCATATATGATATAATATTAATGTGTATGATTCTGGTATAATTTAATAAAAATTATTTCACCATTATACAGGAGGTTGAACTACCCTCGACGAAGGAAAAATACAAGGTAAGGGGTTTTCATCTCACTCCTTATTCCCGTTAGATTTGTGCCATATTGCCACTATTACCTTTTGTGTAGTGTATGTACTGGACATATTTGTATTCTTTGTGTAATACACTTTAGGTTCTGTGTATTTACATATTCATTGTATGATACCACTTTCATGGGGTGTATGATTCGTATGTTACCAAATTAGTAAGGGTTAATTTCAGAATCCCTTTATTATCCGAGGTTGTTTTTATATAATTGTATAATGGGACATATTTATTATCCATGTCCATCATTTAGGAAAGAGTTTACAAAGGGATTATTTTAAGGCAATTTTTTAGAAAAAACATCTTTTAATTTTTTTTAAATATTTACTCTTCTAAATAATTATCATTAATGTCTGTGTCTTCAAAATAGTTTTTAAGGATTTATTTATATGGAAATGAATGTTTTTAAAATGTTAATTCCATTCAAATGTTTAAAAGTGGTATGGAACACTTTGATTCAAAAATTCCTTTAAATGTCTTCAATTCTAAATTCTGTGAATTCTAAATGTTTTCATGAAAAGGGATATTTCTCTCAAAGAGTTTTACAAATCATTTTCATCTATGTCTAAATCCTTTGATGGATTTTAAACATGTTTGAAGATGATTTATTATGATACAAATCTTCCATATTGTATTGAAGGTTTTGTGATATGTTTGAATGTGGATGTGTTATTTTTATACCATTCATGGTTTAGGGATAAATTATTGACTTTTCGTATTCTAGTTATAATAAGAATGTTTATGTTATGTTTAAACCTGTTCATATGAGGAATGCATTGGACTTTGTAATTGACGGGTAGAGCCCGCTATAGCTCCTCAATTCATTAGTAGGTCTCATGAGACAAACTTGTGTCTTGGCACAAGGCCTTGAAAAAATATTATTTGTAGTCTTGCAATAACCCCTTGACTATGTGGTTATGATAGTCTGGCATTATGCATTCCATCATTATGAAAGTGGTTAGTGATATGAATGTGATTATTCGACTAGTAGAATATCCATGTGAATAAGTAAATGGCATAAATTCATTTTATTTTTTCCATATTATGATGAAGTTCATGTTTAAAAGGATTTTGTTTTAGTAATACATTGCCTTAAATGGTTATTCTTATTTATTAAAGTTTCATCCATATTGTTATCCTTACTGAGTATCTGAGCTCACCCCTTTCTATGTTTTATTTTTCCCAGGATTCCAAGAAGTGTATTGTGATTGATATGTATGGTTAAGCCAAGAGAATAGTGGCGTTCGTGAAGAATTATTTATATTGTTTTGTACGTTAAGAAGTGTAATGTAACATTCATGTATGTAATCTATTTTACAAAACTACTAAATCGATTAGTCCTTCAGGTCTTGATTCCTTGTAATCATGCCAATGTATTAAAATAATACACCGACTCTGGGTAACTAGGGTCGGGGCATTACAATTAGTGCTCAAATTTTCTCATAAGTGTTGAGAATTAAATAATGAGGAGGCTAGACATCTATTTATAGGAATTTTAGTGACTTCTGTGCCACATATTCATGCACGTCATTCCTAGTTGTGTGCCACTCCATCCCTCGCGTGTAGCTACATCACTTGAACGCTACTCCATCCCTAGTGCACAACTTTCTTTCCTTTTTCATATTTTGATAACATGATATTGAAAAATAACTTTCATGAAAAATACACTTCTATTCCACATATACTTACACACCACATATACATGTTCACCACACTTTCTATCCTTTTACATATTTTTATTCGATGATATTTGAAATATTACTTGCGCGCAATATACATTTGGGAACCACTTATACTTTCACACCACATTCCGACATGTGCTCCCATCATTAACTTGTTCTCCAGTTTATTTACTTTTTCATATTTTGATGTTTTGATCTTGAAATATGACTTGTGCGTAACAAACACTAGCATGCCACATATACTTGTGTGCCACTTTTTACTTGTGCACCAAACTTGCACGCCAATTTTGGAATTTTGTTCCACCTTCTTTAATTTTCCAAAAACAATTCTTTACTCTACATATACTTCACAAGGCTTTCATCAATGTTCTCCAAAATTATGATATTTTTGAAATACAAATCAGCAAAGAATCAAAAAATTTGGGGTCTTTCTCATTGTGCCAAGCCCATGCACTAATTCTTGTTTTCATTTAATCTTCAACAATCATTTTTCTTTCTTCTTATACTCTTTGGAATATGAATTCCAAATTACATATTCATCCTCACATAAAAACGTAAATTCCTTTTGTAGTGTTAACTACAAAGAACTCCAATCATCTCGATTCATCCAAAAGTGGAGGCTTGAGGCTTCTTCAAATACTTTCAGTGTTGTATACAATGTATCACCATTGATATATGTATTTGTAACTTTAAGAATAGTGAAAAAATCATCTGATTTCAAGGAAATGTGTAATGCATGTACATCATAGAATATCAATAACATCCACACTCTATCTTATTATTTAACCATCATTATCTACTTCGTGAAAATTATATGATTTTTTCATCAAGTAATCTCTTGCATGGTTAACATGAATTTGTAAAGCATATCATGGTCATATTCAAATAATCATTCTTCTACAATCATCCTTATATGGATGATCCATCACCATTCCTCATAGTATTAAATAATGTGTCAAATTTGACACATGATCTTTGATCTTAGAATCAGTTCAACAATCATTGGAATTGATCTTGTTAGAGAGTTTCTCAAGTATGAAAACCAATGTTTTGATTCCATAACAATTCTCCAGGCAACCTCACTTTGGCCAATCTCCATTATTTTTTTAGTCCTTCTTCATCTCCTTCTCAATTTTGACTAGTATTGAAAAATGTTGACAAAAAAAATTCATATATAATGTAGTCCCAACATTTATATCAAAAAATAATTAAATACATGTTTTTAATAATGTTAAATTTAGTGTTACTATTTTTTGAAAATTTAATGTTAATTTACAATTTAATAATTAATTTAATGATTTAAAAGAAAACTATTCTTATAAAATATATTAATATGTTAATATTTTATGATAAAAGTATTATGAGATAATTTTAGGAGACCCTAATAAAATTTTCAATGTGTCATAAAAATTGTTATAATATTAAAATCAGTATTTTTCAAATAATTGATGTATTTATTTAAAAACAAAATTCCGCATATTTTAAAATTAATTACATAAAATGGAAATCATTTTTGGATTATACATTTTGATAAATGTATCGGGATAATTTTTAGTATTTTTCAAAAATATTTGAATTTTTTGTGAATAGTAAAATACAGTAATTTACAGTATTTAATGAATACCTGAATTCTTGAGTCATAAATTAGGAATATAAGATATCAGACCATATTATAAAACTATTCTTAGTTATTTTAAGTAATTTCATTATATTATTCAAACTGTTGATATTCATGAGCCAAAATATTATCCTAAAGAATAAAATAATAAAAAAAACACATATCTCCTAAACTACAAATAATGCCCCTCACCGCCACTTTTGTTCATATATTATAATAAATGAATAATATCTAATTTATTCCCAATCCCTCTAAAAAATATCTTCCCACATTTTTTATTTATGGTATCACCCATATTCTATTTCAATTTTATTTTTAGAGTTTCTCAAGGAGAGGAATTCAAGAAGTAAAATTCCCTTTTATTATTGTAATTATATTTCTTTTTATTTTTTGTTATTATCCTTTCCTTACATCCTCTATCCAAAAGGGCATGATAACACTAATATATTATATGTAAAATAATATTATTATCTTAATGTACTGTCAATGATCAATTCCCTTCTCATCCCCTGTTTATTCCCAAAATAAAAACATCATTAGTGAGGTGCCTATTTACCACTTTCTTAGATGATGAGATTTCTTTCAATTATTCCATAAATAATGAAACAAAACCATTTTATAGTGTTAAAAAATAATTTTATTTATTTGAAACAACTTATTTAATGTTATGGAATTCAATATATATACATAATATTAATTCATGAAGCAAAATTATTTTAATTTGATCGAAAAAATTCCAATATAATACAAAAAGTTATCATTAATGTTTTATTGGATGAATAATCATCACATATAAAAAAATGATAAATAAGACCCTTTAAAATAATTAATATAATTAATGAAATATAATTTCAATTCATGTTAAGTATTCCCAATCCACGTGATCACTCATAATTGAACTAATTGTGATGACCAATAAAAAGAACACATTTGAAGGACTAAATTGATTTTTATAATGCAACAAAAAACCATAAATGAAATTAATTATCTTATAATATATATATAACAACTTTAATATATGATTAATTAAATTATAATTTAATCTAATTTTTTTATCCAGGATGTCAATAACATTTTCATTATGATTTTTAACATAAGGTAAGGAGTTTTTCCTAACCTCCATTTTTAATTCTGGTTACAGTTTATCTCTCATTACACCAATGTAATTCCACTTTTTATATATAAATCTTCTACATTCTATGTATATATTCCAAAAATAATGTATCTAGGTCAATCAATCATTATTTAATCTGATTGACATGTTTTCAAAGGTTTGCTTCTCTATTCTTCCTGATATGAAATCCTAATAAAGTGAGCTAACCGATTACTTAACCCTTTTCAAGTACACTATATATTCTGTTTTGAAAAAAATTATAGAATAAAAATTTTTATCAAAAAAACAATCATATAACTTTTCAGGTTTTATATAAACAATTATGCCTTTGTTAGCTTTAAATGCTCATTTATATTTTCCCTCAAACTACACCAAAGCGGCCCATTTCAAAAAGTTTATTAAAAACACTTTTTACATTTTTTCACATTAGTTGGACATCATTTATGTTGAAAACATAACTTAATTGTATTTAACTTTTCTTTTCTAGGATATAATTTCATTCATTAAGATTTTACAACAAATAAAAATGAATATTCTAAAAGAAACCTTATTTGTGAAGTAAAAAAGGGTATTTCTCTCAAAAATTCCTTGATGATTTAATTAGATAATTTTCTAATATTAAAATAATATTTATGGAATATGATGCTAAATTAGGTGTAGTATTCAATGGAATCATCTATAATATCATATTAATGTGTTTTTTATTATATAGACTATTGATGTAACAACTTGATACAATTCAGCATATTACGATGAATGGTTAGTGATTTTGTTTTCTGATTGGGAATCATTATTAAAATTTCATTTATATATGTTGCATATGTTTCAACCCATTAATATGTGGATTTCAATAGACTTATAATGTGATGGGTAGGGACCACTATATCCCCTCGACGCATCGGTATGTCTTATGAGTCAAAAAATATATGGACATGTGAAAGTTCATGCCCATTTATTATTAAATATTGATTTGGATGAGGCAATAGTCTATTTTTTAGATGTCATTAACATGGCTTTGACGGTTCATTTCAGATTTTGTTTCATTATTTATTCCTTCAATACGATATTTTTAATTGATTATTAATGTGATTATTTAGCTTGTCGAATATCCATGGTTTTGTTTCATTCTAATGTGATTATTTATAAGGAATTATTTATTCATATTTTTTACATCAATATTATTCTTATGGTTATGTTTTAATGTAATGTGTTTTATGTTAATCACCATTAATTCTTATTTATTTTTATTATATATTTTGATGTATTTCTTACCAATAATGATCATCTAAGCTCACCTTTTCTTATGATCTATTCTTCCATAGGATGTGAAGATATATATTATTAATGACATTCAGGGATAATCTAGAAGGTTACAGGTGTTACCAATGGATTTTATATGTTGTATTTTATTTAATGTTATAATATAATACTTATGATGATTTTTTTTCCAAAGATACTAAACTATTTCTTCCTTTGTGATGTGAACTATTGTACATAGTACCAATGTAATAATGTATGGAATCAACTCTAGGGTATTGGGGTTGGGGTATTTACAGTTTGTGCCAGAGAAATTATATTAGAAACAATGAAATCTAGATTAGGGAACAAGACATTATGATAAAATTCTAGGACAATCTTATAATAAAATTGTATAACTTCAGTAAGGTAGAGATTATGTGGGTATTCCTAGAAATACATTCCTATCTAGAAAAAAAAGTAGACATTGTTCTAGAATCGATGTACCTAGGGGTAAAAACTATGATTAGGTGCTACGATCCTGACTTAGTGAAACATGGTACACAACAACGGGCCTTAATACAGTCTTTGTTTGACAATGTCGAGCGATATGGTTTAGATAATTCAAATTTTATTTACAAACCATTGTGAATGATTTAAATGTAAATATGTCCCTATAGAAACCATGCTTATGATTATGAGACTACTTATGCATAAATTTATTTGAAATTTTACATGTTCAAAATTATTCAATATGATTAATAATCTAATTCAGTGTATGAAATTGATTAGAAATGGGGCCTATTTGATGGAATTGAAATTGTATCAATGCATGTATTCCATATAAGAAACTCACTTATATGAATGTTATTGATGTTGGAGAAGGAAATGAAACTAGAGGTGATAAAATTATAACTATACTGGGATAGATAACTCAGGTTATGAAAATTTTCCAAACCTATATAGATCATTATGATCCAGAATGTTGAAGAATAATGTTTGACCACTTCATGTGACAAAAAACTCAACCATTCAATAGGATTGTAAACCCAATTTTATCTAATCTGTTGATAAGTTTCTTAGAGAGGATATTTCACACATTGGGAATTAATGAATGTGAGAAGGTTATCATGGTAATTTATTATCTATCAAGAGATAAAGATAAATGGTGGAAATTAATTCAATTTACCAAATTGGAGGAAGAAATTTCAAATTTGGAATAGAATTATTTTAAGGAAATTTTCAAATACATACTTTTACCTCAAGAATATCAAGTAGATATTGATATTAAAATATTGAATCAATGGATAAAAAAGGATGAAAAAGTTTCCAGGTTTTAATACAACTTCCCAAGGATAAAAATGGAATGGTATTTATTACATATGTTATCTAAAGTGCAATATTTATTTATTTTTTTATGGGTTGATACCATTCCTCGAAAATTTATTGGTTACACAAAAAAATAAATTAATATGAAGATATGGTCTCATGTGCTATCAAAAATGAGAAACAATATCCAAGGTCTTCGTAATGTAGGTTAAAAAAGAGAGGAAGAGGGTTGAAGATAAATAAAAGGATAAAGGGAGGAATAAAAATTGAATTTTCCAAATTATAATACCTGTGGAAAGAAACAACCTAATGCCTTCTTAAAAGTTAAATTAGTTTTCTAAATTTGTTTTGAGAAAGGCCATCGGGATCACGATTTCAAAGGAAAGAAATAATCTACCAATGTTCAGTGTAGTAATTATATGGACATGGGACCCCTCGAACATTATTATTTAAAAAATCAAGAACTCTTGGCTTATAAAATCTCATGGGATCAAGAAATATATTATGTTATCACAATAGTTGATGTAGAACTTCCTAATGATGTGCTAGAATGAACTTTAATCATATCCTAAAATTATTTTATATCTTTAATTAATTCTAAATCATGAAATTATTGTATATCATCCCAGATTTCACTAATGATTGTATATTTCCACCTCACCATATTAATGGATTTTACATTAAAGTCTCTTTGTGGAAATTATATGAAAAAAATAATGTAATGATAAATTCTTATTATGACACATAAAGGTTCTCTAATTTATGATTTTATCACCAAACATATGATTGATTTTGGTATAATCCTTGGTATAGATTGGATTTCAAAAAACAATAATGAAACTTATAGTAAATAGAAGAAAATTATGATTTACGCGGAAGGTATGGGATATCTCATCTTTATATGAGAGAGTTGGTCATCTGAGTCATATACGGATCCAGCTATAGTAGCTCTTCTAAATTAAATACTTGGGGAAGAAGATGAAACCATATTATATGTATGAGTAAATAAATATTCAAATTGAATACATACAAATTGTGGAAGAATACATTAATGTATTTCTAGAGAATTTTACTTGATATCCTCTTGAGAGGGAATTTGAGTACTTTATTGATTTAGTTTATGATTCAAGATCTATATCAGTGGCTCCAGGTAAAATTTCCACTGTGCAATTGGTGGAGCATAAGAAACAATTATTGTAATTGAGTGATAAGGTATTTATTCACCCAAAATTTTCTTTTTGGGGAGCCCTCATTATTCTTTCAAGAACAATGATGTATCAATGAGGCTATGCATTGACTATAGAGAGATCAATGCTATTATGTTAAAAAAGAAGTCTCATCGTCCTCATAGTTTTTATTTATTTGATGAAATTCAGGATGATCAATAATTTTCAAAGACTAACCTTAGATGTATATATCATCAATTTCATGTGAGGAAAGAATGTATTCTAAAAATACAATTCCATAGTAGGTATGGACATTATGAATTTACAGTAATTCAATTTGAACTGATTAATGCATCCTATATTTTTATCAATCTATTTGATAGAGTGATGAATGAATATCTTGATGATTTTCATGTGGTATTTATTGATTATATATTGATATATTTAAAATTCTATAAGTACCATTAGAACCACATGAAAATTTTTCTAGAGACTAATATAAGAAAAGAGATATATGTTAATATTAGAAAGAATGATTTTTGGATTCAAATAGTTTCTTTTCAAGACCATATATTTCCCTAAGGATGAAATCTTAGTTGATCATATGAAAAAAGGTAACCTGTGGATGACCTTCACCAACAAACATAACCGATGTATATAGTTTCATTAGTGTAGTAGGTTAATATCGGTATTTCTTTCATAAATTTTCCCAATTATCTAACATGTTAACCAATATTACCCGTAAATGGTTTGAGTTTATTTGAAAAAATGAATGTCAATAACGATTTGAATAATTGAGGATAACATTAGTGAATTCACTGATAATGACTATACCATCAGGATATTGTGGATTTGTGATTTGTATTGATGTATAAATTAAAGGACTTGGTTTTTCCCTTATGAGGAATGGTAGAGTAATTTAATATGCATCAAGGTAATTAGTCATTCATGAAAAAAAAATCATACCCATGATCTTGAGTTAGTAGTCAAAATGTTTTCATTGGAGATATGGATATAATATCTCTACTGTGAAAGATGTGAGATATATTAAGATCCCAAGAGACTCACATATATCTTCTCACACAAAGATCTCAACATAAGGGAAATATAAAGGATTGAACTACTCAAGGATTATGATTTTTTAATATTATATAAACTATGGAAGGTAAGATATGTAGTATGTGCTTTGGGAAAGAAGGAACATGTATTTCTAAATAAAATTTTGATTAAAATGGATCATGTTTTCGAGTATCAAGGGAACAAGGATATGGGAAGTATTATGAAAGGTTAAACATCAATACCATTTTAATTTGTTACCCAACCATATTAATTGTAATGTATTAAAAGATATCAGTATGATTTATAGAATTTTTATAGGAAATTTAAATATGAGAATGATGAGATATTATAAGACTCCATGTACGAGGATCAATTTATAAATTTTTTAAGAGGATTTGTGTTCCCTCTATACCATAGATAAAAATGGAATAATTGGATGATTTACCTAGCTTGATTTTATCTATAAACTCTGGTATCACGAAGATATATAATTACTTGAAGGAACATTTCTTGTGGGATAATACGAAGTGGTACATTTCTGATTATGTATCAATATGTTTAGTCTCTCAATAGGTGACGTCTAAAAGTAAAACATCTAGAGGAGTCACACAACCTATGTATATTCCTATAAGAAATGGGATGACATTACTCTGTATTTTTTCATATAATTACAAAAACAATCCATGAATTAATGATGTAATATGGTAATTTAATCATCGAAATACCGAATCATTACATTTCCTCACTACAAGGTATGATTTCAATTAGATCATGCTTCACGACTCTATAATAATGAAGTTATAAGAATTTATATATCACCTCTTTAAAGTTTTTCTGATCATGACCCATGATTTATATCAGAATTATTCAGAAATATTTGGATAATTATCTTTATTTTAGTACTTATTATAACCCAAAAACTGATAGACAGACATATAGGATGATCCAATGTTTATAAGACATGTTGATAGCATACTCACTTGACATTCAAGGAATGAGGGATCAATATTCTCATTTTGTAGAGTTATCCTAAAAAAATAGATTCCATTAATGTAGTGAAATGGCATATATGATTCATTTTATGGAAAAATATGTGATATAATAATTTTGTGGATGAAGTTGGTGAATGGATATTTTTAGGCCTATAACTTGTTGATTAAACAACTTCAATGGAATATTATATTCAAACACATGTAAAAGAAGAAAAAATTAAGTAAAAGAACAATTTCAATAACTAAAGGAAATATTTAGAGTTTCAAGTGGGAGATCGTGGATTATTAAAGGTATCTCTTTGGAAGGGTGTTACAAGATTTTGAATGAAAGATAAATTGAGCACTAGTATCACTGAACCATTTGAAATCATGGGGAGAATTGTAGTTGTGGATTATCATTGGGTGATTTCACCTGACCTTCCTAATGTACCAAATGCATTCCACATCTCATAGTTAATTAAATACATACTAGACCAAACACATGTTTTCACATCTAATAAAATAGAATTGTAACTTCATTTATCTAATTGTTAAGTGCCTATCCTGATTCTAGACACTAAAGAGCAGGTGTTGAGGAATTTGATAACTGAGTTTGAAAATTTACTTTGGGAAATTACATAATTGATAAGGCAATATGGGAACCTGGGGAAATTATGGTGAAATACCAAAATATTATTTTAGATGACACTCCAGAAATTATGGGTATATAATTTATGAAGGGGGGGGGGGATAATGTGACACCCCAAGATCTTATGGTATGTATCTTTTAAAATTTATCATCTCTAATAGTTTAGGCTTTAAGAGACACCGAGTTTAAATCTGTAATACACTATTAAATATGACCATTGAAATCGTAATGTTACCATTAAGAGTAGTAACATGAAAAATAGAACTGTAACTTCACCTATGAAAGTATAAATTAAATTTAGGTATCTTTTAAATGAAAATATGGTATATTTATATCACTAAATATGTAAATAACTATTTTAAAATGATAAATTAAGTGATGGTATTTTTTTGAAACATTAATTTTTATTTAAAATTTTATTATTTATAAAATTATTTAAAAGAAATTTATTTTAATAAAATATATTCATAAATGAATATTTTTTTATCTTATGATTAAACAATAAATTTAATAGACCTTAATAAAGTTTTTCAAATGTCAAAAAGTTGTTATAATATTAAAATCGGTATTTTTTTAATAAATAATGATTTTATTTAAAAACTAAATTTCCAGAAATTTATTAATTATTTTCAAAAAAATTGAATTCATTTTTTTATTATATATGTAGAAAAATGGGTAGGGTGATTTTTGGGTTTTATTATAAAATATTTGAATTTCTATGAATAGTGAAATACAATAATTTATTGTATTTTAAAAATACATGAATTATTGAGTCAAAGATGATGTATGGATGTAGTAATACAATAATAAAAAATTATATTTTATAATATTAATATATTTAGTTAATGGGATTGATCTATTGATAGTCTTGAGCAAGAATAATAATCTAATGAATAAAATTATAATAAAACACCACTCTCATCCACTATAAATACTACCACTCACCGCCACATCTCCTTAAACATAAAAACCCTTTAAGATTCAATAATTTCAACCCAATACCACTTCCAAACCTCTCCACCCAGTTTTCCTGGTCTTTTTTGTCTCACTAAGAGAAAATTTCAATGTTCTTTATGGTGGTTCTCAAGGAGAGGAATTGAGGACGTAGTATGCCCTTTCGCTCTTTTAATTTTCATTCATTTTCCTTTAGATTCATATATATTATTTACCTACTCTATCCAAAAATGTATACATACTCTATTATCTTATATATAATATAATTTCATTATGTTAATGTAATTTCAACCATCAATTCTCCTTTTTCACCATTTTCTTCTAAAAAACATCCTTCTTGAGGTGCGGTTTTACAACCTTGGTGGATGATGGGTTTATTTTCATCAATTATTTTTTCAATGATGGTCATAAAAATATTTGGTAAAAAAATATATTAATATATTTAAATTTTTGGAAATAGTTTAAATTTGTAATATTAATTCATTAAACAAAACAAGTTCGTGGTGATCGAAAAAATATCAATATAATCAAAACGATTATCATTAAAATTTTATCTAATGAATCTACCTAATATCTATAAGAAATGATATAAAATACCATTACATATTAATTATATTTATTAATAAAATATAACACTAATTATGGATAAATATTCCAATTTCACATGATCTTTCATACATAAACAAATCATGAAAACCATGGAAACAAACACTTCCAAACGATGAAATTTAATACTATAACTCTTCAAAAGACCATAAATTAACTGAATATAATTATAATAAATCAAATAAATGTTTAGTAGGTTCTGAATTTAATTATTAATGATTCTTATTTCATTATATAGAACATTGATGCTTTCAGATATAAGTTGATAGTCTCTTCCCAAACCTCTGTTTTTCATTTGGGATTTCATTCTCTCTTTAAACTAATGAAATACTTTTTTATTTTTTATATAATTATAATAAATTATTTTTATATGTTCCAAAATAATTTATAATAATCAAAAAATATTTATATGATGTTGAAATACATGTTTTACTAGGTTCCATTCTCAATTCCTCTCGATATGAAATCATGATTAAAGGGAACATCCCAATTTCATACACATTTTCAAGTACACACCTTATTATTTTATAAGAAAAAAATTCTAAAATTAATCTTTTTTTTTTCAAGAAAATATTTCTTAAATATTTTTGGGTTTTATGTATACAATTACACATTTTTCTCTTCAAACAATCATTTATATTTTCCCTCAGAAAACATTAAAGCAACCCATTTCAATGTTTCTTAAAAACTATTTTTACAAGTTTTCACTTCTATTAGACATAATTTATTCTAGAATAAAAATTTCATTTTATGTGTTTTTTATTTTCTCAGATATAGATAATTACATTTTCATTATATGAAAAATTCATATGAAATGAACTTTACTGTGAAATGTAGAAAAGGGTAATTCTCTCATGAATGCCTCGATGATTTTATTAGAGTATTTTAATATATTTCTACTAAATTTGATGTATATTTTACCAAATTGGGATGAATATTCTATGTTATCATCTAAAAATTTTATTAAATGTTTATGAATCAGTTTTACTATGGATGTATAATTTTTATATCATTTACCATATTACAAAGGATAGTTTGTGGTTATGTTTAGTAATTTGGGAAGGCTATTAACATTTCTTTAGTAAATGTTCTTTATGTTTCACCCAATTAATATGAGTAATTAATTAGAGATAGTAAGTGATGGGTGGGGCCCACTCTAGCCCCTTGATTCATCAGTATTTCTAATGAGACAAAAAAGATATAGACATGGCTGATTCCTTTCCCATCTAATTTTAAGATATGGATTTTGATGAGGCCATAACCATTTGTTTTATTATTTCTTGAATGAGGCCTTGACAGTGTGTTTTATATTTCCAATATTATGAATTCCTCCATTATTAGATTATTAATTGATAATCCATGTGATTATTTGACTAGAAGACTATAAAAAGTTAGGTTTTATTCTAATGTGATTATTTATAATTGTTTATTTATTTTTCATTTATTCATGAAATATTCTATCCAAAATTTAGTTATAATTTAATATTTTTAGATAATCACCTTTTATTATTATTTTTGGTTGAGATAGATTTTTTAGAATTTTTTCCCATATATATTGTCTGAGATCACCACTTTCTTGTGTTTCAATTTTCCTCAAAATGAGAAGATGTATATTATGGATGACTGGTACATATAATATTCATGTTTATGGGTGTTTATAAGGGATTTTATATGTTTTATTTCCTTTTATGTTGTAATGTTTTACTTATTATTTTCTCTAATTTTCAAAAGATACCAAAATATTTGGTCCATTGGGATGTGAATAGTTGTTTATAGTAATAATGTAATAATGTAAGGTATCAGCTTCAGGCTACTAGTGTTTGGGTTATTACATATACTACCCATTTAATAAATTTAACATGAATCAATATTCATTCTGGGTGATTAATTTTTAAACTATTTTTTAGTCCAAAAATATGTCAAAATTTAAAAGTTTCCTATTATATAAGAATTTATGTTACAATTTCTTTTGGATTACATATATTATTCATTGATGGGATATAATAATATATGAATAAAAAAATCAATATATTTTGTTATCTTATATATATTTTATAAGATTATATGTTTTCATAAATCTTTTTCTCTCTTTGTCTCATGAATATTGTAAAGAAAGTTTTAACCAAATGTTGATCTTATTTCTTATTTTATGGGGTATCTATTTCATCCAAGTAAATATTTTTCAATGTTATTTTAAAATGTAAATCCTATTTACATTGGTGAATTATAAAGTATAATTTTTGTTATCCCATTAATTTTCTCCTATTATTAAGGAATATTTTTCTTATTTTCCGAATAGGTTATTTTTTATTTTTTATGAAAATGTACAAAGGAATATATTCATTAATGTATATAACATTAATAGATTTTCCTACTCATATAAATTTTTTGAACTATATATATTCTTCTACATGTTTTAAATTTTTTTACAAAGGAAACCCATTTTTTAAAAATTATTGTAATGATTCACTACCATTATCTTGTATTCTAAAATGACATGAATTATTAAAAAACAAATATATATGACTTATTGATTTTCATCTATTACATCCTATTAATTTTGGGTTCATTAACATTATTTTGAATCCTTAACTTTATTGTGAAAATATTTCACATAATATTGTATTTATCTTCAATAACCATATTTTGTGTACCATAGATGTGTATATTTCATAAACCATTTAAAATTTCTAAATTATATGTTTTACTATAAATGTAATTTGAGTGACTATATAAATCATGATATTATATATTATTTAATAAATAGTACTATTGTTGAAAAGGAATATTTTTTATGAATTAAATTTATCATTAAATATATAAGTAATAAATTTAACATGCATTGAAGGGTAGGGGCTGGAATTTCATAATCCCTCGATGCATCAACAACTGTCATAATACAAACTAGTAGGCTAGCCTTGATAATTTGTTTTTTGATATACACCTACACATCAACCTAAAATTTCTTAGTACATGGAATTGGTGGATAGATATTATTATATATAATATCATTACATCAAACATTATGTATTTCTATTATTCAAAATTTAGTTATTAATATATATTATCTTAGTAGATTAATATTATCCATGTATTCATTTAAATCTCAAGTATTTTATTAAAGTAAATTCATTTTTTATAATTTTAATATCAATATCTATTGTCCCTCTTTTACTCATGTTATATTTTATTTTGAAGATCCCTTTTTATATATGTTATTTCATTCTTTTTTTCTTTTCATTTTCGTGGGATATGAAGTGGGAATCATTGAATTAGTCATATAAATGAAAGTTAATTACATTCACTATATTATAAATATAATTTCAATCTATAATGGGAAAAATGGTTGTATATTGTACTTCCAAGAAAACAAACAAATAAATACTTAGTTATATAATACATTGTATCATATTATAATGTAAAACATTCGAAAGAGATTCTGAGTTACTAGAGTTGTGATTGTTATATTTTCAATCTGAGTATGTTTATATTCTGATTTTTAACAAGATTACAAAAAAATATATTCTATAACCTAACCCTAAAAAATAAGTTTAGAATCTGTCTAATTAATGGATAATATAACAAATGTTTTGTTAAGGTAGTAAATATATATTTTACATATAAATAAATCCTTAGTTGAATATCAAAAATTGATTTTTTTTATCAATGAAATATCAAGGTATAATAACTATAAAAAGAGTTGGTTGAATGTATCTCAACCATCATTATTATGCATGGTGAATGGAACCTTACTTCTGACCTAGTTTAAAATCAAGGTTGATATTCTTGGGTCAAATCAAAATTTATTTATAAATTGTTATGAATGATTTAAAAATATTTATAATATTTGAGGAAATATTTTTTTTGATTCGGAGATTATATATTCGTAATGTTTCAATTTATTCTAATAATAACACCAATTATATCCTATGATTTAATATTCTTAATTATATGATACGATTTAGTTTCTGAAATTAATTAGAAATGATGCTTGGATGAAATAATTATGTCAACACACTTATCAAATGTAGATGTTTACCTATTTATAAAGACAATAAAAATTATGTTAATATAGAGAGGATCATGAATATATTTCAGCTCATAAACCCACTTGTGAAAAAAACACCTTGTGAATATAGAGTCAGAATAATTTTCATGATATGATAAAACTGTATTGGATTATTTCATGAGACATAAGACTCCATCAATTAGTAAATCTACTAATCTAGTGGATTCTTCCTAATTGATTATGTCTTTCGAGAATATATATCTATACATGGTGTTTAGTAAAAGGGAAAATTCAATAATCAGGGTGTATAACTCAAAATGAAATTCTAATCATTGATGGTCATTTATTTAGAATACATAGAGGACAACTAAATTGAACATATAAAATTTATATATTTTAAATTAACATTATTTAATAAAAAATTTCATTAGGAATAGTGAACTAATGATAAGATAAAGTACCTTAGATTAAATAAAGTGTAATAATTGGCTATTTTGTAGTATTAGGATACCTTTATTGTACTAACCATATATGTTTGAGAATACATATATAATACTTAAAATATGATTGACCATTTTTTGAAGGTCTTATGAATTGCCTCCAAATAGAAATAGATTCTCCATCATTTTGAATGTATGATGAAATAATATTTTTTCATCAAAAAGGAGAAGGAATTATAAATATATTATATATTCCATGGTTATAATGATATAAATATGTTTATTTATCACTAATAAAATGGAAAAATGTTATATTATTAGAATATAATGAAGCAATTTATATCATTTGAATAGTTTGGAATGAAACGTACTATAAAATGACCAAATGGCACAAAACTGTGTAACAATTGTAATGATAAAGGTCATATGAATACTTTATATAATGGATAGAAAAAAAACTTCTATAAAGAGCATAAACTATGGAAAAAAGGGGAATTATTCACACAAATTTCACATGTGTAATGGGATCCTTCTACAGAATATTTCAACGGGTGAGTACCAAGATTTTTTAATCACTATAATTGATATAAAAGTTCCTAATTATGTGGTGGCATATAATATAATCATTGACTGGTATTTATTTAATATTTTTTTTATTTTGGAATATTTCACTCTTTTATGTCTTCCATATATCAAAAGATAATTAAATATTTCCCTTGAACACTACGGAGGGAATTGTCAGCCAAGACTACAAGTGGAAATATTACTAAAATAAGGATGTGTTAGTCAATTGCCAATATAACACATTGAAATATCCACTTATCAAAAAATGATTATACTTATTATTATTTATGTTTTTTATAATCCATTTTATGGATTGGATTTCCAAATAAATTTTATAAATATATTTTTCAATAGAATGAAATTGGTATTCATTATGAAAATGTGGGATTTCTTTTATTTAGAAGGAATAATTTATCATCTAGGCCATTTTTAGATCCACTTAAATCTGCTCTTATAAATATATATTTTAGTGAATAAGTTAATATGGAATCTATAAATATTAAAGTTAATATTAAAATTGATGATATACTTATTACATATAAATATATTGATATATTTTTAGAGGAATTAATCTATCATACAAAAACGAATTATGTTGAGATTTTTGTTGATTTAATACAAGATAGAAGTCCAATATAAAAGACTCCCCATGTAATGGATGATAAGGAAATAGTTCTATTTAACAAAAAATGCACAATTTGTCTTTTAAGGGTTTTATAATCCAATTTTTTCATGTAAAGGGGGGGGGGCTATTATTTTAATGATGAATAAATAAGGATATATGATTATTTTAATTGATTATATAGAAATAAATTCAATTCTTATAAATAACATTTATAATGTAACTCACTTTGATAACCTGTTTGATCAACAATATCGAGCCCAATATTTCTCGAATATTAATAGGGATCTGGATATCATCAACCTTTTTTAAATAAAGATGATATTATGAAGGAAACATTCTATAAGATGTATGGAAATAATGAGATGATAGTAATCCCGTTTGTATTCAACAATGATCCTTATATTTTTATGGATATAATGAATTGATTATTCAAGTAATATATCCATAATATTTTAGTGTTATTTATTGATACTATCATAGTTTAAATTAAATTCTATGAGGACCATGCAAATTAATTATATATTCAAATAAATATTGTATTAGGAAATTATTTATATGGAATGAAAATGTTTATTTTATTTTATATTATTTTTACATAGATGAAATATTTGTAAAAAAATAATGAAATAGGAATTTAATTGATCTCTTACACCGATAATACTAATCTCTATAAATATTTTCATTGGTTTAGAGGTTTTCTATCAGTTATTTTTTCAAAACAATTCTATGTTTGATGATGAATAAATACAATTTATAAGTATAGGGGTATGTTTATATAAAAAAAGAAATATTTTTAATATTTTAATGAATTTATGGGGAAATTAGTAATTAATCTGATATTAGATCTATTATTTGGTGGGGTGGATCTTTATTATATAATAATTCTTTAAATAAGGGGTATGGTTGTTTCATTATATAGTATTTTAAAATCAATTCTTATGCATCAAGGAAGAAAAGGGCCTATGAACAAATCAATCCAACCCATGACCTTGAGTTTTTATATATAATCTATTCCTTGAATATATGGATGAATTCACTCAATTTATAATGATATGATATATACAAATAATATAAGATACTGTAATACATATATTCATTGAAATAGATATACATGAGGAAAAGTTAATCGCTTGAGCTACTCAGATATTATTAATTCTCAATAAACTACCACCCAAGGGAGATAAATAATGAAGAAGATATATAAAACACAAAAAATTTCATACATAGATATTAATCATATTATATTATTATTCCTTATATAACACAATGATCCACACCAAATTCATATAGGTATAGTTACTTTTGGAAACATGGATACCTAATCAACTTGTTATGGAGTGAACTATTTGATCTCCTACTATGTTCTTCGTAATAGTAAACCTTCATGGTAATATAATAAATAATACCATTCTCTATAACATATGGAATTGAAACATAATAAATGGTGAGATTAGATTCAGAATAACCATAAAAAACTGTGATATCAACATAAAAATAGAATAATTCTATGAGAACATGATAATAAAATTTGAAAAACATACACTGAATACCATAAATAATAAAATATATTTATGGAATAAATATTGGAAATTCATAATACATAATCATAAATTAATCGAGAACATGATTCATAAAACCATAAAAATGGAATATGAAATGGATTTTTTGCATACACATTAGTATAGAAAATAATAAATTTTTTAGTCAAGGATAATTTACCAAAACCATCATAGTGAAATCATTTTACTCGCCAAATCATCATAATAGTCATATTTCAGTCCCAAGACAATATTTGATTATATATTCCATTACTGAAATGGGTTTACGACCCATTCTAATACATTTTATCCCACGAGAGACCATTCATTACCCAATGTATTTGAGGATGATATAAGTCCCATATATTGAATTATATATAAATATATTTTCCAAAATATCAAAAAAATAATCATGAAATCATAACCCATGAAAATTAATAGGTTTTATACACAATTATTTACCAAAAAATCCATTGGAAAGAAATGGGTTTTAGAAACATTTAATCATAACATAACGAGTTTAAAAAACATAGTTTATAAATATTTTTCATCAGAATAATAGATCATCTAAAGAGATAATAAGGTTGGTATCATTATATCATATCCCATGTAAATCTCAAGTAACATAAATGATTTTCATCTTTGAAGAAAATTATTTTGAAATATGAATTCAAACATTTCCAGTGAAAAATAACTATTCCTATACAAAAATTGTTTTTAAAATTATAAAAATATCCATAATATTAATGAAACAATTTTATTTAATTAAACCATGGAATAATTTATAGTAAAAATTACGTATGTTATTGTCTATACCATTAGAAAAAATAAATCTTTTCATACACATTAAAATGAATATTCCTTTCACATTTTAGGTAAAAAGACAAAATTTCTATATTAAAAAAATGAAGAATCCATTTAAACCATTTATAAAAAATAACACATGGGAAAATTACAATGAATAATTTTTTAAAAAAATTAAAAACAATATTTAAAAGATTTTTACAATTCATGGGATATGAAGAATTTTTTTTCTGGAAAGTGATTTATATAATTTATTTTTCAAAAAAATATTACTTCTACCTCAATAGTACATAAATAGTATAGAATTATATATAGATATGTATTCTAGATAAATACCTAGAGGATAAAGAAATAAATTATTTTCTTGATAGGTAAATCATAAGATTTATGTTTTCTTATAATGATGATTATGAAGGCACAAGGGGTGTGAATTGTATCCTTTTAAAAATCATCAAAAAATTAAAACATCCCTCCTAAAATGTAGTCAACCCTTCATTCTCAATCATACATAAGTCTTTACTATAAATAAATACTGAAAAAATAATATAGAATGGTTTAGGGTACATAAATCCCATAGTCTAGTCCACCAACTCTATACACTATGAGCATGGTGATGTTCACTAGTAAGACGTCTAATATAGGGAGATATGTAACTGTGTATAGGCCTTTGATAGCTTACAAGGCTTTTACAAGGCCTTCTAGTTCTTTTATAGGGAACCAAAATTTACACATTATACTTTGAAAAGTATACACTCTACCATGACTAAGTCGATTTAGATGATACTCCAATAAATCAACATAGATTGATTTTATTGAGAAAAAATCATTTGCATATAGTTGTTGCTGAGATTAAAAATTTTATTGGTTCTTCAACAATTCAACGAAATATTATAATAGTCTTCATTGTCACACTATAGTATTCTTCTTTATAAAAAATAAAATAAAAGTTTTCTCCATTGGTACATGCTTTATTTTTCATTAGGTTATACTCATAGAGAGGGAATATAGGGTATTAAAATTGTTTCAATTATCTCTTCAAAAGAATAAATCTTCAATATGAGTATTTTTTATCGATTATTTTTAATAGTGTATTCACATATCCTCACTTATATGTATATTACTTATCCTACCAGTTATATATATATATATAATACCCAGTAGTTTTACTGCTCCTCTTACTTCTGATACTTGAAATAAATTATGTTAATTATCATTATAAATATCCCCTAAATAGAGGGGAAACATTGTTCGCTCTATTCCATTAGAATAAATCTCTAATAAAATAATTCATTATAATTTGAATAACTACTATAATAATATATCCTGAATAATATAAGTATTGAATAATATAAATTACCAATTTAAATACAATCAAATATCCTTAAATTAAATCAAAATTGTTCCTACAACTCACTACAAACCTCCATAATAATTCAAATATTTGAATCTTAATAATCTTGTGTCATATGAATTCCCTAGAAAAATTAAATTGATGTAATTCATTCACTTCTATCCATAAAATATTCAAAATATTCTTCATAAACACTTAAATCATAATACTTATATTTAATGATAATTTATCTATATGATCAACCACTGTAATTCATCTATATAAATATGTAATAGATATAAATACCGAGAAACATATAAAACATCGTATCACCACCTAGTTATGAAACATAAAAAATATTTTGTTTTTTAATAATTATGACTATCCATAATCTCATCTATGTCTCTAGAAAACCATTTAAAATATATATCATCTCCCATAAAGATGATTATAGTTCTTGAAATTGCGGTGTCCATACCATGTTCATCCATGATCGAGTTTTGGAACATCTCTGCATTCCTCCAGGTGTCCATCATTTCTATCATGTTTAACAATTAGTGCATAGAACTTATCATCTCTATATAAGATCATATGATACGTAAGAAACTACATAATACATTCAAGCATGGAATTTTTTTTCACTAAATTAAAATACATTCTCCAACACACCCATGTCGTGTTCTTATATATCAAATATCATGAATATTGAAACATTTTAGAATAAATCAGCATATATAATGTTTCCATATTATTTACTGAATTTTTCATCTATATAATACATTAGTTCCATTATAATATCCAAGAAAACATGATCCTCAATAATATTGATGCAATAGATTGGATTTCATCAGAAGGTGATTCATTATGAATTTCATAAAGTATTTTAAATAAATCATGAAGGATTTGTGTACCACAACCACTATTTAAAACTCTTATATTTGTCATGTAATCCAAGAAGACACAAGACATTATATTTTAGCATGAAATATTGGATGGGGACCTCTAATGATTCATCACATAACTGATCGCCACTTCATCCAGTGAGGTATCCTCATGATGATAATTTTGTTATTATATAGAATGTCGAGTAGTAACGAGAGTTTAAAATTACTATATCATTGTATGATCCAAAAATATGTAGAAATATGTACCATATTAATTCATGGAAAAGTAATTATTTTGAAAAAATATTAAGTAGACTAGTAGATGGAGTCCGTAGGAAGATACGGTACATACTCAAAGTAATGTAGGGTTTATAAATATAATGTTGGGTTCATTAAATTCCTATGTATGGTAAATGAATCATATATTTTAAAGAAATTGATTTTTATAAAAAAAATCATATGGTTCGTTGAACCATATATTTAACATAAAATAAGGGTTTCCTAGATGTTGGGTTCTAATGTAGGGTATAAAACCCTTTATCAATCTGAACATCTTAACAACAGAATTAAATGAATGTTTAGATAATCAAAAAACCTTATAACAAATTTTTCCTATAAGAACTATTTTTTGTAAGTATTAATTTATTTCCAAAATTTAATGAATATAATCATTCTAATATATATAGTCCAAAAAACATCAAAAAAAAGAAGCAATAACATATGGAAAAACAGCAGTTATGTAAAATCATTGTAACATATAAGATAATTTATTGACCATCCAAAATACAATTTTAGTTTTCAATATAAAATATTAAAATAAAGATAAACATATTATATATCCTTCTCACCATATTTCGATTGATTCTGATATATGTACTATGAGTAGTAAAATAAAAATAGTATCTTTCCAAATCTGCTGACTTTAGAGTCATAAAAAAGCTGCAACAAATTCACTGAATTATTAGAGTACTAAAAAACCTTTTTTTACTTCCTTATAAACAAATTATTTTTATTTAAATATATTATCTATACAATATAATAATACACAGATGAATCTATTCATTTTATATTAATATATCATCTCAATAATGTGGTAATGTTATGATAAAAATTACATTGTCACTTGAACATCATGTAAAGAATTAGGTGAATTCTAGCAACATGAAAACGACAGAATTGGATTTCAAAATTCATAGTTGAATAGAATACAATATTATTATTATTTCATTAGAATAAACAACATATGTTTCCAATCACTAATACTTTTGTTAAAAAATAAGAAAAGTTACACACTAAATCTGAAACACTTAAACAATTATATTAGAATTTAAAGAATGGTGAGTTGAAGTAATTGTCAAAAAAAACATGAGAATGGAAATGATCCTCTGAACATTATACAAATTTTTTATAATTAAAAAACCCTAAATATCTCCCAAATATCACTATCCATTTTTATACCAATCAAAATATGATTTCCTAAGAATATAAAACAATACTATATATTTTATACTTTTAGAAAGAATATTAATTCCAAATTTAAATAGTATAAGTATAAAAAATATGTAAAAATTGACAATCAAAATTTTGATAACATTTTTAATAATATCAAAAGGGTGGGTTATGGGGATTGATATGAAAATTTTATTTTGAATACATGTAGAAATATAAACTCCCCCTATATTGATGCTTCATTTAAATAAGAAATCAAGAAATAATCAAGAATCCATGAAAACATATGAAATATTATTCAACGAATAATAATTACTTTAAATGAATGTAGTAAACCATATAATTCATGCCATAATAATAAAATATTTAAATACATTCCAAATATTTTTAATATGCACACCAAAAGAATTATCATATTTATAAATGAATAAAAAAAATTTCATAGAATTTTCATAAAATTATTTAAAAGTAATATAAAACAGAGGATTTTAAAAAAATTAATAATTTTTTTTATTTGATAATTTAAAATAAATGATTTTTCGCATTTCATAAATTATTATTTTTCATAAAATTATAATAAAACAAAATTTCACATAGAGTAATAGATTATTTCCACAGATATAGTTAATTTAAATAGAAAAACATTAAACACCTACTTACATGAATGATAGCCAGTTATATGAAGTCTTAGTAGTATTATTAATTGATGTTGGTTAATAAATTAATTCGATATATTAATTTATAAAATAATATAGTGGGAAAAGTATTTAACTATTTAAGAATAAGATTAATTAAATGTGTATGAATAAATGATAAAAATTAATAATTTTTTCTCCCCTTCATAAAGTAGTTAGTTAATGTAAATAAAATAATAAAATATAATATAAAATAATTCATACTGGTAAAAGTTCCATATCCATGAAATTTATCAAAAAAATTAATTTAGAGACGTTATTCCTTTTTAAAATAATTAAATTTAGAATCTATGTATTTTTCAAGAAAACAGATGATGATATAACAATGAAATCTACTGGTACAAAGAAATAAAATATAAAATATAAGTTCTTTCAGTATCGAAATTCATTTTGGGTCTAACATTGTTTGAAACTATATATTTAGGTAACCAAATTTGTTTTTTTAATAGAAATTTCTATTAAAGATACAGATAAGGGTTTGGAATAGTGAACCAAAATAAGACAAAAAGATTTATGTTTTTAAAAAAGTAATTTACATATCTATATTAATAACACAATAAAAAAAAGTACAACAAACAATATTTTTTTGTTCAAATCATGAATAAAATAATTTTTATCTAATTATGGATTTTTTTTTCAACTACCAAGGCAATGTTTTCAGTTTTGAATTTTGTTTTCAAACAAAATTTGATTCAAATAGTTTTCTCAATTAATTAACATACTATAATCATCATTCCAAGGTAGAATTTCGTCTAATAATTTATGACTTGTATTTTCACATAGATAATTAGAAATATTTGGATAATTAGATCATAAATCATGATTTTTATTTAACAAAATATCTTTATAAATTGAAATAGAAACATAATATATTCTATTTTGTTATGTATATTATTTATTGATTTAAAATTTTCTTGAAGCATAAAAAGTATTTACCTAGTTCATCCTTATAAATATTTTATGAATCACAGTTTTAAGAGTTAAATTATTATAGATCATTGTCATAATCCATATTAATAATATTGGATATTTTTTTTTATCCTCATCATCAGAGTTTAACATATATTCATCACTTAGATCCAAATTAATTGAATAAAAAAATCCAATGCAACATGGAGTGAAACTTTTTCATTTTTTATAAAAATATGACATATATATTATTCCTATATATCTACTCCATAGTTCTTTATCTACTCCTATAATTCCTAATTTGATTCTATAATTTCCCTTCCCATGGTAGAAACATAACTATTAGCTTTTGTTAATTTATTGGTTCCTTCATAAGAAAAAATGATTCTCTTCCACATATTATAAGTTGTAGAACATTGTGAAGCTTGATTAAATTCATTATCAACAATTAAACATATAATTACATTCATCTGGCATCATAGTTATCTTCCTTCACACCATCCCAATTTTATGGTTCTATAGGAATTTTAATTAGTTTAAGAATCTTAATATAAAAATTGATACTAATATTCTTCAAATAAATAGCTATGCAAGCATTACAGAATTCATAATTATCTCCATTAAAATAAGTAACAAGGATCATCGATATAAATTATTTATAATTATCCAATAAAATTTGTCTTTGTAAGAATATTTTACTCATTCTTGTTGGATCTAAACAGATATTCAATATTTCAAAAGACTCTTACCATTGAATATAATTTTAATGTAATAATGATTATCATAATGAAACAACAAGGTGTAAATTAAGTTTTTTAAATTTTGACAAACATAAAAAATTCCTCTGAAAATTATGTTTTCATTTACTTATCTCCTAATAATGAGTGAGAAGGAGAAATAGAAAGGGAAAATAATACACCAATGTGTGCATCAGGGAATATAAATATGCTTGTCTACTACACCAATATAATACTCTATGAGTATGGTGATTTTCAATATTAGTTCTTCTTAGCTACAGACCTCTAAAATAGATTAAAGAGATTTCATAGCATACAAGGATTTATAGGGACATTTGGTTCCTTTATAGGGAACCAAAATATCTATAGCTTATTCTGAGATGCTAACACTCCAACATGATCGTGTTTGTGTAGTTGATACTCCATAAAATAAATATAGTTTTATTTTATTTATAAATAAATATATATTATAGTTTTTGATGAAACTAATTGTATTATTTTTTCTTCATTAATGAAAAAAATAGAAAAATAGTATTCAATAATGCCCAAACTTAATATTCATTAAAAACTAATAAATAAAATTTTCTCCATAGGTTCATACTATCTTCTTCTTTTGGTTCCTTTCACAGTGAGATAATATTGTATATACTATGTATTTTAATTCTATATTCAATATCATAGGCCTTCAATATTTTTATTTTCAACCTATTCATTTTAACTAATAATTCATATCTCTAAATTTATATATTTATTACTTAAGATTATATATATGTGTTGAGTATATATATAGTAGTCACAAACTCTTCTTACTTTTTATAATCACAATAAATTGAGTCTATATACATAAAAAATATCCCTAATAATATTGTAGCACTATTTCACTCTTTAATTCTATAAAATAAGTATATAATAAAAGAATTAAACATAATCTAAATAATTACTCTCATAATATATCCCTAATAATAGCAGTGCTGAAAAATTTAAAACACCCATTTATATCCATTCAATGATCTGTAAAATTTGTCTTCAAAGATCTCAACAAATAGTCGAAGATCCATTAGAATAATTGAAATATTTAATTGTGCAAAATATCGTGTCCTCAGAATTCACTATAAACATGACATCGAAGTATTTAAATCATTTTTTTCTTCAAATATACAAATTAATTGTCACAAAATCTTTGATAATAATTCATATATTTAATGATAATTTATCTAGCTGATAAAATATTGAATTTCATCCACATTAAAATTTATCAAATAAAAAACAAAAAAAATACAATAGGTCATCGCCACCATCATATGAAATATTGATTCATTTAGAGATTTCTATATTTCTATTAATCCATAATATTTTTTATTTCATTATAAAACCACTAAAAAATATATTATCTCATTTGATACAATTCAAATGTTTCAATAATGAAGATTTTAAATAACGTTCATCCTCTCTTGAGTTCCTGAATAACTACAAATTCCTCCATCTGGTCTTAATTTCTAGTATGTTCAATATGCATAACAGAAATTATTTTGTCTTTATCTTACCACACAAGCTACCTATGAATCCATAAAATTTATTTCATTCTTTGAATTCTTTTTTTCCACCATAATAGATCTCCTACATCAAAACCATGTCAGGTTCCTATGTACAAAAACTCATTAATATTGCTACATTTTATAATAATTCAACATAAGTCCTTTTTCTAGATTTTAGTTATTCTATTATTCATCTCCTTCAGTATTTATTTTCATTTGAATAACCTAGTTGACAAGATTCTAAATAATTGAGATGTAGCATATCGACAATCAGCTTAAAGAATTTATTTTTGTAATCCAAAAAACATTTCAACATGACTGTGCCACATAAAAGCAACTACAATTCTTATATTCATCATATATGTATGGAAGACACAAAACATTAGTTTTTCAAAATGAAACAGTTTATCTAAATCTAATTTTTTCCCTCACATAATTTATCACCCGTTTAGAAGGTAATATATCAACATGAATAAAAAATCCTTATTATACATCAGGTTGAGTAGCAGTGTGAGTTCTAGTAGATAGTCTCCTAGTGAGATCCAAAAACAATAGGAAAAATTTGTGACCTTCATGCTTGGAACAAGTCTTGTTATAGGAAAATATTCAGTAGAATAACTCATGAAGTTAGTAGAAATGTCCGATATATTCTCAACAAACTATAGGGTTCATAAATGTAGTTTATAATTCCTGAATATAGCACTATGTTCAAGAAATTAGCATAGGTTTCATTAAATTAAAATGTACATTACATGAACCATACTTATGAACTAAAATTATGGTTTAAAAAAGTGTATGGTTCATTGAACAAATATATTACTCAAATGTACAGTTTATGAACATTTGGATTTAGAATTAAGGTTCCAACATATGGTGAAAACCACACTAAAAATATGATTATCTTAAAATCATGTTTTACTGAATTTTAGATCCTATTAACAGCGGATTTAGAATTTGTTGTAGAAAATTTAATTTTAGAAATCATAATAGATTTACAATGGTTCATGAATAGTATAAATCTAACATTTATGTCTCTTGATATCATCAAAACCCAAAAGAAATAACATTCTTGAAAACCTGTAGTTTTTCAAAATCATAGAATAACATAAGATAAAATATTTACCATCCAAACGAATATTGTTTTCTTTCAAAGTAAACTACATAAATCAAGAAAATATTTTGAATTTCTATTGCATCAAGTCATGATTGATTTTTATATCTGTATAATGTGTAATAAAATAAAAATAATATCTTTCCAAATCTATGGACAGTAGAGTTTTCAAATAGATATAGAAGATTTAGAAAAACAAATTAGAGTACCATACCATCTTTTTCACATGTAATTATAAACTAATGATGTTTATATAAATTTATTAGTTATCCCATATAATAATATGAATAAAAATCATGTCACCATTTCTTGAGACACCATCATAATTAAAATGTAGCATAATTATACAAAATGAAATGTCACTTAAACATATAGTAATAGCTTATGTGAATGTTGGAATCATCAAAAATACTAAATTTTATTTTGACATCAACAAAATGAATGAATATAATTTTCCTATCCTCCTATTGAAACAAAACTCATAATAATATGATCACTGTTAATTTATGTATAAAAAAATATAGTGACATACTAAATATCAATCACATAAAAAAATTATTAGAGAACAACTAATCAATGATTGAAGTAATTATCAAAACCAAGTTTGTATGATCATGGAAATGATACACTAAAAAATATATTCATTAGAATCTTGAAAAAAATCATATAAATATTAATATTTTAAAATAAAATATTTACTACATCAGAAAAGATTTTATGATATGCCTCACGATATAAAGAAACTTTTTTTGATATATATATATATATAAGTTTATATATATATATATCCAATAACATCCATTATAAGAATGATAAGTGAAATTTTTCGGAATAATATTAACTATAAAAAAAGAAAAAGTTGTGAAAATGGAACATGTCTCATATAAATTAAAGTGGTCCAGATGTCCCCTTACCTAATGTCTCGACTCTCATCATATAAATTTTAATATTATGAATAATAATTGTAGCTTTATTATACTCTATTTGAGTACTATACTCATATATACAGTCTACATAATAGTACATAATGTTTATAACCTATACACAACATGTACTTTTTAAAATATCATCATCCCAAACTCGATGAACAAACATCATGTGCTAATGAAGAACAGACAATGTGATCTGAATTTCTGAATAGTAAACCTCCAAAATTTTCACGAAACCCAATTTTCTCCCCAAAAGATATATATCACCCCTGAATGGGTCCTATGAAATGATAATAAGCATCTAACAAATACAATCATAAATATATTGGGATATATGGGAAACAAATTGATATGTTGATGTCATCCCATGAAGAATCACCAATATTTTGTCTTAGAAACTATTGTTCGATGATTTGGCTCCTCCCGAGTTATCTAGAGTCACCTCCCTTAGACTCTCCCTCTGTATATAATGACCCTGACTATTATGATTAAAATTACCATTTTTATTTTGTTAAATTTCTTATGGTTAGAGAAAACACATGATATTATTTTGTTTTATTATATCCAATTGGATTTAAATTACTATTATGTATCATTATTGTATGTAATATAGTCGTGGAAAAGTGATCAAATGATTGGTATAAATATAGGGTTCTAACAAATCCATTTTATATAGACTAAGGATGTGACGACCTCAACTAATAAGATCATGCCGTATGAATCCCATTTATCATAGCTTTTGTGGGTGGTAGAATTTTTGGGATTGACTCTAGAAAAGCTCAAGTTGAGATCCATCAAATTAAGCAAGATTGAAACCATTGAAAGTAAAATTTCATGACAACCGAAATCCTAACCCAAACCATGTTCATTGAACGGCCCCATGAAATCACCAACATTACTCACCTTACTCTTACTGTGTATATTGGTGTATTAAAGGGATATAAATCCAGACCCTATCAAAATGATTATATACATTATTTTTTATAGAGAAATGAAAATATTTTCATCCTATTTTTGTTAATTTGTAAATTGATTATATTTTGATATAATAAATATCAAGTTATATTTTCAATTAATATTAAAATTAAATTAATGAACTAATGAATTAATGTATAGTATAAATAAAAACCTTAATTGAATATTAGTATTATATAATATTTATTAAATATAAATGATCAAAAAAAATTATGACGTCAAATGTAATTTTTTTAATGGTTTGAAAACTATTATTCTTAAAAACCCATTATATTCAATAAATGGCATTCATTATATTATAAGTGAAAATTTATAAAATTTGGAAATTATTTATATTAAATGAATATTATTTTTTGATTCAAAATATCAAAATTATTAAATAGTGAATTTTCTAAAAAAAATTATAAGACAACTGATTTGTCGTGTAAAAACTAAATAACATTTAAATATAGACTATTTTTTATAACATCATAATTACCCAAATGTGATATGATTAGTAATATAAATGTTATACATTAACAAATATATTTCTTCTCTTTAAAATAATATGGTTTTAAGTTTTTCTTATTTATTTTTTAAATCCATTATGAATCCACCAGGACTAATAATATATTTTAAGATTTTAAAATCATTTCCTAAATAGTGTGACTCAACTCAACATCATCAGGGTTATTATTTTAATAATTTGGTGTATTGGAATATTAAAATAATAAATTGACTTAATTTTATATAATAAATCAGTAAAAACAAAGGTATTGTTTTTTGTTTTGTAAAATTTAATATTTATAATCCAAAACCAAAACAATAAAGAAATCTCCATCATTTCCTATATAAACCCACCCATTCTCCCATTAATCTTCAATGAAAATACATGGATCATGTTCTTTATCTTACCTCCACTCCCTAGAGTCCTCGCATTGAACATAGAATCATTTAATAATACCCTATCAATCCTTTGGAGTCACACACCCATGTAAGTGATCTTCCAATCTCCTTTTTTTCAGACACTCCTCTTAAGTTATATATTTCAGTTTCCATTTTATTATATTGGGAAATGTTCTATAATATCCCCCCTTAAATTCAATTTTATGTATAAATGATGATATCCCCTTCCACTCTAATTTACACATCCTATTCACAATTATGTTTTTTTGAAAGAAAGAATCATATTCTCCTTATGTACACATATTACTATGCTGAAATTTGATATGGGGTCTTCCGCACTCCTCATTTATCGAGCAATCCTTTTTGTGTTAAGTCTTTCATTTTCAATTTTTTGATATTTTAATATGTTCTTCTATCTCTCCCTTACATTCCATTTGATGTATAAATGATGATATCCTATTTAAATGTAATTTATTCACCATATGAAACTTTATATACATATATTACTTTTCCAAAATATCTTAAGGGATACTCACCTTCACTTCTATATTCGTGATTATTTAAGATCATATGAATTATGTTACCATTTAAAAATATTTTTAAATGTTTTTATGTGTCACTATTACTTCCAATTTTATTTTGAAATTTATATAGACCCCTTTCACTATCGTCTACCATTTTTAGTGACGTTTTTAATGAAATTATTATTCCAAAATTGCACTGTGATTTTCAATACCAAATTTTTTTTTGGAAAGGGTACCATAAAAGTTTTTCTATCAATGTTATCCACTTTTTTGAAAATATACTTATTTATTGGGTAATTTATTTTATTTATTTCACATTCCCTGATCATTGGATAAATTTTTACGATGAATGAATCCATATTTTATCACCTATGTGTCACACATTCGCGAGATAATGAAATTTTTATGACAGGTATGACCAAATAGAGTTATAATGTTATATATAATATTTAGTATCATGATAAATCATATTAGTATATGGTTGTACCTGATTCATTTATGGGTCTTTTTTTACCATGAGGTCTTGGTTGATTTATTCTTGACCTATGTTTATGATTTAATTTTTTTGTTGTTTCCATATTTTCCATGTTATAATTATCATGATATATCATGGAATATTATTCATGTTCCTTTTATGAATGATTGATATTCATATTTTATAACATTTATTATCTTCTCCATTTAATCCCTTGTTTATTCTGTTATTGATCTTTATATCTCACCCCATTCTTATGATTTTCTCTATGATATCGCATTCAGTTTTAAGATCCTTGGAATATTATGATAATTTCAATGAACTGTTCATTAATTCTTTTATATCATGGTATATGTTTTTATGAAATGTACATAATACGCAAATAAACTATACTCATCAATATTTTGGGTTTTAGAAAGTATAATTTTTTGTAATAAAAAAGGTATAAATATTTAATAAAGAGCTGGGTTGTTATTTTAACACCGTGAGATTTTATGAGATTTATTCTTTTTAATTTCTTTCATATCTTCTGTTGTACGCTACACCAAGATTATCATGTGTTATACGCAATATCGTATTAACTTGCAGTATACGCAACACTATTCTTGGATCGTGTCACACATAATTTCAAGTTAGTTTGATAGTAGTAATTCTACGCAACATTGAGTGTATATATATATATATATTCAATGTGTAAATGAAATATGGTTGGATTCTGTTATACGCAACAACAAAGGAGTCTTTCACTACACGCATCCCTGACTTGGCTTGCATTACACGCAATCACGACCTTCCTCAATAGCGTGTGTTGTACGCAATACCAGGTTTCACTAAACAACGATATATGGCTATAATATTATTATTAACTAGCCATTATGAATAGTATTAACTAAATTTTGAATTTTATAACATTATCCTTCATCATAAACATTTTCTAGAACATGGTATGAGAACAAAATTAATTTTTCGGGTAAAATAAGTATTTTTCATAAAATGCATTTTTCCAGCCTTTTGATGGTGCACCCATTTTAAATATAATTTTTGACAAGTTTAAAAGTGAAATTTGAAAAAATAAAATTCTTCACTAGAATCAGGATATAAAAATTACTGTGGATTTATTTTTCATATTATTCAGATGACTTTCATATTTTCATGAAAAGTAAAAACACTGTATATTTTAATTAAAAACAACTTTTTTTCATCGTAATAATTTTAATGGTTAGATAATAATATTGAATGGTTTTAAGGTATAAATAGATTATGTTTTTACATTTAATATAATGTATGTTATTACTATTAATTTTACATTGAATTCATTGGTAAAAACATTTCAATCTTTTGCAATGTTTTAACTTTTAAAACTCATTTTCTTAACATGGGATTAATTTTAATTTAATTTCTGCAACTTATTTTATTTGAATTAGGAAAAATGGATTCCATATTTGGAATCAGCAGGTCCAAATTATGTTAATGGGATACTTTTTATTTTTGGGCATATGAATAGTAACTACGGTACATTTTATATACCATAGTTAATTGTAAATTGGGTAATTGAGGGTAAATATAATATTATAAAATTACTCTAACACTTGTCATAATATAATTGGATGCTTATATTTCGTCCTATGGAATATTATGGTCCAAATGGAATCCATTGGGACCCACATGGATGTGATTAAGACCTTTAATTTATTTTATTTAAAAGAAAGTGAAATATGCCTAACTCAAACATTAATAACTAAACTATTTTAATATAAGGTTATACATAATATAAATTTGGTTATAAATACTCATTTGAAGGCTAAAATATTTTTCTTTATCATGGTAATTTATTTTTAATTTTTAGGAATTATTTATTTACCTTATTATCTTATACATTAATGATGTAAATTTTTTATTTAGTGAAAAATGAATAATATATTTTTATTGAAATAATAATACACATCAAAAGGCTCCAAAACCCGAAGAAGACATATTTCTAATGTATATATAAACCCTAATCATCCAATTTCCGAATTGGTGACCATTTGGATACTTATAAAGAATATTATGACACTTGTATTATTTTATTTTAAATAATTCCAAAGTTATCACCAACATAATTTAATAAATATAAAAATTTACATGTTGTGATTTTAAGGTGATAAATTCGAGTGAAAGTATTATTATGAAATATATAAGATTTATCTTCATCATAATATTTTACTTTTAATTTTTATGCAGCAAATAAGCATATTAAATAATTATACAAAAATGATGTACTAAATAATTTATTAAGAGATATACCAAATAAATGGCTTTAAAAATATTAAAATAAATATTATATAAACTATTTAATGTGCCCCACGAATTTTCTAGTGAAATTTGACATGTTTAGAATCTATTAAATATTTTGTTTCGAGTATATCCTTTGTGTGTATTTTATTTAAATTAAAATAAATGAATAGTGTCAAAATTGACACTATTGATATTTTATAGAAATAACATATTATAAAATTGTTTAAAAATCACAAATATATTTAACAATTATAAATTGATATTTAAATGGTCTAAAATGTCATAACGTATCCTATTATGGATAGTTCACAACACAAAGATAATTATTTATAATAATTTTTTAATTAGAATCTTATTACCTGAAATAAAATTAAATAGATTAAATAATGATAAATCAAGTTGATAATGTCTAAACTAAATTCCCAACGTGTATAAATTTTATTGGTTGATGAGATTACAACCCTATCTCATATAATAATCGTATTTGAGTCGTTTTAGGAGGTTTTTTGTTGAGATTTAATCTACTATAAATTAATATTTCTTATGTTAGCAAAGGTGCCCCTCTCCTCCCTTATAAAAAGGGCACCCCTTTCCTCTTCTCTTCACACCCTTTTGAGCCTTGAAGCTCATCCAACCCTTGCCAATTACTCTTCTCAACCTCTCAAGTTATATCATAGAGGTTATTGTCTTCTCAAAAGACCAACTCTAGTGCCCTATGAAGAAGTTTAAAGGAGGTGCATCGAGGAAGAGGTAATCTCTTCTACTGACTCTTTCAAGTTTTTTTCTTCTTCTACTTACTATTCTCTAGTTGTTTCATTATAAAGTAATAACATAAGTATTTATTATATACTGATATGTTATTATAAATATGAAACAACCATATTTCACCTTCTATACATCCTACAGAAAATGAAATCACCACACGTGCGTACGTATGGAATACCGTCTCCACACCGTGGTGTAATTAGTGTTTCCACCACCACCTTACTTGGATGGGTATAGTGGTGTGAAGAATAACTATATATTGTTATTATAACATCTTACTGTTTCAGAGATATTATATCATCCACTGCAATTAAATTCAATAATTATGGGAATGATATCATCGCTCGTGCGTACGTACGGATTACCGTCTCTACGATGCGATGAGATTCATTCTCCATGTTAACCATTCATGAATGATTATAAAGTATATATAATGAATAATAATGAAATACATGACATGATAAAGCTACTTTATTTATGTATATATATAGATATTTCATCTACTTACATCCATTCAAGTCAATAAGGAAATGAAAACAACGTTTATACATTCGTACGGCCTACCGTCTCCATGAACGGTTTATTTCATTTCATTAATCTATCTGTTATATATATATATATACTGAATATATATGATATATAAATCATGATTTACAATTTTAGTGTAATTAAATCATGATAAAAGTAATAATAATATCAAGAAAAACAAGTCCAAACACGTACGATAAATAAAACGATTTGACCCAAAAAGCTTCTTTAACATGGAATTTACAAAAGAACGGGTAATATAAAGTCATAAGTGAACCATATATGATATCATAACAACGAATATTTTTTTTAATAAGTTAATGACATTATTTAAATCATTATATAGGAGTCTCAGACACATAAGGAAGAAATAGGACATAAGGTAAGGGATAATTTTTCCAATCTCATTCTTATCTGAGATTGTTTATTCGTACGTATTTACTAGGGTTATGTTTATCATCCATGTCCATATGTTCCAAATTTTTTTCATAAAATGTTTGATTTTCTTTCATGTAAGTCTAAAGTCATTTTTAAACTTTTTTACTTTTTCCACATCATATGGAATCAATATTTCTTTTTTTTACCATACAAGGTATTTATTGACTTCTCTGAAAAAAGTACGAGAAGATTGTTTTTTTCACTTATACGGCATGAATGGATTTTTATGGTTTCATAAAGCCCTATTTATATGAATATTACTCTACAATATTTCATTATTATTTTCAATAAAATCCCTTTCTTTTAAATTATCATCGCATTTTGTGAAAAGAAAATGATTTTGAAAAAGAAAGGATATTTTCATTAAGAATTCATTTAAAGTGTTTTACCAAAACCATTTTCCATATTAGATGAAATAATTTCATATGTGTATGTTTCAAGTATAACAACTCTATGATTTACATGGTTTCGATTTTCTTATCATGAAATGATATCCATTTGTTTTATATGGATTATGTTATTATAGGATGATGTTTATTAAATCCATTTTTATTCATTGGGTTATAATGAATGATTTAGGTTTATGTTGTGGAACACTTAAGATTGGTTTTATTATGTGATGGAAGGGACCTATATCTCCCTCAAATGCATTGGGTAAATATTTATATCTCATGAGATAAACATGGCTGGAATGGTTAGTTAATCCGGTTCAGTGTTACAGGACTGGAATGAGGAGTGTACACGATTCATAAAGGGACTTTGTCCACTAAGATGGTCTTGGCAGCAATGCCTTGGATAATATGGAAATAATATCATGTTATTAATGGTTTTCCACAATTACATGATTTATTCCCATGAAATTTTATAATGATTGATGTTCTATTATGATCTATTCCTTACGTACTTCCATGTTTTATGTCATTGCTCAAAATTTGGATGTTTAAACATTATGTTCATGTTTTAAAGTTCAAATGTATATGGTTTGTTTTATTTTCTCCATGCATACACTTATTGAGCATTTGATCTCACCCTTTATATTTTTTCTTTTCCCCAGGATATAAAGAAAGGTTTTAGGTATGAAAACACAAGGGGAAGATCTTTATGGGAGATGTTGTATATATTTCTCCATGATTAGAATATTATATTCCATGTTTCCAAAGAAACTAAACTATTACGGTCCTTTGGTGTCTGTTTTTTTTGTATTAGATATTCCAAAAAAGTATTTTAATGTCCATGTACGTTATGTTTGGGTCTCTACAGTTGGTATCATAGGAATGGTTTAGTCAACCGTTGGAAACTAGGATGCGAAAACATTAGTGAGATCTGTAGAGATATTTCTAAGGTATGTCTA
Source organism: Viscum album (assembly GCA_963277665.1). Lineage (NCBI taxonomy): Eukaryota > Viridiplantae > Streptophyta > Magnoliopsida > Santalales > Viscaceae > Viscum > Viscum album. Next base: position 22,371,738 of record OY728119.1, on the reverse strand, counting down.
GGGATGTCCCTAAGGTTAAGTATAACTATAGGTTATAGTCCTAGGATTACGTTAAAGATCATAGAATTAAACCTAATATGTTAGATATTGAATGTAATTCCCCTTTATTAAGTTGTTTTCCAAGAATGATTTCTTCCTCTCACACTTTTCTTTTTGGGATTTAGATGATGGCTAGAACCTGAAGGAACTGTGTTGATCAATGTAATGGACAATGCAATCGTTGTCCTCTTGAACAACCAAATGATATGTGAAATGGAGTGAAAAATCATATTTCTATACATACAGAAGCTATGAATCATTCTGGACTTTCGAATGAGGAGAGAAGGGAATAATATTCTATTTGAGTCCTTCATGAGGCAACATCCACCTTCTTTCAGTGGGTCTTCTGATCCACTTGTTGCTAAATAATGGATTAGTATCATTGAAAAGATATTTTCCATTATTTGTTGTTCAGAGCATGAAAATTTAATTTTGGTTGTTTACCATTTAGAAGGTGAAGCAGACCAGTGGTGGACTCTAATTAAGAATACAATCCCCCAAGATGAAATTAAATCATTGGAATGGGACAAGTTCAAGAATTTGTATTTTAATAAGTACTTCCCTTGTATTCTTCGAACAAGGATGGAAAAGGAGTTCCTTGAGCTTAAGTAGAAGGATCATGAGTTTGTTGGTATATACGAAGGGAATTTTACAAGGCTTTCAAGGTATGCATTTGGATTTATCATCCAACCTGAAAGTAAAGTTGATCAATTCTTCAGTGGCTTAAAAACAAGTCTTTGAAGGGCATTAGCTATAAGAGACTTCAGTAGCTATGAAGAAATTTTGCATTGTTCTATCATGGTAGAACTGGAAGTTGGTGTTACATATCCATCTAATGGTTTTGACAAAAAAATAAATATGAAGTACAAGGAGAAATCTCAAAATAATGATGAAAAGAAGATGAATGTTTCTTTATGCTCAAAGTGCGGAAAGAAGCATGGTGGAGATTGTCATAAAGGGGTTATAAAATAGATTTAGTGTAGAAAAGAAGGTCATCGAGTAGTTGAGTGTAGAAGTAATGGAAAAAGGGCTTCTAATGATGTGAATAAAGAAAATACTACAGAGAACCCACCACCAACACTTCAATGCTTCAAGTGCAAAGAAATGGGGAATTATGCTTATCAATGCCCTAATCTAAGGGTTAATGATGATCAACGTGAGAAACATCTTAAGGAAAATGATAAAGGAAAGTCACATGTGATCACTATTTGTGATGTTGAGTATTACAATGATGTTGTGTAATGATTAAGTGTGTAGGTAATGGTATTTCAAAATAGTATCATGGAATCTCATTTATGGTACCATAGAATTTTGGAATATCTGTGTACTGGTTTTCAATAATTATATGGTACCGGTAACCATGAAAAGGGATTGAAATATTTTAGGAAAGAAGATGATATTCACATAATAAAGGGATAAAGAAAAAATTAAATGTGCTCATGACTGATATGAGGAAAAATTTATATCATGGTTTGAGTATATATAAATTTAGGGATTTTGGTATGTGGAAAGTGTTAAACTTTGATAGAATTCATGTTTTCACTAAGGTTCAATGGGTATTCATTTTTCAATAGAAAACATCATTAAGGAATTAAAATGCTTGTAATTTGACCTACAAGATATATCGTTTGATATATTAGGGATAAATGATGGTATTCACGTGCTTGTTATATGACCTTTTTAGTAATCGTTCTCTTTATACTATGAGTTTGGAAAGAAGTATTTTGTATAAGCCTAAAGATTGGAATGGATTATGTTGAACATAATTTAGTATTTTTTAAGGCTAGAACTTTTTTCAATATTATTGTTCGAATGTTATAATTGTGTAGTTTAAGAAAAGGGACAACATGCAGGACATGCAACAACCCATCGCGTCAGACAAGGTTGTGGGAATCGAACCCAAAATCAAAGTACGACAGGCCTTTATTGCCTACAACTAGCCTACAGGAAGTCCCTTGTTAGTATAAACTAGTTTTATTATATTAAGCGGTATGATAGATGAAGTATAAGTCCATTTTTGGAATCATATACGATTGACCTCACCATAGATGGACTTATGTATATTTTATAACTTTTTCTAACATTATGTCTGAGATAGATGGATTGACCTATCATTCTATCGTATGATCTTCTAACACTTCACAGAAGACAAATTCAACTTCATTTCATTAAGAGATGAAGTGGAAATTGTTCAAGAAACAAACAACAGTGATATTGTACCAAAATCAAGTAAGTATTTCTTTTAATTCAAAAAATATTCAACATTAGGAAAATGATCTTGAAAACCGAAAATTTTTTCCTAGTTCCTTCATATCTGATGAATCAGATGGTACCTTATATCATCAGAATTTTATGGCTTTGTGACTGTTGGATTTATCATTTCCATCTCCTCTACCACTCTCCATCAAAACACGATGCTTTTATTTCTCTCCCATATCCAAATTGTCACCTATGTTATCCTATGTGGAAACCTAGTGATTAGTTAATTGGGTAACTGTTACATTTCATACTATATTTTTTAAAGATAAGTTTTGGTATTCCATTTTAGGATGTTGGTTTCTATGAGAGAAACTCTCATGTAATAAACCAGTTATAACCCTGATGAATTTCGAGGGCGAAATTCATTTTATGGTGGTAGAACGTAACACCCCGAGATTTTATGAGATTTATTCCTTTTAATTTATTTCATATCTTCTATTGTACACTACACCAAGATTATCTTGCACTATACGCAAGACTGTATTAGCTTGCAGTATACAGAACACAATTCCTGGATCGTGTTACACACAATTTCACGTTCGTTTGATAGTAGTTATTCTATGAAACATTGAGTGTATATATATATATATATTTAATGTATAAATGAAATATGGTTGGATTCTATTATATGCAACAACAAAGGAGTCTTGCTCTGCACGCAACCCTGACATGGCTTGCATTACACGTAATCGTGACCTTCCTCGATAGCGTGTGTTGTACGCAATACCAGGTTTCAGTAAACAACGATATATGGTTATAATATTATTATGAACTAGCCATTATGAATAGTATTAACTAAAATTTTAATTTTATAACATTATCATTCATCTTAAACATTTTCTATAACATGGTATGAAATCAAAATAAATTTTTCGGGTAAAATAAGTATTTTTCAAAAAATGGAGATTTGCAGCGTTTTGATGGTGCACCCCTTTTAAATACAGTTTTTGACAATTTTATTAGTTCAGTTTGAAAAAATAAAATTATTCTTTGGAATCAGGATATAAAAATTTACATTGGATAAATTTTTCATATTATTCTGATAACTTTTATATTTTAATGAATAGTAAAAACATGCTATATTTTAATTAAAAACAACTTTTTTTCATCGCAATAATTTATATGGTTATATTATAATATTGAATGGTTTTAGAGTATAAATAGATTATGGTTTTACTATTTAATATAATTTATGTCATTACCATTAATTTTAGATTGAATTCATTGGTAAAAACATGTCAATCTTTTGCAATGTTTTAACATTTAATACTCATTTTCTTAACAATGGGGTTAATTTTAAATTAATTTCTACAAATTCTGTGATTTGAATTAGGAAAAATTAATTCCATATTTGGAATCAGTAGGTAGAAATTATGTTAATAGTCTACCTTATATATTTGGGCACTATGAATAGTAACTACGGTAAATTTTATTTACCATAGTTAAAGGTAAATCGGGTAATTAAGGGAAAATATAATATTATAATATTATCCTAACACTTTTATTAATATAATTGGATGATTATATTTCATCATATGGAATATTTCGGTCGAAACGGAATCCATTGGAACCCACTTGGATGTGATTAAGAACATTATTTTATTTTATTTAAAAGAAAGTGAAATATGTCTCACTCATACTTTAATAATTTAACTATTTTAATATAAGGTTATACAGAATATAAATTTGGTAATAAATACTCATTTGAAAGCTCAATGGTTTTTATTTATCATGAAAATTTATTTTTAATTTTTAAAAATTATTTATTTACCTTATTAGCTTATACATTAATGATGGAGAAATTATTAATTTCGTGAAAAATCAATAATATAGTTTTTATTGATATAATAATACCTATAAAAAGGCTCCAAAACCTGAATAAGACTTATTGGTAGTGTATATATATGAACCCTAGCCATCCAATGGCCAACTTGGTCACCTTTTGGATCTTTATAAACAATATTATGACACTTATATTATTTTATTTTAAATGATTCCAAACTTGTCACCTTCATAATTTAATAAATATATAAATTTACATGAAGTTATTTTAAGATGATAAATTCGATTAAAAGTATTATTATTAAATATATTAGATTTAACTTAATCATAGGATTTTATTTTTAATTTTTATAAAACAAATACGTATGTTAAATAATTATACAAAAATGTTGTAATAATTATTTGTTTCATATATATACCAAATAAATGTTTTTAAAAATATTAAAATAAATATTATATGAACTATTTAATGTTCCCCACGAATTTTATAGACACATTTGACATTTTAGGAATCTTTTAAGTTTTTATATAGAATATATCCTCTATGTGAAATTTATTTAATCTAAAATAAATGATTACTGTCAAAATTGACACTATTGTTATTTTATAAAAATAACATATTATTAATTTGATTAAAAATCACAAATATATTCTAAAATTATAAATTGAAATTTATATGGTGTAAAATTTCATAAATTATCCAATTATTGAAAACTCAAAACACATAAGTAATTATTTATAACAATTTAAAAATTAGTATCTTATTACCACAAATAGAATTAAATTGATTAAATGGGGATAAATCAAGTTGATAATGTTTAAAATAAATTCCGAACATGTATAAATTTTATCTTTTGATGCGAATACAACACTATATCATATAATAATCGTATTTGAGTCATTTTAGGAGGTTTTGTTTGAGATTGAATTTATTATAAATTAATATATCTTATGTTACCAAAGGTGCCCCTCTCCTCCCTTGTAAAAATGGAACCCCTTTCCTCTTCTCTTCACACCCTTTTGAGCCTTGAAGCTCAGCCAAACCATGCCAATTACTCTTCTAAACCTCTCTAGTTATATCATAGAGGTTCTGGTTTTCTCAAAAGACCAACTCTAGTGCCCTAAGAAGATGTTTAAAGGAGGTGCATCAAGAAGAGGTAATCTCTTTTACCGACTCTTTCAAGATTCCATCTTCTTCTACTTCCTCTTATTTGGTTGTTTAATTATAAAGAAAAAACCAAAGTATTACTTATAAACTGATATTTTATTATAAATATTAAACAAAAATATTTCACCTTCTATCCATCCTACGGAAAATGAAATCACTGCACATGCGTACGTACGGAATACAGTCTCCACGCCGTGGTGTAATCAGTTTTTCCACCACAACCTTACTTGGATGGGTATAATGGTGTAAAGAATTAATATATATGTTTATTATAACATCATAATTATTCTAATATATTATATCATCCACTCCAATTCAATTCAATAATTATGGGAATGATATCATCGATCGTGCGTACGTACGGATTACCGTCTCCACGACGCGATGAGATTCATTCTCCATGTTTACCATTCAAGAATGATTATAAAGTATATATAATGAATAATAATTAAATATATGACTTTATAATGCTACTAGATTTATTTATATATATATTGCATCTACCTACTTCCATTCAACTCAATTAGGAAAGGAAAACAACATTCATGCGTACGTACGGCCTACTGTCTCCATGAACAGTTTATTTCATTTCATTTATCAATCTTTTATATAAATATATATACTGAATTTATATGATATATAAATCATTATCTAAATTCTATAATAAATAAAATCATGATATATGTAATAATAATATCAAGAACAACAAGTCCAAACATGTACGATAAATAAAATGATTTTACCCAAAACGCAGCTTTAACATGGAATTTACAAAAGAACGGGTAATATAAAGTCATATGTGAACCATATATGATATAATAATATTGAATATGATTCCTTAATAAGGCAATTACATTATTTAAATCATTATACAGGAGTCTCGGACACATATGGAAGAAATTAGACATAAGGTAAGGGATAATTAATCCAATCTCATTCTTATCCGAGATTGTTTATTCGTAAGTATTTAATGGGGTTATGTTTATCATCAATGTACATATGTTCTCAAAATGTTTTTATAAAATGTTTACTTTTCTTCAATGTATTTTTAAAGTCATTTTTACCCTTTTTTAATTTTACCACATCGTATGGAAGGAATCTTTCTTTTGTTTACCATACAAGGTACTTTTTGACTTTTCCGACAAAAGTACGAGAATAATGTTTCATTAACTTATATTGCATGAATGGACTTTTACGGTTTCATAACACTTTATTTTCCGGAATCTTACTCAACAGGATTTCATGAATATTTTCAACAATATCCTTTTCTTTTAAATTTTCATTGAATTTTTTGAAAAGAAAATTATTTTGAAAAATAAAAGATATTTTAATCAAGAATTCATTTCAAGTGTTTTATCAAAATAATTTTCTATCTAAGATGACATTTTTTCATATGTGTATGTTTCAATTAAAATATCTCTATGATTTACATGGTTTCACTTTTCTTATGATGAAATGATATCCATTTGTTTTATATGGATTATGTTATGATTGGATGATGTTTATGAAACTCATTTTTATTCTTTGGGTTATGATGAATGATTTATGTGTATGTTGTGGCACAATTAAGAATGATTTCTTTATGAGAAGGGTGGGACATATATCTCCCTCCAATGTTTTGGGTAAAGATTTATATCTCATGAGATAAACATGGTTGGAATGGTAAGTTAATCCAGTTCAGTGTTACAGGACTGGAACGAGGAGTGAACTCGATTAAGAAAGGGTCTTTGTCCAATAAGATGGTCTTGGAAGCAATGCCTTGGCTACTATGGAAATCATATCATGTGATTAATGGTTTTCCACAATTACATGATTTATTACCATGCTATGTTATGATGATTTATGTTCTATTATGATATATGCCTTACGTACTACCATGTTTTATGTCATTGCTCAAGATTTTGATGTTTAAACATTATTTTCATGTTTTTATATTCAAATGTATATGGTTTGTTTTATTTTCTCCATTATTACCCTTACTAAGAATTTGAGCTCACCCATTATATTTTTTCTTTTCCCCAAGATAAAAAGAAAGGTTTTTGGTATGAAAACAAAAGGGGAAGATCTTTATGGGAGATGTTGAGGATCTTTCACCATGATTGGAAGTTTACGTTTCGAGTTTCCAAAGACACTAAACTGTTACGGTCCTTTGGTTTCTATATTTTTTATGTCTTAGATATTCTGTAGAAGTAATGTAATGTCCATGTACATCAAGTTTGGGGTCTCTACAATTATAGTTGGATTTAGAGAAAATGTTTAGTTATTTACCGGAATAGGATTAGAAAACTCTATAAAATTAATTAGAGATATAAATAAGGATAAGAAAACATAGAAAAATATTTATTAGTATAGAGTAAGTGGTTTATCAAGAAAATATATTCCTATCTGAAGACTACACTTGTTATGGTTCTGACACGGATGTACTTAGGTGTAACAACTAGGACATGATGTTTTGGGCTTGACATGGGGTAATATGGTACATGACAACGATTCGTACATTACCCCTAGTTTGAACCTCCCTAGGGATATGCTTTGTTAAATTCATTTTCTCATTACAAACTAATTTTATGGGGATAAAAAACTTAAAAGAATATGTGTAATAAAATAGACCATGGATAACAAAGATTGAAGCCAATAAATTAACATGTTATGGAAAAATGTAATCCCTTTATTGGCCTTAGACCCCCAATTGTATGTCTAATAGTTTACGATACTCATCCCTAATTTTCCTTTTATACTAGCCAATGGCCATAATTTGGTGGAATTATAATAATAACCAATGTTAAGGGATATGTGATGATTTCCCCAATGAGATGCCAAACCCAATAGTTTTTTGAATCCCATATATCATTATGATACTATCTCCACTAACTCAAGTACTAAATAGAAACCTAGATCAAGATGACAATCCACCCCGCCCCCAAGAGAGAAAAAAATGTAATTGGTACTTTCATGTGAAAATTTCCACAGAATTTTAATAGATCATTTGTTCTCTTAATCACATAATAATGGATCGAGTCCATTGAAAATATCTTCTACATCCATCATTGTTACAAATAAGAGAATTTTATTCTGGATATTTTTCATATAGAGGGATAAGCTGATTAGTGGCTGGAATTGATCAAGAATACAAAGCTAGAGGAAGATATAAAAATATTGGAGAGGAATGAATTCCATAAAATGTTTTTTAATAAATATTTTCCTCACACTCTCCATATTAAAATGGAAAGAGATTTTTATTAACTCAATAATAAAAGATTATGAATCTAATGGGGAGTATAATTCAAACTTCTTAAGTCATTCATGATATTCCATTTCTTTTTATGTTACCCCAAAATGCAAGGTTGGTTACTTTTATATAGGGTTTAAACATAGTCAACGAATATCCATCATTATCTGTGAATTTTATTTCTATGATTAAATTGTCTAATTTCCCCTCAAAGATAAAATGTAGAAAATATAATCAAAAGGTTATAAAGGGGATAATTAGTAGAATTTTGAAATTAATTCCAGAATTTTGATGGAGAAATCTAATAGTGCTATGAAATTTAACCATCCCACATGTCAATGTTGTTGAAAAAAGCATGATATAAATTAACCAGGGGGGATGAAGAAATGATTTAGGCGGAGGAAGGAAGGGAAATGAGTTAATAATTGCTGATAGACAAATCTCATGAATGTGACAAATAAAAAGAATTCTCTAGTTAAACCTCAAAACATAGTCCATTTCTTCAACTGTATGGAACCAGGAAACTTTAAAAATAAATGCCCCCATTTAGTGGGTTTTCAGAGGCAACAACCAACTTCTAATGCAGTGAGGGTGATATTTTCCCATCAATGAAACCTAGGTGAATTTTGAAAACAAATTTTTTATAGGTACTCTAGTAATTCATTAAAGAACAAAGAACATAATTTTTTATTATAGTAATATACATTCCATCATAACATTAATTTTTTTAGCACTATCTAAACAAAAACACAAATCATTGAAGTAGAGATGTTATTGAACATTAAAAATGGGTCAATTATTTCATCCCAAAAATATAAGTTATCACTTATCAATTTTTGTCGGATGAACATCCAGGTGAACCTCATCATTCCCCCTTAAATGGGATTTTGATGGAATTATAGGCATGGATTGGATTTCCATATATAGAGAAATCATAAATTACAATGAGAAGGAAGTTGATCCCAATATAGATAATCAACCCTCAATTTTATACATGTGCAATGAGGAGGATGAATTATCTTTACCAGCATCTTCTTAATCATGGATATTATAACCCAATTAGAATGAATATATTTCTCAATTCCTTTAGTCTTTGGGGAGAACCACCATATAATAGTTTCTTATTATGGGGGTATATACTGATGTGTTATCTATGGAATTTCCTAGTTCTCCACTTAGCCGAGAGGTTGAGTTTTCGATCTATATTATACATAAGTTGTTTCCAAAATCAAACACTCTATATAGGATGACTATTATGGAAAATGAGGTGCTAATAATATAACTACTGTTGAATCTAGATAAAGTAATTATATTTGTAATTGGTTCACCAAGGGGAACTACAATCCTCTTCATCATGAAAAAGGATATGTCAATGTGCATTTTCATTGATTATCAGGATCACAACAAGATCATGATAAAGAAGGTGTATCCTTTTCCATGGATTGATGACTTCTTCGATCAGATATGTGGAGCACAATACTTCTCTAAGGTGGATTTATGGTTGGGATATTACCATGTTTGGGTAATCTAGGATGATATACCCAACACTTCATTTTGAAAAAGGTATGGGAACTAAGAGTTCAAATTATTTCCATTGAGACTCATTAAAACTATAGTAATATTCATAGACATAATGAATATTGTATTTAGTGATTACCTTGAAAAATTTGAGGTAGTATTTATATATGATATTCTAATATTTTCCAAAAACTAAAGAAGAGAATGAGGTTCACGTGAGCACCTTTCTAAATATGTTGTGAAAGTATAATTTCAATCTTACATACAAAAAGTGTGAATTATAATTGAATAAAGTCTCATTCTTTGGGAATATATAATAAAAAATGGGGTATCTAAGGATAATTCAAAGAAAATAAAAATAAAATAATTTATAAAGATAACATTTGTGATAGGTAACTGTAGATTGTTTTTTGTTTAGCAAGATATTATCATAGATTTGTGAGAAATTTCAATTGATTTTCAAACATGCTTACCAATATATCATGGAAGGGAGTCTTGTTTTCATGGAATCCTGAATTTCTAGAAAGCTTCAAGGAATTAAAAAGGAGGATTACCATTCTAACTGTTCTCACACTACCACAACTGGGGAAAATTTCATAATTTTCATTAATGGATAAAAGGTGGGGTTTGGATATGTTTTGATTAAAAATGAGAAATCCATTTCCTATACTTAAAAGATGTTGAAAAATAATGATAAAAACTATCACGTTCATGAATTGGAGTTGGCAGCTATGATCGTTTCATGGAAGATATGGATGCCTAATCACTATTAGAAGTATTGTAATATATATGATGATCACAATGCCCAAAATATATATTCACACAAAAATAGATTAATTAGTTCCAATTAAGATGTTTAGAGATCATCATGGATTAGTAATGCTCAATCCACTACTATCCTAGTAATAGAAATAGGGTTTGGTATGCTCTATGTTGAAATGAACCAATAATTCTATCATTAATGATAATTGAAAAGGATCTGATCTTCATGGATTTTAGGATCATGGACATGAGAGTTGTAAATAATGGAACATCATCAGTCCATTCAAACATTATTCATCAATCGTCTCTTTTAGATAGGTCAGTGTATTCTCAAAGAAATGGTGTAGGAATTCATAAGAGAGTGAAAATTATAATGGATGGGAAATCAATAGAGTTCAATGTTAATATATAAGGAATTGTGAGATTAGGGTTAGGAATATATGTTCCATCATTTCTGGAGTTTAGGATGTAATTATTAGATGATGGATATTGTTCGACATTATACATTATCTAAGGAAACACAATATTGTCTCTAGATCTCTGAGAGAACTACTGGTGGGAAACATGAAGATGGAGATCACTGAATATTTATCAATGTTCCAGGTATGACATCTAGTGAAGGATGAAAGGAATAAGTCTAAGGAGAGGTTGAAACTGTTACCAATACCAAAATGGAAATGATAATACATCACAATGGATATTGTCACTATAATTCCAAATACATTCAAAGGAAATAGTGATATTTCATTTGTTTTGGATCATCATACAAATACTGCACACTTCATTATGATTCAAGAGGATTTATCATTGGATAAAATTACATATATATATACATCATATAAGAAGTAAGTCTTCTTGGTTTACCTCTATTGATTTTAATTTATATATATCCACAAGTCACCTCGATGTTCTAGAAAATTCTCATGTATTCTCTAAGCACTGATATGTAATTCAGCCCATTTTTCCATCCTCAAACTGATGGCCAAGATGAGAAGAATATTAATACATTAGAGGAAATGTTTTGAGTATGTTATATGGACTTAAAAGGTTTATGGACCCAACATATTACTTTTGTTGTGTTCTATTATAAAAACTGCATCCAGTCAAGAATCCAAATGGATCTTTATGAATCCCTTTATCTCCAGAGGTGTAGAAAACTCTCATGTTGGGATAAAGTTGGGGAATGAAAACATTTAGTTCATCAAATGGTTGTTAAAATAGTGGATAATGCTAAGACAATTCAAAATCACATCAACTCTTCTCAAAGTTGAAATAATAGCTATGATGACAATCATCGATGAGACCTAGGGTTCAACGTTAGAGGCATAGTATTCCTCGACACATCTTCATAGAATAATTTGAATAGATTTGGGAAGAATATAATGCTTAGACCAATGTACACCATCCCTTTTAAGATCCCCAATTGAATTGGAGCGATGGATTATCACCTTGAACTCCCAAAAACAAATTCTCAAGTACATGATGTATTTCTTATATCCATATTAAGAAATTACATATCGAAACCCTCATGTGTACTCAATCCATAGTTGGTTACCTTAGAGAATGATATTGCCTATTAAGAGTATTCAGTGAAGATATTAGATTGTTGAGAAAATATTATATGAAATAAGAAAATTCCCCCATAAAAGTATTGTGTAGAAAAAAATTGTTTGAAGAACCACTATAAGAACTAGAGGACGCGATGAGGTAGAGTTACCGTCATCTATTCTAAAATGGGAATATAACAGTTTGAGGGTGAAATTTCTAAATTGGAAAGACTTTAATGACCTGATGTTTTATGAATAAAATCCATCTATTTGATTTAATTAAATTTACTGTGGTTATAGAAATCACATGCATTCATATTGTTTTATTATATCACTTTGAATTAAATTTACTATTATGTATAATTATCATTGATAATATTGTAGTTGAATAGTGATCACATGACTAGTAAAAATATAGGACTTTAACAAATCCATATGATAGAGAAAAGTGATGTTATGGCCTCAAATACTATGATCATACCCTTTGAAGACCATTTATCTGGTCATCATTGGGAGATATAAATTATAGGCTCTTATCTAGACCATACCCAAGCCATGATCCAACAACATAAGCTTGATCAAACCTATTTGAGGGATATGTTCATACACATTGAGATTAGGGTCCAAACAATGTTCATTCAACCACCCCATGAAAGAAGAACCATAATATTCCTTACTCTTAGGAACGTTTTTTGTGTATTAGAGGAATATGTGTCAAGACCCAATAAATATGAGTCTATAAATTATTTTGTATACAGTAATGAATATATTTTCATCCTGTTATTTTTAATTTGTAAAGAATTATTAATTTGATAGAAAACAACACAAATTATATTTCTATTTAATATTAAAATTAAATTATTGAATTGATGAATTAATAAAATTTTGGAATAAATAATTTTTAATGGAATTTTATTAGTAAATAATATTTATCTTATATAAATTATCATATAGTTTTTTTGATTTCAAATGTAATTTTTGTTTGGGTTGGAAAACTGTTATTGTTAAAAACCCACCATTTTCAATAAATTTCAATAAATATTTTAAAAGTGAACATTATAATATTTTGGAAAGTATTTATATAAAATTATTATGATTATTGGAATCAGAATATCAAAATTATCCAATGGTTATTTTTTAAAAAAATTTCATGATTTCTGAATTTTCCAGTAAAAATTAAATACTATATAAATATAATTTGTGTTTTCTGATCTCATAATGCCCCAAATTTTAGTTAAGAGGTTATATAAAATGGATCTATGGACAAATATATGTCTTCCCTTTAAGATAATATGTTTTTATGTTTATTTTATTTATTTTGTAAATCCATTATGAATTCCTCCGAACATATAATATTTTTCAAAACATTTAAAGCATTTCATTTTCAGTGTAACTGATATCCACCGCACGAATGGTAATATTATAATAATTTTGGATACTGTACTTATAAAATAATAAAAAAAATCCAATTTTCCATAATGTTTGGTCAAGACCATGGGATGTATTCCTTTTTTTAAATTTTATTATGTATAATCCAAAACCAAAATAATAGAGAAATCTTCCTCTTTCCATTTATAAACCCCCCATGATACCATTTATCATCACTCAAACTAATTAGATAGTGTCATTACTCTTCCCTCCACTCCTTATAGTCTTCCAAAGGTTCCCCCAAGACTTCAAGAAGACCCTACCATGACTTTTGTATCACATAATAAAGTAAGGGATCTTCCACTCTCCTCTTTTATCGAGCACTCTTTTTATGTTATATACCATTATATAAATTTAATTATATTGGGATATGTTATTCCATTACAAAATTACTGTATATTTGAGGTATAAATGATGATATCTTCTATAACCCAAATTTATCCATCCAATTGTCCTTTATGTACACCCGTTACTATGTCGAAATTTAGTAAGGGGTCTTCCACACTCCTCTTTTATCAAGCACACCGTTTATATTATCTCTATTAATTTAAATTTTCTCATGTGAGGATATATTCATACATATCCCCCTTACATTAAATTTTATGTATAAATTATGATATCTCCTTTAACTCTAATTTATCCATCGCTTATCCCTTATGTACACCCATTATTATTCTGGAATGCAGTATGGGATCCTCACATTCTATTATTTATTCATGATTATTGATGAAAATATGTATTTCATTTCCATTTTATAATGTTTGTACATGTATTTTGGTGTCCCTATTACTAACCATTTTATGTACACTTGTTGAGATACCCCTTTCTCTCTAATCATCCATTTTTATTAATTTTTATGCAATACTATTATGCTGCAGTTATTTCACAATGATTTTCCATGTAAAAACAATTGTGTATTGAATACCATGCCTATTTTTCTATTAATGGTATTTACCTTTATGAAAATAAATTAATTTATTGGGTAATTGTATTAATATATTCCACCTTATATTATCAAGTAATAAATTAGTATGATGAATTTATCCTAGTTTTATGATCTATGTGGCACACTTAAGCTTTAGAAAGAAGTGATTATGATGTATGTGCTTAGATAGCGCTCCATTATATTGGGTAATATTAAGTATAATGATATGTCATCATAGGATAAGGGTTTTCCTGATTTCTTTATGGGTCCTTTTCCACCAGGAGTTTTTTTGTAGATTTATCCTTGAACTATGATTACGATACAATGTTATAAGTTATTTCCACATTTTGTATGTTATGACTATCATGTTATATCATGCCTTATTATTCATGTTCCTTTTATGCTCCATTGATTTTCCTATTTTCTAACATATATTATGTTCTTCTTGTTATGCCTTATTTATACCCTTATTGTGATTTATACCTCACCCATTTCTTACGTTTTTTCCTAAGATATCTCATGTAGTGTTGATTTCATTGGAATATTATTATAATTTCAAGGAAGTGGTTAATTATGTTTTGTTTCCGATGTTCCAAATTGTTATGTAATGTACTTAATTCCCAAATACACTAGACTTCATTATCTTTTGGCTTATTTTATGTGTAGTTTTATGTAATAAAACATGTATTAATGTTTAATAAAGAGCAAGGTTTTAATAATATTATTGACTCGATCTCTCACTCCTATATTGGTATTGGGGATGTAATCCTATAGGGGATGGGGGTGAGAATCACGGGAAGAAAAGAGAAAAAAAATGAAATTAAAAGATGAAAATGAAAAGAAAAATGGAAAAGTGGTTTAGGCCCATCCTCAATGTATGATATGATTCTATGATATGCCTTGAAAAAAACCAGCTTCTAAAATCAATAAATGAGATAGAATTTCAAAATAATGATCTGTTCATAAGTCATAGCCTAGTGATAAATATGTGAATAATTAATAATTAATAGATTTTTTATTAATTATTAAAAGAAAATGTTAATAGGTTAGAATACAACTGAAAGTTATTTTAGGAGCAAAAATCTTATTTAGCTACCAAAATTGGGGTCATAATTTTTTTTCAGATTATCTAGTAGGGGATAAGAATCATTTTACCCCCCATTATAATCTGCTAAAAAATCCTTTTTTTATAAAATTCCTAGTATACTAAAAAATGGTTTGTTATTACCTACCCACCATAAACAATATCATCCCAAAGAGGCCATAGTGGACAAAAATTATTCATTTTATCATATTATGAATTTACACAATAATTCAATCATGGCCATCTAATGGCTGGTCTCATAAAATTAGCAACTCTACCATAAAGGGAGATGTTTAACCAAGGCCAATGTGATACTACCAAAAATAATAATACCATTATCATCAGTTATAACTAAACTCTAAGAACACATTACCTCACTCTGTCTATCACTGAATGTGATGACTACAATGGAAAAACCACTCAAATTAAAGAACTAATGTGGAAGCAGTACAATTTCTCTCATTCCAACTTCCTGATGATTTTTTTGATGGAAAATTCCAACATTAAACTGAAAAAAGGTCACCTACCCTATAACATTAAATCTTTATGTCCCCAATATTTGAATTACCTTAAAATTATCATTATGAATAACCTCAATGTGTTAAATTAAAAAACAAGGAAGGATTTTAAAATGAATTAATCTCAGTGTATAATCGACACTCTCTCAATATAACTTAGATGATGTCAAGATATATGTCATGATCATCTCTAAATATAGAGTATGTAATGTTTCAACTAATATAAATATAAATATAACTCCAATACGCACTCAAAATCATATCAATACGTGATAATGATTCTACAATAGGCTAACTACCTCAAGGCATAAAAATTATCCTCAATGCATCCTCTACCATAGAGGTAAATTTATCCATTTCTTACAAAACTCTGACCACATGCCCAAATAATATATATGTAACCATTAGTCCTTAACTCACTCATTGAATCTCACTTATTTAAAATTAAAATTTTACCACACAGAACCAAAATGCATCTTTTCTGTCTCGCACATCACAATGGGTGCCCAAACCCATTCCAACTTGTAAGCATCCAAACAATAGAATGATGAGTCGTCTTCCAAGGAAGCCAAGAAGACCTTGCATCATTGAATGTTACTATCAATAATATAGAATATATGATTAAAATAATGATGATAATAGATAACTACTATTGTATGCCATAATTTATTCCATTAATTACCATCAAACAAAGTCATTTTTTATAATTCAAGCACCAATTGTTCAACTACTTGTCTATATAGACAGATTCCTGATTAATTATTCCTATCGAATCCAGTCTCAATAAAATGTAATCCTTTATTCTTTAGAATAAACATAATTAATCACCATTCTTATATTTAGAACCATGAAAACCTATCATGCATTAGTATCATAATGGACATAAAACCAATCTCATTTCTTAGATTGAGTCTATAAACTCAAGACAACATCAATCACTTTTTCTATCTATTAAACCGAACATAGACCTATAAGGGTTTGTGTCAAAAATAAGGTTATCTATCTATCTTATATATCATTATTGAAAATGACTCTTTTGAGGGTCAATGTGTCTATACCACAATCCCGAGGGTCAAACCTCTAAAAACAATTCATCACACGGGGTATCATCCACACATACATCTCGTCATAAGGACTATAATGAACCTATTCAATCTATAAAATAATTGATGAAAACACCATTCTATATTGGTCATAACTATCAACATAGACCTATGAGGGATCTTATCCTCTTAGATAATACACATAGAGAACTTCTATCTAATTGGGGATGATATAAATATACAAATGAATGATTGATTATCACTCGTAAGGAATCCATATGTTGTAATACCCCCTCGTGGGACTATTCTGTGTAAATGTTTTGGTGTCTATCAGTACCATACAATGTGACCTGACTAGATCACCCCAAAGAAATGAATCAATTATCATCATTGACCTATAATGGTCTACAATATGTGAACAATATCATCCAAAAGATACTTATCATATTATAAAAACAAAGTTCAGTTAAGTATAATTTTATTCGACATTATGTATTAGTACACTTCATTGGTTGTTAATAAAACATTATATAATGAAAGCTAAGAGGAAACTCCCAAAAATGTGTCTAACTCATGCGTATTATTTTTTATATCAACCAACTAGGGTCACTACATGTCCTGTGTATGGGGACTATGTTATCATCCTCACCATAAATCATCTCATTGTGGATCCACATGACCTGTAATGAAAATATAATATATATATATATATATATATATATTGGATAAATTGAGTTCAATTCTCCTAAGAACCTATATGGGAAAATAAAATTTAATTTTTTATTGACACTATAAATAATTATCCACTATCATTAGTAATAATCACACACTATGAGCTTTATACAATGTGAATCCCACATTCTAAATATAATTCTTGAGATGCCAATTTATTTTTTCATCCAAGAGAAAGAATCAACCAATACCCTATTTTCAATGATCCAAGCGATAAAAACAAATAATAAATCATAAAATATACATGATATGTGGGTCACTCCAAGAGATATGATATAAAACTATAAAATCACAAATCAAGAATAGGTAATTCATATCTATGGTACCATAGAATTATTACTAGAACAAGTATTATCAATGCACCAGTATGATATTTATCATAGACTTTGACACACACTTAATACATATCTGTACCATATCCCAAATAATAATACAATAGAAACAAACATATATAGAACTAAATTGTTACATATATTCTAAGATTCCACTAAACAAGTTCTCTATGTTTGTTCATCACAAGACACCATGCATTCCTTACCTTACACCCTAGGATGTCCACTAGAACAGATGGTTTAAGTTGAGTCCATGGGGAGATTATAAACTTATATAAATGTAAAAACTATGTCAATTACTATATATCATGCAAGGAAGAAATTAAATAAGGGTATAATAAATAAATATACTAAAATTGAATCATTATATAATAATAAAATAAATTTTATAAATTCCAAACAACCATGTCATATATATAACATAGATCACCCACTACTCTGATCACAAACACACGAGTACATAAAAACTAAAATAAAATTATAGGGATCTCATACATAATATGAGCATGAAAACAATCTAGGACTCCAACAAACTATAGAGACGATTCAACTCGATCAAAATAATTCACATGAGTTGCTCCGATCAATAATGCTTTCCCAGACTTCAACCCTATCTATTATTCAATCCATGTTAAAAAATAAAAAGTAAATATAATGTCCACAAGCACAATAAGGTCCACATATTGGTGTGATAAATAATATTATAAGGTTACTCCTACAATGAACCTATAATTAAAATGTTTTATGTTAATTCTCAAGAAAAAATATCAGTTTATCCAAGACATAATTGGAAACAAAAAATAAAATAGATAAATTGAATCCTCTGTTGACCCTTGGGTCTGTGCAATGGGTAAACTGAATAGTGTTCAAAAAATTATATATATATATTTATTAATTTTTATGTATATATCTCAAATATATATATATATATATATATCAGAGTGATGTTAATAATAACATAATCAAAAGATGTCGATCCTCCGGTATTTAATCCTTATGATTGGGACATTCTATAAAAATTTAATGGATCTAAATGTTCTACCAATAGTGTCAAGTATAATTAATTTAGTCTCCATGTACCTATTATCGTTAAAAAATTCATTCTCAATCTAGTTAAAAATATCTCTATGTATTCTAAATCATACTAAGGGATACATGTAACGACCCAAGCATTTTGGAATCAAATTCCCATTATTTTGATTTAATTTAACATCTTACGATTATAGAAAACCCATGAACCTATTTTATTATATCAAATTTTTTTTAATATGACCCTTATGTATTTTTACCATTAATAATATTGTCATTGAGGAATGATCACATGTCTAGTATTAAAAAAGTGTTTTAAAAAATCCTTTTGGCACAACCACATGAAGTGAAAAATACAACTAGTAAGATCATACCATATGAAGCCCATTTATCAAAGCTTCCATGGGAGATAGCATTTCTATGATTTTTCCAAGACCAATCCCAATCTAAAATCTAATAACTTAAGCATCATAAATACTATTTATGGAATAAGTTCAAGCTCATTGAGGTCACGACCCAAACCATGTTAATCAAGTGTCCCCATGAATGACCCACCATCGTGCAAGCTACTTATTGTGTAGGTGCCAATGTAATACATAGATATATTTCAAGACCCTAGTGATATGATTTGGTGCATTTTTTAATATTGTAATGAAAATATTTTCTTATTATTATTGTTACTTAATTAATTATTTATTAAAGCACAAATGTTATTTTGGGGTAATAATCTAATTCAATTAAAAAATATTTTATTGAATCATTGTACTTTTGAAATAAATAATATTTTTATAAAATTATATTATTCAATTACATATATTAAATATAAATGATACTATAATTTTAATAAAGTCAAATTTAATATTTATTAGGGTTTGAAAACTGTTATTGTCAGAAACCCATCATTCTCAATAAATGACACTTTTTATTATAACATTAAAAATTCAAAAATTTAGAAAATTATTGAGATAAAATTAATATTATTTTTTCAATTAGTGTATTTAAATTATCCAAAGGTTAATTATTCATAATTTTTTGAGACAGTTACATTTTTTTGAAAAAATTAAATACCATATGAAAATATAGTATGTTTTAGGACATCATAATAGCCTAATAGTGATGTAATAAATACTATAAAAGGTATCCTCAAATAAATATTTGTTTTTTACATTAAAATAGTGAAATTTTATATTTATTTTATAAATAAATTTTGAATCCTCCATGACATTAAATTTATTTTAAGATATTAAAATCTTTTCTTCGAAAGTATGACTCACCTCCAAATAGAAATGGTAAATATTTTATTATCTTCTGCCTATGGACTTATATAATACTTTATTCCACAACCCATTTGATGAAACCATATAAAAATCCATCGGATTTTTTGTGGGTTTTAAAATTTTATTTTGTGGCTTCCGAAATGAATATAATAATGAAATTTCACTTTATTTCTATATAAACCAACTGACGTCCATATTTCTCTTCACCAAACAACTTAATACTCTTAAAAACTTTTCAATATACTCCATAGTGTCTTAAAAGCGCACCCCAAGCTCACAAGAAGCCTCTCTTGAGCCATTGGAGTCACGGATCCATGTAAGGTATTTCTCTATTCCCATTTCCTTCCAAACATTTCTTTTATGTTATGATTCTTAAATTACGTATTCATATATTGGGATACAACAGAACATGATCCCATTAATTTCAATTGTTTTATAAATGATTTTATATCCCTTTAACTTTGAATATTTACCTATGAAATCCTTTTGTACACCCATTACTGTGCAAAAATTACGTAAGGAATTTCTCTTCTCTCCATTGAATTCAAGCACCTTCTTTGAGATTAGTTATATTATTTTCAATTGAATATATTTACATTAGTTTATAATGGTCATATTAATGATAAATATATTTTATTTTTATGAGGGATCATTTATAGCCCCTCATTTGGACCCTTACCTAATTTGTTACTATGCTGAAATTTTGTAAGGGATTTCTCTCTTCTCATTTACAATCAAGCACTTTTCTATATTATGATTATTAAATTATATTTTAACATGTTAGGATAATATGTAGAAAGATCTCCTTACTATAAATTGATATATAATTTATTATACATTCCTTTAAATCTCTTTAATCATCTTGATAATCTTTTATATACAACCATTAAAATGATGAAATTCTGTAAGGGATTTCGCTCACATTTGAATTCCAGCACCTTCTTTGTGATTAGTTATTTTAATTTAAATTTATTTTGTTTCCATTCATTTTTAAAAATTAATTTTCGATAAAATTTATGTTATTTTAATGTTGGATCATTTATTCTACATCATTTGGACCCTTACCTAAGCCATTACTTTCCCATTACTGGGGTAGAGATTCTCTCTCTCTACTTTTAATCAAGCACCTCATTTATGATATTCACTTTTTATTTCCATTTGATTTAGTTGGGATATATTATTACCTATCACAACTACTATCTGTTAAATTTATAAATGATTACATATTCCATTAACATTTATTAATCCACCGATTATCTTTTATATACACCCGTTACCATACCATAATTTCACAAGGGTTCTTTTGCATACTCAAATTTCTTCAAGATTATTCATTATGATATGCAATCTTTTTATAAATACTTATTTTGAGTTATGTGCTTACATGTACCTCTTAAATTCCATTTAATATCTAAATTATTAGATACCCATTTCTCTCTCATCAACCCCTTTTATGAATTTCTATATGTTTCCCTTTTGGTGACCAAATTTCACCATGTTTTTTCAGACCAAAATCATTGTGTAGTGAAAAACATACCCATTTATCTATCAAGGTTATTCACCATTAAGTTCATATACATATTTATTATGGATCTATATGTATTTATTACACTATTTCTTAATTGTGTGATAAACAATGATGAATAATAAATCCATGTTGTATGATCTAGGTGGTAAATTTAAGAATGGAAACCAAAAATATTTGAATGGTGTAAACTGATAGCACTCCAATGCATTGGGTAATGTTTAGTATCATGATACTTCATGTTAAATGAGATTTGACTCATGCACCTCCATGTTAAATGAGTTTGACTCATACACTTCCATGTGTAATGATTTAAACTTGTTCTCTTCTTTGTGTAATAAGATTGATTTGTGCTCCTCCATGTGGAATGAGCCTTGAATAATGCTATTATCATGTTGCCTTTTTTTCCACATTTCCCATGTTATTATTACCATTATATATCATTCTTTATTATTCATGTACTTTTATAACTCATTGATATGCCTTGTATAACTGTATTATTATTCTCATGTGATTCCATGTTTATTCCCTTACTGGGCTTTATATATCACCCATATCTTAATTATTTCCTCAGCTTATCCAATGCGGTGTTATGTACAACATATTTTTTCATCATATAAATGAAGTTTTCAATAAATTTGTTTTTTTTCATATTTTAAGTTGTTATTTAATGTAATTAACCACAAAATACACTATACCCCTTGATAATATGAGCTGTATTATCAAAAAGATTATGTAACAATTATTTTTTAAACGTCATATAAATAGAACAGTTCTTATAGTTGGTACTAAAGGATTGGATTAGTTATTTTTAAAATTAGGATTAGAAAACTATAGAAAAAACCCTTAGGGGTAATACTAAGTATAATAATAAATCCCTAAATTATGGTAAGTATAGATTAAGTGGTTTATAAATCAAATATATCGCTATTTGGGTACTAAAAGTTAGTGTGGTTATGGAATGGATGTTAATAGGAGTAAAAACTCAGACAAGGTGTTCCTGGATTGACTTCGGGTATCCTTGTACAGAGAAATGTGCCTTATATTACACTTTTTTTACACTCACAAGTGATATGTTTTGTTAAATTTATAAACTCAGTACATACCAATAGTGATGGAAAAAACATCCTGAGTATATATGACTAGAAATATATTTCGGATAACATATACTATAGCCTATAAAATAATAATTAAGGAGATAAATATATTTTATAAGTTATCATTTTTTGTCATTAGATTCCCCTTTATGTGTTTAATAGTTTAATATACTCATCACTTATTCTATATTGGATAATGTAGAACCAAAAAAATGTGAATGTTCGGGTTTTCATCCATAGTTCATGAATTCCTCTATATTTAGAGTGTTTAGTACAACTATTAAAAAATCACCACAATGCCGGGAAGTAGAGATGTATGTGAAAACAAAAAATGGGAAATTATTGAATTACATGTATATAACTTCTCCCTAATCACAATTTGTGTATTAGACTTCTTGGATATCCATTTCATACATCCCATAGTATAATTTTATGAAATTATAGGAATGCATTGGCTTTCCTTATATAAATCCTACAGAAATTGTTTTAATAGGGGAGTCACTCTTCATATCGGAAATTGGCCCCTGATTCTACACAACTGAAAGGAGGGGGATGAATCATATTTAGAAAGATAATCTCAAAAATGTATATCATTTCACTTTGATAAATATTATATAGCTCAAATTATTGAGTCACTAAAAAGTATCATCCTTGAAGTCATGCCTATTGTGAGGAAATATACTGATGTGTTTCGTTAGGAATTTTCTGGACATCCTCCAAGCTATGAGTCTGAATTTTCAATAGTCGTTATTTCTAGAAAAATGCCAATATCCAAGACTATATATATGATGGTTGTTGTGTTACTTGAGGACCTAAATAAACAATAACATGAGAATCTAGAAAAAGGGTTAATATGTCCATGTGCTCTACCATGGGGTGCTCCAGTCCTATTGATCATGATAAAGGAAGGTCAATGAGCCTTTGCATTGATTTTCTCATGTTCAAAAAAATTCAATATAAAGAACAAGTATCGTTTTCCTTAAATTGATGACTTCTACGATCATCTAAATGAATAATTATAATTCCCATAAAAGGATCTTCAAACCTAATATTACTTAATAAATTGAAGGATCATATCCCCAAGATTATATTTCATTTGAGGTACGAGCACTATGACTACATAGTGATTCCTCTTGGTATCACTAATTCTCTAGAAATATTTTTGGACTAGATTAATATTGTCTTTATAGACTTCCTCTAAAATTTTTGGTATCCTTTACAGACAATATTCAAATATAATCTAAAAGAAAGGAAGATAATAATGAGTATCTAATCATTGTTCTTAAGACCCTATGAAATGATAAGCTCTATGAAAAGTAATAAAAGTGTGTAATATAGTTGAATAAATTATCATTCTTTGGTTACATCAACACAAGAAATGGGATATCTATGGATCTTTTGAAGACAAAAAAATTTATGGATGGATAAAGCTAACATCTATGATATATATTTGTAGCTTTAGTGGGTTAGCTGAATATTATCAATGATTTCTGAGAAATTTTTCATGATTTTCAAAACATATTACCAAGATAAATTAGAAGGGTGTCATGTTTTAAAGATGATTGTGAAAAATTCTTTATAGAGTTGAAATGGAGACTTGTTACCACCATTATGCTCAAACAATCCAATAGTGGGTAATGTTTCAATATTTTTAGTGATTATTCAAAAAGGTTATTTGGATTCATGTTGATGAAAAATGAAAAATTCAGTAAATATACCTTAATATAGTTGGATATTCATGTGAAAAACTATCCCACACATGATCTAGAGTTAGTAGTAGTGATATTTCCTTAAAACATTTTGTATAATTGTCTCTTTGGGGAGAAGTGTGAAGTATATACGGATCACAAAAGTCTCAAATATATATTCACACAGAAACATTTGAATATGTGACAATGAAGATGGTTATAGATCATTAAGGATTACTACTTCTAAATCAACTAAAATACTATGAAATCGAATTAGGTTGTGAGTGATCTATGTAGAAAGGACCAATCAATCCAATCTTTTACGATAATTGAGAAGGGTCCAATATTTTTATACTTGAAGAATATGGACATGTGAAATATAAATAAAGGAATTTCATCAATCCTAAAAAAATATTTCTCAACTGTCGTTTTTGGGAAGGATAAAGGATCCTCAAAAATAATATGTTGTAATTAAAAATAATTTGGAAACTATTATAAAATATAAATCCATGTAGATCAATTATAATTACGAA
Source organism: Viscum album (assembly GCA_963277665.1). Lineage (NCBI taxonomy): Eukaryota > Viridiplantae > Streptophyta > Magnoliopsida > Santalales > Viscaceae > Viscum > Viscum album. The sequence goes on along the minus strand of OY728119.1, from coordinate 22,346,223 downwards.
GTAATTGTGACATATGGGACAAGAATATGTGTTCCCTAAAATCCAAGGTTATAGAATGACCTTTTAGATAATGAACATAGTTAAACTTTCTCAATTCACTCAGGAAAAAAAGATATATTGAGATATCCATGAGCACTATTGGTGGGATAACATGAAGTAGGAGATCACAGCATATACATAATATTTTCTAGTAATTCATCAATTGAAAACAAAAAGGAATTAGTCGGAGGTAATGATTCAACCATTGTCCATACATACATTGAAATGAGAAAACATCACCAGGGAATTTTTCACCATACATCCAAATATATCCAAGGGAAAAAATGCAATATGGGTTCTTCTGGATTTTCTTATGAATACTTCACACTTCATCATGGTTCAAGTGGATTTTTCATCAAATCAAATGGAATAGATATACATTAGAGATGTGGTAAGGTTTCACGGAGTACCACCATCGATTGTGACTGATCCATATCCAAGATCTTCATTTATGTTTTAGAAAAGTCTCAAGAATGATAAAAACACTGTGTAGAAATTTAGTATGACTTATCACCCTGAAACTAATGGCTAATCTAACCTGACTATTCAATCACTTGAAGAAATGTTTGGAGCTTTCTCAATGTACTTGAAAAGTTATGGGAACAACATCTTCCATTGGTAGAGTTCTTTTACAACTGTAGTTTCTGTTTGAGCATCCAAATGTCCCCTTATAAAGCGCATTCTGGGAAGAAATTCAGAAAACTATCATATTGGGATGAAGTTGGGAAATAAAAACATCTAGGTCTAGAAATCGATGATGAAATAGTGGATAAGGTTATCACCATCCAGTGGAATATAAAAGCTATTCAAATTAAAAAAAATAGTTATGATGACAATCTTCAATGTGACGTAGTGTTCAATTCTGAGGACACAATATTCCTTATTATATCATTATTGTAGACTGTGGTGAGATTTTGGAATAAGGGAAATCTTATTGAAAAATATTTTATCCCATTTGACATCCTTGATCACGTTGAATTGGTGGAATATCAACTAGAACTCTCACTTAACATGTCTCATGTACAAGATATATTCCACATATTCCTCTTAAGGGAGTACTTCCCAAACCCATAACATTTAATCAATCTATATGTGGTACCATTGGATAATGAAATTTCCTATGAGGATCATCCGGTGAATATATTTGGTCGTATAGAAAAGGTTTTATGAAATAATATAATTCCTCTGGTCCATGTGTTTTGATGAAAACATATGTTTGAATAAGAAATTTAGGAACCTGAGGATGTGAAGAAGTGGAGTTACCATCATCTGTTTTAGTGAGGGAAATGTAAATTTCAATGGTGAAATTTATCATGGGGAGAAGGTCGAATTGACCCAAACATTTATGAATAAAATTTGATTTCTTGGGAAATAATTAAAGGTTTAATGGTTATTGAAAATAAAGTCAATTATTTTATTATATCCAATTGGATTTTAAATTACCATTATGTATTTTTATATTTATAATAATGTCATTTAAAAATGGTCACATGACCAAAATATATATAGGGTTTTAAAAAATCCCTTCGGTAGAGACAAAGGATGTGATGAAGTCAACCAGAAGGATTGTACCCTATCAATCCCATTTATTAGAGTTTCCAGGGGAGATTTCATTTCTGGTATTTTCCCATGATTAATTTCAAGATGATATCCCACCACAAAATCATGAGAAAAACCATTTATGGGAGAAGTTCAAACTCATCGAGAACCTGGCCGAAACCATGTTCACCAAATAGCCCCATAAAATCCCCACCATTATTCACCTTACACGTAGGGTATATATTTATATAATAAAGTTATATGTATCAATAGCCCTTAAATAATAATATGTGCATTATTTTTTATAGGATAATGAATATTTTTTCTTCTTATTACTATAACATTATATATGTTTTTTTTAAAAAAAAGCAGTATTTCTTGTTATTATTCAAATTCAATTAAGAAATATATTTTGATGTATCAAATAATATTTAAAATAAATATTATATTGAAAAATTATTTTTAATAAGTTATTTCTATTAAATTGAAATTATTATATATTTTCTTTGAAGTCAAATTTATTTTTTATTAGGGGTCACAGACTGATATTGTCAAAACCCTGTAATTTTCATCCAATGTCAGTTTTTTATTTTAAATTTAAAATTAAAATATGTTGAAAATTATTTGGATATAATTTATATTATTTTATAATAAGGAAATATAAATTTTCCAATGGTAAATTTTTCATTATTTTCTGAGAGTCAATTTGTCGGGAAAAAATTAAACACTATATAAAATTGTTGTGTGTTTTATTACATAATAATATACCAACAGTGATTTAATAAATACTATAAAAGGTATCCTCAGATTTTTTTTTAAAATTTAGAATAATATTATTATAGGTTTAATTGGTTTATTTTATAATGCCTTATGTACACCCATTATTATACCAATATTCTTTAAGGTATTTATCTCCTCTCCATTTAATTCATGAACCTACTCTGAGATTAGTTATTTTAATATCAATTTATTATATTTTAATTATTTTATAATCATTAAATTATGATAAATTTTACTTTATTTACAGGAGGTATAATTTATTCCCCATCATTTGGACCCTTACCAAAGCCTTTACTATACCGAACTATTCTAATGGCTTTCTCTCTTCTCATTTCAATTCAAGCACTTATTTTATATTATGTTTCTTAAATTCCATATCCATACATTTTGATATGATGTTATATGATACCCTTACTTAAAATATATGTCAAAATGAATAAAAATTTGTTTAACTCTCATTATTCCCCCTATAATCATTTATGCACACTCGTTACTATGTCCAAATTCTGTAAGGGATTTCTCTCCTCACCATTGAATTCAAGCACCTTTATTGACATTAGTTCCATTAATTTAGACTTCATGTATTTCAATTGGTTTTAATGAATACCTTAAAGTCCAATTTTTTTATTCCTATGAAGGATCACTTATTCCCCCTCATTTGGATACATACCTATGTTTTTACTATGCCTATATTCTGTAAAGGATTCTATGACTCATATTTTTATAAAGAACTTCATTTATGATATGCCCTTTTTATTTTCATTTTAATAAGTTGGGGAAATTTTTTTAACTATAACCCATACATTATGTTTGATTTATAAATGATGATATCTTACTTTCAATATAATTAACCCCACCTATGATACTTTATGTACACCTGTTACCATGCAGAACTTTTGCAAGCATTATTCTTTTTTTCCCCTTTCTTCAAGGTTATTTGATATTTTACACCTTATATTTCCAATTAATTATTTTGGGGATTGTACTTACATATACCTCTTACTATAAATTTAATTTATAAATGATGAGATACCCCTTTATCTCTCATATATCTATTTTATGAATTTCAATATGATGTCATTATGTTGTCGAAATTTCACCATGATTTTGTTTCATACCAAAATCATTGTGTAGTGAATAAAATATACATTTTACTATCTAGGATATTCACAATTAAGTTCAAATTATTATATATTGTGGATCTATATGTATGTATTCTCTATTTCCTTGAAATTGGAATATACTATGATTAATAAAGAATCCATATTGTATGATCTATGTTTCACACTTATGCATGAAAACAAAATGATTATGAAGGGCGTTCCTTGATAGTGCTCCAATGCATTGGTAAATTTTTAGAATCATGATACATCATGTAAAATGATATTTGAATCATTGTATTCCATTTTAAAATATTTTGACTCATACTTCTCCATATTGAATGAGTTTCAATCTTGCTCCTCCATGTGTAATGAGCATGACTCGTGATCCTCTATGAGAAATGATAATTGAATCATGATAAAATTATGTTGTATGTTGTTACCAATATTTTCATGTTATGATTATCATTCAATATCATGTCTTATTATACATTTTCTATTATTCCTTATTGATATGGCTCATATAACATGTATTATTACCCTCATATTATTTCATGTTTATCCCCTTACAATGATTTATAGATCACCCCTTTCTTATATATTTATTGAGGATATCACATATAGTGTTATGTATGAATGAATGTTTTATTCATGTAAAAGAAGTTTTAAATAAAGATGTTGTATTTCATATTTTATGTTGTTATGTAATGTTACTAAACCCTGATGACACTAGACCTATCGATATTTTGGGTTGTATTAAGTGAAATTTTATATAAGAACTATTGTTTTGATGTGAAATATAGAGTAAGGGTTGGAAAAATACATTTACTAGGTCCTAGATCACCATTAATGTCCTCCCATCACTATAATGAAAGAATCCAAGTAATATTTCTATATCCTATAAATGGTATATGATATGAATCCCATATAACTCAAGGCATGTAAATCCATTTTGATAGTAGAGAACTCATTTTTGGTCTATACGAGGTCATGAAATTGAGAATTGTATTGTCCCTAATGGGAGAACACATATGTAATATAAAAGGAATGCTCTTCAAACTCATTTACATCCTCGGTATCCATTCAAACAAACACCTCAACATCTAACTCCATGTCACATCTTGTGAGTTTAGTAATATAATGATTCATCCCCCAAAACTATGGAGCAACCTTTTAATTGTTGGGATTTCATAATCTTATGTGAGTTCATTAACTATGTGGAAGCCCATTTCCAAAACAACTATGAACAAATTGATTAGGGAGAGAGTAAGCATCCCCAACACTAATGATATCATAATAACGCCCATGTTTTTCTCATAAGATGGATCCCATAATGTTTTTCTAGTTATCCAAATAATATAATATTAAATAAAAAATAGTGGAAGGTTGACCCCATGAAGTAATTATTTAATCCTAATAAAATAATTTTAATAATAGATGGATCCCTATATGTAATTTTGTATATCAGAAATAATATATTTCATCATTTCTGGATCACTGGAAAAAACATGGAATCACTTATTAAAACAATTCTTGTAACAATAATAATCATGTGGATTCATAAACAAATGAGTGATGGTGGATAAATGACAAAACAAACCATTAATGCCTTAGCCACATGGGGTGAAATGTTTATTATGGGATCTTAGGTGACACTCACTACCATCTCTACCCAAAAATATAACAAACTAGATTAGGGTCGGTTAAACACTAGGGCACACATGAAGTCCCACATGTAATTATATTAATGATAAATACTACTTGGGATCCTCAAGGAATATACACAATGGAAGGAATGGCCCAAGGAATCCATAGAAATAATAAGCTACTCAGGACATCATATATTGGATCATTTAAATAAAATTTTAATAGATGTATCCTACACATAATCCTATTGAATGAAAATAAGTTATGACATCATATGTGAGTTCCTCAGAATGGTATACGTAGGCAGATGCATCCTAGAGTGGATCCTTAAAAAGTGTAAGCAGTTAAATTATCTTAAATGGTATTCCCAAGATCTGCATGTAAGTGAGATAATTCTATATGGGACCATTCGAAACAACATTAATATAGAGACCTCATACAAGGGATCAATTTGGATGAAACACAAGTATAGTTATCCTATAGGGGATCCTTAGAAACATCAAATATCATAAACATCTATTATATAAAGGAATATCTCACAATGTAAATGTCTATATGGGAAAATCGACGAAGGCATTAGTACTGTGAGATGGGTCATGGCCCATCTCAGATCATGTTCTCATATTTGGTTTGTTCGAACACCCCCACCAATTAATCTCACTGTATAATTATTATTGGATTGAATTTCTGGTTGAATAATCGCTTCATTTTATAAAACATAAAATGCCTCCTATGATTCCATAAGTCACCAATAGGGTTTTAAAATTTTTATTTATGTAGAGGGATAATAAAATGGACTACTCAAGAATCTAATTTCAACTATGGTGGTGTAAAATTGGAAATATCCGATATGGGATTACATGGGAGAAGTATATAACATGTGTACCCTAATACATGGAGTATACAGTCAAAGCCAATAGAAACCCCCTCATTTCATACATATAAACTACAAAAATATTCCGAATACAAAAAACATTACAAAACTAGATGACCAATGTCAATTTTAGTTTTTTACCTTTGGAATCATGAAAATAACATCTATCTCTAGAAAATATCTTTAATGTTTCCCATGAAGAACTTACCCCTTAGTAATACTACATAAAAAAATTCTTCATAACCTGTGAAAGGAATCGTAAGAAAGGGGGGAACTCGAATGATATGTAAATGTAAACAAAGGAAATGTGTAAGTATAAATAACGTTAGGGTAAGAGAACATGAACATATCATTTTTAGATCAAACCCTACATATTAATAGAAAAAAACATGAATAATCATTGAATCAATAGAGTAATCCATGAAACCCTAACTAAGGAATAAGAAATGTAATTTTTGGAATACACATAAGCATATGAAATCTTATGTCAAGGATACCTACAAAGACAGTTATAACATGTTAGGCTTGCTCTATGACATGTTCTCCTACTTATTTTCATCTAAGGGATACAACACATATACCATCTTATTTTAGTGCTTGGGATACAACCCATGCTACCTTTTTATATCAGCTATTGGATACACTACTAAAAAATATGCCTATAATAGTGTTGGAATATATTAGTGTGAGAAAAAATTTCTGATCAAGTCATTCTTTATCAATGTTAAAATAATCATTGAAAAAAGTTATCCCTTTATCAACGTTTTTTAGCACCAATCAAAGGTATCATTTATCAACGCATTATTTTAGCATTTAAAAATGAAACCTTTATCATCAATTTATATTTAGCGCGGATAAAAGGATCCCTTTATTAGTGCCCTTTTAGCGCTGATAAATGATTCCCTTTATCTAATATTTTTTAGTGCTAAAAAAGGTTCAAAATAAAAAGGAAAATTAAACAAATAAAAATAAAATGAGTAAATTAATAAAAATAGGAAACATTGTATAAATTTAATAAATATTGATAAAAATGAATAAATTTAATATACATATATATTTATTATGAATATTAATAAATAATATATATTAATTATAGATATATAAAATGTATAAGTATAATATATATATATAATGTTAATTAAAAATATATTAATGTCTTTCACTATTAATGATGTTTGATTTTTTAATTTAACCTACATCAAACATTATATGTTTCATTTATTTCACATAAATATACATATATATATATATATTAATTAATTTTTATACCTAATAAGAAGACAAAAATATATTTATGAAATATATAAAAACAAACACACCTAATATTTATGTAATTTATTCAAATTTTAGTATATTTTTGAATTTATCCCTCATTATCAACATGTTTATTTAATTTTTCAAAGTGAAATAAAATAATGGTGAGCCTAAGGAGTCCATTAGAAGCTGATTCCAAGGGAACCCCCTTCAACAAATTTTACCCACTCGGGTTTTAGTGAGAATATATCCAGAATGTAAATTAGATCCAGACTAGGGACATCGTTGGACTTTAGGTAGTCTTCCACATGGTTCCCCTCACGCCATGAGTGTATCACTTTGAATATATTTATATACATGTTTATTTAATAACTCATATAAAATTAATAAAAAATATCCTTTTTCTTAAAAATTTTAAATTAAACTCATTTGAAATTACTGAATTTCACTCATTTTTAGAATTCATGAATTTAAGAATATATATACTCTAATAATGATAAAAATATATTTGTAAATAAATACATCTATAAATGTAAAAATACTATATTTATAATTATTAAATAATTATTATTATTTAATTAAGTATTTATGTATTTATATATTAATAATTATATATATTTAAATAATTATAAAATTATAATAAATTTATTTAAATAATTCTCAAATTATAATGAATTTATATAAATAATTATAATTATAAGACTTTTATTATGTCTTCTTTCAAACTGATAAAGATAAATCATTATCTGTGCTAACATGTTAGCACTGATAAATATGTATTTTATCAGTGCTTTTTAGCACAAAGAATCTAGGTATTTATCATTTCAAAAATAGCACTGATAAATATTCCTTGTAACAATGCTTATAAATTTAGTACTGATAATATAGATCTCAATCAATATTTTTTAGAAAGTTTTGTTAAAAGTGTCTCTAATCTGTACAAAATCCCTACCCACGAATTAGTCACATGTGATTATCACGCTATCGTAGAACACCTCTATTGCTGTTGTGACTCCTCTACATTTCCTCGGATTAATAATGTTCATAACCATTAAAACCCCTATATCACTTCTTTTTGCAACTGAAATAAAACAAGTGGTTCTATTTCATCATATTCTTCCACAAAAAACATTTTTGAAGAAAGTGGATGATGTTTTCATATGGTTTTTTTCATCAACATAATTTTATGGGTCTGTAGGGATAAATAAAATTTATTTTTCACCACTTTATACTACAAAGTCAATTGTGGCTTTATGGAATGATTGAATTATGTTTGGTTAAACATAAGAGAGGATAACCCCTTTGTTATTCAAGTTTTATAAATCCCTTTGGATTATCATATGTCATTGGCTCATTTGTGAAACATTGTATCGGATCATAGGTTCTTCAAAGTTCCTATGTTTCAAAGTGTTCTTTTTTATTTTAATAGATGGTGTATTCTGGAGTAGTTTTTCGGAACATGAGGGGTACATGTCGGGGAGAGTGTCATGAATTGTCTTTCGTCTGGAGAAACAATTTTCTAGGTAAATTTGGGCGTGGGTATTGGAATTTGATTAAGATTATGATCATATTGAAGCATTTGATATTAGAATTTATATTTAAATTCCAAATTTGTTTTATGTGGTTTTGGTATTTGATTGATCTTTGGGTAATTATGGATGACGATATGGAGCTACATGTCTTGTTCCCATGGTCTATCCAACCATGTGTAGCCCAAGTGGATAGTTCTAAGGAATCCACTAAACCTATAAGTAGTTTTTTATTTAATTTAAACTTCATTCAATAAATTTTAATTACTGAATTACTCTTAAATTAAACTGTATTTTCTAGGAGGTTAATTGAAGAGGGGTTGGTGTTGTTTGACATTATTTATGTGAATTTGATCTATTTCTATATAGTGTTTTGATAATTTTAAAATTTTTGTGTGTTAAAATGGGTCATTTTTTTAATGTTATGTTCCTAAATGTTTTAATGGTTTGTTTTAAAATGTATTTAATATATAATTAAATCTATTTAAAAATACTGTTTTAATTAAATATGGGTTTTATGAATTTTATTTAAATATATATTTTTATGGAAATGATTTTAAATGAACTTTTTTATTTAAAAATGTTATTAATTATTAATAAAAAATAAGAATGTTTTTTTAATTTTTAGTACGGTGTTGGGTTTTAAAACTATTTATTTAACATTAGTGATTTTGATGAAAAAAATGTTTTATAGTTTTTTTATATAGTGTTTCATTTCATTTATATGATTTTGGATTTTTCATGCGGTCTTTGAGGGTCTATTTTGTTGGAAATGTTGGACTTTAACTAGTTGAGATCATGTCTTGTGTCATTTAAATTATACCTCTTGAAATTTTGAATGAAAATAGTTGAAGGTTTTTCTTATAGGATAACCATCTTATGATTTCTCCCTTCATTGAAAGGAGACTCATTTTTTTCAATATCTATCTAGACTCTAAATTGAGTGGGTAACATGGAACCCTCTATTGCACAAAACCCATCCTAGTATATTTATTTCGTTGATGTAGATTTAGTTGATACTTTGAAATCTATTTATTAGTTATGTTATTTATTTTTATAGGTTTTCTTTTTACGTGATGAGCGTCATTGTTTTGATATACCCTTCTTCAAAACTGTGGTTGTGTTGAGGATCTTAATGAAATTTTATAATGGGATACATTTGTTATGGGGTTTTTGATATGTTCTTGTGGATTGGTGATTTATCATTATCAATGTTACATGTAGTATTTGATTTTCTCTTATACTATCTTCTCTAGATTCCCACATTTTATTTTAGAGTTGATATATAAGAAATTCGTAAGAATATATCAAATTTCACGTTCTTATGTGTATTTATTTTTCAATAGAATCAGTATTACATTTATATTAATACAAACATCGATAAAAATTTAATATAGAATTCATATTTACGAATTTATGATGATAATGATTATATAAATTATTAGTTATTGAGTGTATGGAATAACCCCATTTTCTGTTACTATAAGTTAGATGCTTCATTCTAATATTTAATATATTTATTTTAACATCTTTTAAATTATATATAACGTATGAAGATACTTATTAAAATGAAAATTAATGAGGGAAAAGGGCAGTGGGTTCACTTTTATTATTGATGATTCTGGGACTATTTCTAAATGATTATTGTTTTTTAGAAGGGTTAAATTATGTGAATCTATATATTAATATATAATATGACACAACTATGACCCCTAGATCTCTATAGGAAATAGCCAATGGACATCCTCTACATTCTAGAACATAAATTAATCCTCATGTCTTCTATATAATTATAGATCTTCATAAATATATGAGATAAAAATATAAATGGATGGAAGTATCTTTGGTTCCTCTAAGATTTTACAGTAATATGTTAAAATAATAAATTTAGTATCACATTGAATATATTCAGTTTATTTATTTGTGTAATAAAATTATATATCAATAATGAGAATAAGTTAAAAAATAACCATTTAATGGGATGAATTTGATTGTAGGGATCTAATGATGGATTAAAAAAATATCAAAAATTGGAAGGTTGTGAATCCTTAATTAGAAATAGTGAATTCCAGTGTAAGGGGGTGATATTCATTTAATCCAGAAAATTAGAGTAGGGGTATTCTAATTCCTCTTCAATTGATAAGTCTTTTTGATTGTTTTAGTTTGTTTCGGTTTCTATTACACCTTAATCCTTTGACCCTTGATTTTATTTTATCTCTAAATGATTGGTAGCAATACCTCTTCCAAACTATACATCCTCCCATCATTATGGTTCCAAATTTCATTGATGACATACCTCCCAAATAGTGATATGAGGAAGGATATTTCCAAAAAGGGAATGAGTAGCATCAAATCCATCATTAATATATTTAAAGAAAACAATTATTTGATAAAGGATTAAATAATGTTTGTTAATTTTATTTGAATTTCAGTATTGAAGTATTGTATATCTATTGAGGACAGTAAAATTTTTCTTGAAAGATGCATTCAATTATAGACTTTTGTTATATTGTTATTAATCAAGACAAATTAAATGATTGACTACTCCTGAAGACAATGTATTCTAAACATGATGATGTTACCAATCCTAAGTAATAAACTATTACTGATGAGGAAACATTGGAAATATTAGGGGATCAATGACATGTTAATGAAAAAACAACAACGACACATCATCAAAGTTTTGAATAAACTTTTCAAGGTATGAATTCCAGGTATAAAATTTGGGGTCGATTGGAGTCAACGTGGCCAACCTATTGATCATATGAATTCAATTTTAAATATTTATATTGGGGTCAAAATGAGGATAAATGTTCCTATTGGTATTGACTTATGGCGTTGTGTCCAACCTGTAACAAAGTAAAACCATTAGAGAGATATAATAGTAGTGTCATAATATAAATCTCTATGTTACTGAAAAATTTTATTATGAAACATAAATTAATATTTCATTATTTCTGGCATACTTTTTTTATTTTAGAATATTTACATAATATATTTGTCATGATGGATACTAGAATAGTCTATAGATGGTTTTAGACTCTTCTGATGAAGTTACATCTTACGGATGTTGAGGGGAAAATAAATCCACACTCACCACTTATTTATGAACACATTATAAAGCGGGAAACATGGAATGCATTTTGAAATCATCGCAATAATTAATTATTTCAGGTGAATTATTGTTGATAATATATTATTTTAAATTGTTAATTTTTCCAAAATGATTTCAAATTATTATATTATGAAATAGAAAAAGTGTGGGGAAAATAAACAAAGTTCATCAAAAAGAATGTACCACTCTCGTAAAATAAGGATGGGGTACACTTTATTAAATAGTAAATTTATTTTTATATTAAACCCAAAATAATATATAAATTACATAATATGAAACAACATATATTACTTTATTTATAGGAATATTGATTAATCAAAATCAAAATCCACTTCCATCCCACATCATGTGTTATGAATGAAGGCCTATGTAAATTAAGACGGTATATTCGATGATAAAAACAGAAAAGTAGTATGGGAAGCATTTGTAATACTAAAATAATTTTAATTGGTTATGATTTATATCAATAGTACAAAACAAAAAATATGTTCATGTTTTTTTATTGTTTAGATACAAGAATTGACAATAATCGTACCATAAGAAAAGTGACTTTCAATAGCTTTGATGCGGCCTAAAAAATATTGTCGGGTTAGATGATTTAGTTTTGGAGTATCTCTTTGAACATATTTAGGGATGATAGAACCATATTAAGACATATATTATATGATGAGATGATTTCATACACAAACTGACTCACTATAAGATATTATTTTGCAGTCTCGTTTGGCAGACCAATGTGTAAGAAATGATCAAAGAGAACTAGCATTGGAGCAAATAACCACACATGAACTAAATTATTCCACATTATTTGAGGCTAGACATTCCACCCAACTGCATACTTTACCCCTGTTAATAAATTTTATCATTACTCTTTCTCATAAATGTTAACCAAACAACTGTCGATAACATTGTATTGCTAAAATTCTGAATAGTATAGATGTGTGTGATTTTTATATGATAACACCCACATACCACAGTGTTGTGATTGGTACATTATAAAATATCCCAAGAGACCCTCTATATAATCTACCCTACCATAAAGTCACATTAGAGAGGGGATTGAGGTAGCTTATGATCTTCCTACTAAGTTGCACGTTCTTCAAAATTGTTTGAATATTTCGTTGATTGAAGCTGCTATTAGGGCTTTCATAGAATTGTCGTTTAATATTTTAAAGATACATGGGGTACAGATTTAAAAGGTTTTATCATGTGAAAACACATAAAAGTTGATGATAAAATTTCTTAAGTGAGGTATGATATTATAGATGTATAAATAGGTTGAGAAACAAAATTTATAATCAAGAAAATATAGTGAATCTACCATCAAAACAATACAAACTTCTGAGAGTGCGTTATCCATCCTATTCCCAAATAACCATTTACTATCATTACAACTCCATTAAAATAAAAAATTGAAATATAAAAATATTCCTTAATTGAATATGACGAAAACTTATATATATATTTCTTCACAGACGTATTTGGTCTTCAAAATCTTATTAATATTCTAAAGAATGAATGGTTGGATGTCAAGGTTGTGAATTCATACAAAAGTAACATTTTCATAATAAAATTTTCCAAATAGTTACTTATATATGTTTATTAAAGTTAATAACTATTCTTATTTTTTAAGGATGTTCATTTTAAAACAATATAAATGGATGATCATATAAAATTTTATTTGGATTCACTAGTCCTTGTAACATTTCTATTCCCTAATTTACATTCAATGAGGAAGAAATTAACAATAAAAAAAGGAGAGTTACTCAACTTGTTTAGTAGAAAATTATTAGATGAAAAACTCTTTTTTATGCCCACATAGCAGGGGTAAAACTCCAATATTTAATCAAATAAAATCTATTCTAATTATTTCATTAAATAATTGATTTTATTTTTTTAGGAGGCAATAGATGTAGATATCAGTCAATATAGACACCTTGAATATTTATTTTTTTTGATTCAGTGCATGGATTTTCAACCATCTAACCATAGATGAATTGTATTTTTAATATTAAATGCACTAAAATCAATATTATATATATATATATATAGTTTGAATTATACGTTCATTATTTGTTTTAGTGAAATTTTTATTATAATAGGCAGGTCGTTCAATGTAGGCTAGATCATCGAATGAAGTCAGTTTCTGAAAATATAAAGCCTATGGATTTCAACAAATGGAAAAAATTAAGGTATATATAGAAAGAATAAACTATAAAAACATTTTAAAAAAATAATTATTTTGGTTACTGTTTCTGTAGTGTCTGAAACAAGATATTTAAATAGATTGTGAATATTATGTTTCTAAAATTATTAGGGATATCATAAATCATGAAAATACCAGCATCCCTAAGTAGATAATTTCATAAAGAAATTAAAATTTCATGAAATATATTTTATAATCATTTGTTGGTCTATATAATCTCATTACTATCATGATTTCCAAAAAAAATTGTTACTCAAAAGAATAAATTGATTTTTTAAGAGATCACTAGGAAACACAATCTCTTTCAGAATGTATTATGACAACAATGTTTTGTGATTAACTACTATGTTTGTGATCTATTCCATGTTATTACATAGAAATAATATTTGGGGTAGGAAAAAATAGTGTGGAAATTCATATATATTAATTTTGATCATTTTCTCAAGGAGATTAATAATGGAGGGAATAAATTTAATTTTAAGGAATGGCCTGCAATTAATAAAATTGTTGGAAAATTTTGGGGGGAAAGGTGAAGGTAGCGGCATATATGGAGGTGAAGGTAGAGGTAGAGTGAAATTTGGAGGTTGATGTAGAGAAGGAGCTAGAGGCGAAGACTGGGGACAAGACTATATCGAAGGAGGATAAGAAGTGATGGCTTGAAAATAACAAAATTATTGGGAAATGAAATATAATAAGAGTCATATCATTATTGTGTTTGATAAAAACTGTTAAAACTTCACAAAACTCTTTTCCCTTAAGATAAGATCAGATGTGTGTTTTTCCAGTTTAAAATTAAATTTTAGTAAAAAAACACATGTGGAATACTCAAAACTAAGGAAACCCATAAAGATTGTTTCATAAATTATAAAAACAATCCATGAGTAATTTGTGATATGTAGGGATCATAATCACATCAATTTGACACCGTGTGACTATTATGACACCATGTGTGTATTTTTATTTCAAATTTACACTAATTTTAATGAGAAAAACAACTGACATACTCAAAATTGAGAAAGCGATTTCAAAAATTTTTGGTTCTTTTGGAAAACATTCCATTCATCATTTGGGATGTGAAGGAAAAATCTACATATCAAACTGAAACATGGTGTGACAAGTATGACTCCAAGTGCATTTTTTATGCAAAATTATTATTAATTTTAGTGAGAAAAACAAATTTCATAATCAATCCAATAGAACACATTCAGATTGTTTTGGTACATCAGTAAAATGATCCATACATCATTTTTTGTGTATATAGATCATCCACACTTCAATCTAATGCATGGTGTGTCATATATGACTACAAGTATCAAGTATGAGTGGTACCTATATATTCTATCTTCCCTCATACTATGGTCACTTTGTTCTTCATCGATGGTGGCGATGTCATATCCTTGAGATGCCTAAAGATCTGGCCCCTTCTCCTCAGCAGGGGGGATGGGGGACCCTTCTTTCTTCCTTGATGTCTTGGCCCTTCACCCCCTTCACCAACTAGGTTTACCTTCCCCATTTCCTTTTTATCCATCATTTCCCTAAGGTCCATGGCCTTCAGAAAGTCTCACCCCAGCTTAATATTTCTACAAAGGATTTCAACGCAGCATGATATCTTCTAAGATGGACACTTGTGGCTTGATTTAGGGGTCATCGTCCATCAGTTAAAACTTTCGATATAGTTGTTTTCGGTTCATGGTGTCTTCAAAACCGAGTGGTGGTGGGTCCTATCGATTGGCCTCTACTAATGATTCGATTTTCTATGGAGGAGGATTTGGTTGTCACCTGGTCCAGTGCTCCATGTGTGTTCAATGGATGCATATTTTTCCTAATGTGATGGTCCTTTGATCTAAGAATGTATTGTGATCTATCTTCACCGACAGTGTAGGTATGGTTTGATGACCTATCTCAACATTTTTAGTATCCTTTCATTATATGTATTCTTGGGGATATGGTTGGAAGATATATGTGTTCTGATAATCTCAAATTTGTGATCTGTCAACCTATTTTGCATCGCACATGTGTTTATGTTGATGTATGCAATCCTCCAATGGAATGGCGGTGGATTTCTTTTAAAGAGGATCTTAGATGGATGTAGATATTGGTGTTTGAATCATGGAAAGAATTCTTCTCAGGATGGAACAAGATTTTCCATTTGACCTTTGGTTTTTATTACGTAATCTAGGATAGGTTATCAGTGGTGTAAATGGATACAGTAGTGGAACACCAGTATTGAGATAGTGGTGTTTTGGATGAGCATGAGGATGCACATGGGGAGGATCCAATGGTGCTATAACTGGTTAGGTTCTATGATCCTCCAATTGTGAAGGGTAGTACTGGGGAGGCTCAGAAGTAGCAGACTCCCTTGATTTCTATACTGTATGTGAAGAAAGTGAAGCCTATGGAGGTGGGACCATGGGTTATGGACATCTTTTACCAGTTGAAGAATGATTTTTGAATCATTGGAGTTGATGAAGAGAGTACATTAGTAGTGGCCATGGTTAATCAACTAGATACTACCAATTTTACTGAGGAAGGTGAGGTGAGATCGATATGGAGTGAGCTCCAAAGACTGGGTAAATCTCACAGTAGAGGCTCAGATGACACAGACAAGCAGTTGTAGTTTATGGTCCATGGATATGAATAATCCATATGATCAGAATTTGTGCAGGGGAAGTCCTTCTAGTTGGATGCAACATTTCATAATTGACAAGGGAAGCTTGATGTTGTGAATTTCTTAAGGCTATTAGACCCAAACATCCTCGGTGCCCATAGGAAGGCTGGGTCTGGAGGGAACAAATCTGTTTTGGAGAACAAGGCAGGTAAAGGAGGAGTATTTTTGTAAGCTATGGCCCCTCAAAAAATACACGACAGTAAAGCTGGGGAACCATTTTTATGGCATGGAATTTCATGACACTCCACTGAATCAAGAATATGACACGTTAGGAGATGACAGTTAAAGTCTCCCTTTAGTGGATAGTGTGGACCAATGTGAAGAAAAAGGTCCTCGTAGCCCTCGCTAAAAGAAAGGGAAAAGGCATTAGATATTCAGGGAAATGTATTTTGGTTCGAGGAAAAATTCCAAAGTGATGCATGGATTACTCTAAATTTCCAAAACCTGTGGAAAATAGATCAGGAATGAAGTGAAGAAATAAGGAAATCTTAGACCTACAGAAAGGAGAAAGTGAAGAAGCAAACATGTATTCAAGAGACATACAAGAAAAGGAACGGGAGTGCTTGAAACTAATTCTACACTCAAAGGAAGATATGTTGGACCAAAACATAAGACCCAATGTCTCAGAAGAGTAGCTCAAGAGGATTTATGAAACAAGGTTTCATGTAGATGCCACAATGGAGAATGATATGTGGTTAGATAAACAAGATAGAATACCATCCAAGGGCATCAATAAGAGTAAAATCAACTCAGAGGAATTTATTCAGACAATGGAAATGATGATTAATCACCTTGAAGAGCTTCTCAGATAGGACCTTGATATCCAGGTCAGTATGTTGCACTATGAACATTATATATTAGCTATGTTATGAAATATTAGAATTGTGTTTAACCATTTTGTGAGCTCTTTCAGCACGTAGTTGTAGCCTGATTTTGATATTTGGTTTACCATTTTCCTAAAAATGCTTTAATAAAAATTTAAATTTGTATGGACGATATGAATATAATTGTTCGTTGTCACTTTAAAATAGTTATGTTAATACTAACAAGTTTCACTCAATAAAAATAGAGAAAAATATAATGGATTTTATTTATGATTTTTAAAATTATACATAATTAATTTATGATATGTATAAATCTGTCTGACGTCAAAACCATACATGATTCCAGTTTTATGGCTCGAAGTATGTGTTTCCAATTTAGACTGACATTAAAAAAACACACATAGTGTAATCAATACTGATAAAATGCATTCATATTGTATTGGTACTTTAGGAAAATGATCCATCAGTCATTTGGGACTTTTATGGATTAGTCTTGCCTCTAACCGATGCACCGTATGACTAGTATAGATCCAACTGAATCTTTTTATTCAAATTTGACATTTATTTTAGTTAAAAAAACGTACATACATAATACCATGGAGGAACATTCAGATTGTTTTTTTTAATTTAGTACCATGATTCATACATCATTTGGTATGTGTAGGCTTCATCTAAATCACATTTGTACACACAATGTGACCGGTATGACCCCAAGTTTGTCTATTTATTCGAAATGTACATTAATTTTAGTGAAGAAACCAACTGATATACTCATAACCAATAAAAGATATTAAAAATGTTTTGGCACCATAATATAATGATCGATACAAATATTAGGTTGTATATAGATCATTTTTACCTCAATCTAATGGACAATGTGACCATTATGACTCTAAATATCTCATATCAGTCGAAAATTGACATTTTAATAAAAAGGATTGTCACTCACTGAAAACCAATCAAACATGCTCAAATTGATTTGATAATTTTGGGAAATGATACACAATTAATTTCTTTTCTGTATGAATTAAACTAATGTAAACCCTATAGAATATTACATCAATATGGAACCAAGTGCATGTTTTTAATTTAAAATGACATTTTACTAAAAACACACACTGTGTACTCAAAACCAGGAATAAAAATTTAAAATAGTTTTTGTTACATTAGAAAAAATATCCATTAGTAAGTTGGGACATTTAGGTATTAGCCACACCATAATCCAATGCACCGTGAGATACATATGACTCCAAGTGTATATTTTTATTAGAAATTGACATTAATTTTAGTGAAAAAACAATTGACATACTCAAAACTGAGAAAACACATTTTAATGTTTTTTTGATTTTTTAGAACTATCCATTCTTTATTTTTGACAATTAGGGATCAATTGAATATTAATACGACACATAGTATGATTGGTATGACTCTAATGGAATATTTTTAATCAAAATTTTCATTAATTGTAGTGGAAACATAACTAACATTCTCAAAACAAAGATAAAGAATTTATTATTTGTTATTTACTTTATAGAAACGAGTCATATATCATTTGTGATATGTAGTATTTATATTTACCTCAATCACATTCATGGTGTAATCAGTATGACTCTAAGTGTCCCGTATCTCTTAAAAATGTACATTTTAATACAAATAAGTGTCACCCACTACAAGCTGAGAAAATAAACTCAGATTTACTTGATAATTTGAGAAGAAGATACAAAATTAATTCTTCATGTGTATGAATTATTTTAATGTCATACCCGCAAATGATTATACTTATATGGATCAAAGTGCATGTTTCTGTTTTAAAATGAAATTTCAATAAAAAACCACATGTGGTATTGTGAAAACTGAAACAATATATTCAGATTGTTTTGGTACATCATTACATATATCCATGAGTCATTTGGGATGTGTAGGGATAATAAATTACTCAATATGATGCATTGAATAAACAATATAACTCGTAGTGCATCATATTATTCAATATTGACATTAATTTTCGTGAAAAAACAACAACTAACTTACTCAAAACTAAGAAAACACTTTTTTATTATTTTGGTACTACATAAAAACAATACATATGTCGTTTGGGATGTATAGTGGTCAAGATATCCTCAATCCAACACATTATGTGACCGGTATGACTCCCAGTGCGTCTTTTTTTCAACATTTACAATAACTATAGTGAACAAAACAACTCACATACTCAAAACTGAGAAAATGAATTCAGATTGTTTTGGTACATTTCATAAACCATCCATATATCATTTTTTAAATTTAGGTATCATCCAAACCTAAATTTGATGCATGGTGTGACCGGTATGACTTAAAGAGCCAGCTATAAATTTAAAATTGATTTTTTAATATAGAAAAATTTTAATAACTAAATAATTAGAAAACATGATACAATTTTTATAATAATTTTGGATTATAATATATAATTCAACTTCAATATTTTTGCATTAATCTCATATCAAACACTGACAAAATTCGACCTGTATGGATCAAAGTGTTTGTTTCCAGTTTAAAATTCCATTTTAGTAAAAAAAACACATGGAAAACTCAAAAACTGAGAAAGTGCATTCATATATTTTAGTACAATTAGAAAACTATCCATGAGTCATTTGGGATGTTTAGTGATCCGTCGTGCCTCAATCCTATGCATGGTGTGGCCGGTAGGACTCCAAGTTCATCTCTTTCATAAAAATTGAAATTATTTTTTTAAAAAAAATATATATATGTAATACTGAGAAAAAAAATTCTGATATGTTTGGTAATTTAAGAGAATGATACATACATCATTTTTGACATGTAATGATCACCTTCACCTAAATTTGATGAATGTTGTGATCAGTATGACTCCATGTGTGCCTTTTTATTCAAAATTTACTATCCTTTTTGTATAAAAACTACTAACATAATATATAATAGGGTTTCCTTTTTAGTTTATTTGTATTAGAAATTATATTCCACTTAAACTCAGTATTTTTATCCTATAACGGTAGTTTTTGTTCCTATTTCTTCATCTATTTTTTTGATTTAATGTTCTACAGCACCACACTACAGTTTTAACCATTACTAATGCTATTAAATTCTCCAATAAAAGTTTTATTTTCTATTTATTTTAAAAGAATTTATAAAGATACACATTATTAGTGATCATACATGTTTTCATAAATTCTATCTTTATATTTTATTTAAATGTGCAGACAAAACATTCTTTTATCACTGGATATAAAAGCACAAATAAATCATATATTTATTTTCACTTTTAAAAGCACTGATAATGTGTGTATTTATCACAACTAAATGAAAGCACAGATAAATCATGTCTTTTATTAGTTCATTTAAAAGGGATCATAAATGTATGATTTATCATCCCATTTATTGGCGCAATTAAAATCCATGTACTTTTAACTGCACTGAGGTATTCAACACGTTTCTAATACTGGAAAGGCACATTTTGCCATTGTTAATGGTGTGTTATGTAGTAGTTCTTTAATATGTGTTCCATGTTACATTCATACTATTTCTATGACCTTCATACCCTATTACATTCAGTCTTGGCATATAACTCATTTACCATTTTACATTCAGGCTTGGGCTACAACCCATGCCCCATCTTACTTTCATTCCTACTCTAAAAATTTTGTACCCTTTGAGCTCATATAAAACATATCATTACCCAATTCATTATAGGGAGATATATTTCCAACCCTTTTCATAATAATAGAATACATACATATTTCATAAGTTAATACAACATTTATCATATCACAACCCATACCAAGAGATAGTTTTTATAAACATCAAATCATATCCCCTGAAATTAAATGGGTATCATTAGAATTACATCACATCATAATATATGGAAAATATATATTTCCTAATCATTTAATTAAATCATATATCATAAAAATAATATTTTCTCAAAAGAATATAACACATGGAAGAGAAACAGGTGTCATAAGGATCATTCCATCAAATCATAGACCATTTGAGAAAAAATATGAATAGATCCTTGAGATAATTTCATAAAAAGGTGATGAGTAACATCAAAAGATGTCATCTTAGATGGAAAATAATTTCTAAATATCCTTTATAAAATTTCATTTGGAAAATATCCTTTTCTCATTAAAAATTCTCATTGAAACATAAATCTTTTTAAAAACCATTTTCATATAAATTATTTTGAAAACATAGAATTAATTCTTAATGTCATTTTGAATACATTTTTCATTGAAACCCTTTATCTTGGAAAACAACATTAAAACAAAGAATTTCTAAAATATTATGAAAAAATTCCTTAAAATATATTTTATTCTTTCATAATATGATTCAAGGGAATGATGGTCAGGAATGAAGGTAAATCTGTACATGTTGATCCTTCCTCTTACACTATAACATGTTTATAAAAGTTCCACGATTGGAAAATGATATAAAGATTATTTTTAAAAAAAAATATTATGTAAAAAGGTAAAATATTGGTAAAAATTAAAATTAAAGACCATAGGATAATTTTACAATATTTTTTAATTCTTTTATAAAAATGGTTTTGAAGAAACATAGATTTTTAGCAGAAGGGTGATATAAAGTTATATTCTCTTAAAATGACTATTTCTTGATCATCATAAGTACCAAATTGTGGAAAAATGGTACCATTACATGTATAAAACATGAATAAATAGAGCTTAATAAGTCTTATGAGATTTCTTGAGATTTGGATCATAATATTTCATCAATGAAAACATTATCCTAACTAATCTTTACAAGTAATGAGATAATTTCAACAAACTCTTACCACATGGTATCTCTAAATCATACTCCATATGTAAGAAAATGAAATTACATGGAGCATAAAAATATCATCGAAATAATAATATTAATGATCTAAAATTTCAATGTAAATATATTCATCTTCAATAAAAATATGTGTGCATAACACGACTTGGGTCTTAAAGAAGGAATATTGAGATAAAATTACTTTATCGATTTGGTAACATATGAAACATAAACACCATGAGATAAATATAATAAAATTAAAATTTAAATACCCATAAATTTAATTATAATATTTATATAATACATTAATTGGTATTATATATACCAAATAAATAATTGAGTAGTGTATAAGGTACGCATCTCACAAAAATAAAAAGTGGGATAAAATCTTCATACTATGTGTCTTGACAGTCATTGTATTTGTAAAAGAATACTATATAATAATAATATGTTTATTATAAATATATAACAGATACATTTATATATATAATACTATATATATGATTTTATTTGAACTTTATAATACATATTTGTTTTTCTGTAACCTTTCTGGTAATAACAGCTTTCTTTATCGTACGTGTTTTGACTTGTAATCCATAATCCTTGTAATTAAATAATTATTTACTTATTAAAATAATTTAAAAACATGACACATATTTCATATATATTAATTATATATATATATATGATAATATAGAAAATATAGATTTATGAAATGGACATCACCATTTATGGAGATGGTAGATCATATGTACGCATGAACCCAGTTTCCATTTTCATGGGATATTGAAATAAAGAATGGAAATGACATATATGTATATAGGTATATAATATCATTAAAATTTATTTATTATTTCTTATATATATCATATAATTTTACAAAACCCATATTTAATACATTATATTTATTTTTATATTGAATCACATCACCTTGAGGGGGCGGTAGTCCACACTTCCAAAAACAATGTTATTGTATTTAAAAAAACAATGAATGCATGAAGATTAAATATTTATTATAAATAAATAGTTATCTATACAAAACATATATCATATATATCATACAATATTTATTTTACATCATAATTTACAATCATAAGAGGTAGTAAAGGTAAAATAAATAACATCGTTTCGTGATGTGGTAGTTCTCTGAACACAAGATCGGTATGTTTGTAACACATTATATAGAAGTGTGTGTTAGTAAAAGTATAAAACATAACATAAAAATATCTCAATATATTTCAAATAATTACTCCATTATGTGTTAATGTAATAATATGAATTCATTTGGTTGATACAGAAATAAATTAAAGGAGCGTTATAAGGGAGTTACCTCTTTTTTGGGTCACTCCTATAGGTTTTCTCCATAAGGATTCTTTGATTGAATTTATGCCAAACAGGGTGCTTCAAGGATGAATGTAGTATTTTGGGAAGTTAAATGGGAATAGAATTACCATTTCTAATTGGTTTGAGAGTTTGGATGAAGAGTGATATGTGGTGGCCTTTTATAATGAATGGAGGGTACCCACTTGGAATTTTTTTAAAACTAGTTAGTTGTACCCACATTATTACATTAAAAAAGACATCCAAAACCACACACACTGAATAATTTAAGGTTTATGGACACTATTTGGCTATATAATTAGTTTTTATCATGTTTCAATTCAATTCGGGCCTTGAATTTTAGGGTTTATTCCCTTATTGAGATTACTTTTATAATAATTTTTTCAATTAATCTTATTCACTTTTAGTAATATTTTATGTCAAAAATTAATTTGAACTTTTTATTATATAAATATAATAATTATTACTTCATTTTATATCATATTTTATAAATTCAATTCATATAAGTCGAAAATTTAAGTTTAATTCTAATCACACATAGTCTGCAAGAAATATGGTTTTAAATGTGACAATGTTCAAAAGGTTATTAGTATTTTCTATCTACATTAAATTTAAAATAATTTGAAAGATATAAATCAATTAAATAAATGTATAATTAATCAATTTTTAATTTAAAACCATGTTAAAATAAAATTTAAATTTATGAATAAATTAGACAGAAAAGCTGTTTTGAATTACAATTCAATATGTTTCACTATCCATCCTAAAATGAAGTTTCTCAGAAAAAACCCAAAACATCTCCCTAAGCTAATTAAGAATTTCTCAATTAAAAATTTAATACTTATTTTAGAAAATTCAATTTCTAAATTTTTATATACATATTTTTATTATTGTTCATAGATATAAATAAACAGTTATTCTACTAAGAAATTAGTATTTTTAAACATTTAAAGTATTTAACAGAAATTATAATTTTTTATTATCACCATTAAAATTAATATTGGATGATTATTTATTACTATTAATATTAATAAATTTAATGGCTACATTATATTTATCATGTTTAAATAATTATATCAATAAAATTATATTTGGTAGAGACTCACTATTGTGTGTAACGCATGCCAAGTCGGTGTTAAGTATAGTGCAAGACAAGATGATGTTCTGTGTAGTGAAAACTTATCTCTGTGTATCATATAATGAATGATTAATATTTTGTACCTTAAAAGTATAGAATATCATTGTGCATTCATATAAAAAAATCTATATTCAGTGTTACATGAAATGAAAAATTTAAAAAATTATTAAATTAGTTTGAAAAACAAATTTCCACAAAAACTCAATTTCTCACATTCCACCACCCTTAAAATGAATTTATCCCTAGAAATTATTTTGGGTTATCAATTATTTATTACTACAAAATCTCATCCAATATTCTGACATCGTAAAAATGAATACTAAATCATTTGTTAAAAAATTCGACATACATACAGTTTTTCTAAAGTAACACATAACTAGGTTTCCACATGTGAGAACATAGGTGGGAAGTGAAAATATATACTTGGTAGAGAAATATATCTATAATGTTCTAGAGGTTAGTGATATAGAAAATGGTCAAGATAATGTTAACTAACATAAATACTTAATCCTATTATGATCTAAGGGGCCATTTGATTCATCGGAAAAGAAGGAACTATGATTACCTTTTAGGTTTTGTAGATTCTTTCCCTAGAGTTAGATAATTTATAGTAGATGTTATATTTTCTAGATTGTATTCCCCTTCATAAGTAAAATATCTCCCTTTTGTCATGTATTGAAAATTTTCTACCTCACCCATTTCTCCTGAAATGAAGGTAAATTTTTTTATTACTATAGCACTAACAGATCATGAGATCCAAAATAAGTCATCCCATCTCTCTTCAGTTACCCTTAAAACAAGGTTGTTATATCCAGTTATCCAATATTCCCAAATAGTCATATGGTATGATAATAAATTAATATCATAAAATTAATCTAATTTTTAACATAAAAATTCCATAAATGGTAAACTTTATAACCATTATGTATGAATAACATCCAAAAAATTAGAAATAAGGTCATGAAATTAGCATAAAATTGGTTTTTTCAATAATCAAAATGTATCTCTTGGTTATCACATTTGAAACATGTGAATACAATCATTATATAGTCACTTGAAATATGGTAATAAACTAAATTAGAATAAATATATTTATAAAAAATTCATGATTACTTAGTCTATAGATTACTTGATATTTTTCTTAAATCCAAGAAGTTGTATACTTCATCTATATACTACTTTTTTAAAAAAATCCTTTATATGTTTTTAGGTAATCGATACCATACAATTTAGTTATTCATATCAAATATATAATTATACAAAAAATATTATCTTATCATAATGTATATGTTATGGGTTATCTTACCTTAGTCAAAATTTCACCATATCATTAAATAAGATTTCCAATACTATTGAAACATAAAACAAAACCATGTAAGTCCTTCTCTAAAATAGAAGATAGAAAATACATGTATATGTCACTATTCAAATAACATAATTCTTGAATCCAAATACATTGAAACTTAAATTATTCCACTTTATCTATAATACATAAGAAGGCCAACTTAACCAATTACCTATTACCTATTACCTATTTCCTTTCACATTTTATCTTTAGTTTCATCACCATCAGCAATATAACCATTAATTATACCAGCTTAGTGATTCTCTTCAGCATCCTTCCACTTTGGACATCTATTTCCATATTGACAATTCATACCACATTTAAAGACTTTTTTCCTTTGATTATGTTTTAGGGAGTATAATATTCCCATCCATTTAATTAACCAAACCATTAATTTTTACATTTTAGTTACTTGCATTATATCGTTATTTTCCACATCCAAAGCATATTATTGTTCAACTAGGACATTAACATGTATACTTATTTACACATTCATGAAACCAATTGTTTTGATTCTTTTTTCCTCCCTGGTATCAATTAAATAAAATCTTATTCAACTCTCTGATTCTCTTATTT
Source organism: Viscum album (assembly GCA_963277665.1). Classification (NCBI taxonomy): domain Eukaryota; kingdom Viridiplantae; phylum Streptophyta; class Magnoliopsida; order Santalales; family Viscaceae; genus Viscum; species Viscum album. The sequence continues at coordinate 22,319,460 of OY728119.1, read as the reverse complement.
TGTGAGTCTGAGAGTTGGTTAAGTACAGGTTGTTGATCATTTTCTTTGAAATATGACATGTCATGATCACAACATCCTTTACTCAAATGAATATCCCATTTGACTACTAATTGATAAATTTTTCATCACATTTAATGTTAACTGAATTTATTTTGGATCCATCCATTGAATAAAACATTAAAACATTTACTACGAAACAATTATCATATTGGATAAACACATAACCATTAAAAAACACTAATAAGATATCTAAATTATGACACCTTAATTAATCTATGACACCTTAGGTTTATCCAAGGTTATGCACTTCCAATATATTTTTAAATCATTCATGATGATTCATGAAGATTCTATTAATTTCCAAATCATAACCCCTGGGGGTGACAATCATGGTGTGAAACAAGGCTTGTTGTAATATACTCGGTTACACTGTGTCTGGCCCAACTCACCTTGTTAGAGTTCTTACTCCTAGTTACATATATTCCATATCAACATGTAATTGTAATATCTATATGGGGATGTATTTCTATGAAATAACTATCCTTATCCTTTACCATAATTTCATAAATTTTCTAATATATTTACTTATCCATGGAATTATATTTGTACATGAAATTATGATCCTCACTAATGTTTTTTCATCCACGATTCCAAAGGATAACAAATCCTTTCCACGGATACAAACTATATAAACTGTCTTTTCTCCTCGGATACAAAAATAGATTCCTAAATGCGATGTTTGTTTAGTGCCTTTGTATGCTTGGAACACTAGTTTTTAAACTCAGTGAAATATCATAAATGTTTCCCATAAAGATTGTCCCCTTATCAACAATAATTAAAAATCATTCATCATAACCTATGGAAAGGAAACACAAGAAAATGTTGAGATATAATTCTTAGTAAATGAAAATAATGGAAATATGTAAGCATAACATGAACATAAGGGTAAGAGAAAATGAGAATTACATTAGATGGTAAAAACGTACATATTGATGGTCATAAACAAGAATCATAAGTAAATCAAGAGAATAATAAATTAGTAAATAAATGAGGAATAAGAAAAAGAATATGTTGAATAAACAAAACAAAATAGAAAAATATTTTGTTAATTCTACATACCAACACCATTATAACAAGATAGGCTTGGTCTAAAAAGCTTATACCTAAAACAATTCAGGCTTGGGCTACAACATGTGTACCATTGTTTTGGGATGAGTCTATAACCTTTTTGCCGCATTAAATTTAGGATAGGGATACGACCCATGTTCAATATTACTTTCAGTCATGGGATGCAAACCATTTACCCTTTTACCTTTAGGTTTGGTCAACAACACATGTACCGTTTTACATTCCCTCTAGGGTTATAACCTTTTTACCCAATTTGTTTCAATATTAGGATAAAACCTCTATATCTTTGAGATCATATAAAATATATCATTACCCAATACATTGGAGGGATTTATATTTCCCTCTTATATCATAATAAAATCATTCGTACATGTTCAACAAGATAATAAAAATTTTCATCACATAATGTCTTAGAGAAAAATTTTGGTTTTATAAAAATCAAATCATAACCAACGAAATGAATTGGGTATCATCAAAATTTCATCACATCATAATATATGGAAAATATATATCTTTATTAATCATTTCCTTAAACTATAACCCATGAAAGTCATCCAATTTCAAAATAATATAGAATGTAGAAGAGAAAGGGGTGTCATAAGAATGATTGCATCAAATAAAAAACCGTTTGAGATAAAATATTATTGAAACCATTAGATAATTTCCTATAAGGGATTCAGTGACATCAACAGATGTAATATTAATGATAAAATATTTTTGAAATATATTCAGAAACCATTTCCTGAAAAAAAAATAATCTTATATTATTTAAAAATTAATATAAGAAACATAAAACATTTTTTAAAACAATTTGGATAGAAATTACTTTGAAAAGACAGAAAGAATATTTGATGTTATTTAGAAAATGTTTTTCATTAAAATCTTATAAAGGAATCCTGAAAACATTTTTAAAATATTTTAAATTTAAAACCATTATAAGGAAACAAATTTATAGATTATAATGATAAAACATTCCATAAAAAATATCTTTTTAATATTATAATATAATATTTAGGGTAATGAATACCGTTATGGTAGGAAAATCCATACATGGTGAACATTCCTTTTACAAAGTAAAATAGATAGAAAAGTTCCTTGAATAAAAAATTACAAAAATATTGATTATTAATAACATTTTGTTTAAAAGATAAAACATGGTTAAAATGTATTTTAATGATCATTGGATAGTTTTTAATATTTTTTGAAACCTTTTAAAAAACAATGTTTTCGAGGAACAAAAATGTCTGACTATAGAGAGAGGCAAAGATATAATTTCATAAAAATACACATTATTGGTCACCATATTTACCAAAGAGATGACAAATAATACCATTACATGGATATAATATTAATAAAAATATTGACAAGAAAATCATGATAGTTAATGAGATATGCATCACAATGTTTCCTCAATGAAACCATAATCATAAGCAATCTCGACAAATGATGAGATTATTTGAATAAAATCATACTAAATTATAACAATAAATCATACAACCCATGAAAGAAAATTAAATTACATGGAGGTTAAAAATTAAATATAAATAATAATATTGATGGTATAGCATTTAAATTTAAATTTATACACCTCATAGAAAAATGTAGGTGTATAACTTGGCATGTGTCTCAAAGAAGAAAAATTGAGTTGAAAATACATTATGGATTTGATAACTATTGAAACATTAAACCCATTAGAGATACATCATAAAATATAAATATAAATAACAATATATATATGATTCATATAATACATTCATGGGAATTATATCTACCAAAAAAAGAAATGAGCAGTGTGTAATGAATATATCTTACAAAAATAAAAATTTAGAGGAATTTTCTTTATCTAGTGTCTTGCAATTCATCGTACTCGTACAATCCTCATATATAATAATTATATGATAAGTATAATTATATCAAATAACCATATTAATATATATATATATAATAGTATATATATGATTTTATTGTGACCTTCTATTACCTGTTTAAGTTAGAGTAACTTTTCGGGTAATAAACGCTTTATTTATTGTACGTGTTATGAATTTTCATTCTACATCATCTTATTAAATCAAGATTTACATACTTATTGAATGAAAATAATTAATTATATAAATTATATATTTATTATATAAATATTTATAACAATATTTTAAATATAGATATATGAAATGGAATACATCATCCTTTGAGATAATAGGTCATACATATACATGAATACAGTTTCTATTTCTTTGGAATATTGAAAGAAACAAGTTAATTGATATATATGTATATATGTATTTAATATAATTAAATTAGAATTATTATGTCTTATTTGTAAAATAAGTTTTATATAAACATTTTTAATACAACCCATGTAATGTGTGAATGAATCACACCGCCTGGAAGAGGCGGTAGTCCACACTTCCTCAAACGAAGTTATCATATTTACAAAAAATGGAAATCATGAATGTCAGATTTATATAAAAAATACAGAAGTATAAATACATCACATATATCATATATATATATATATAACAAAAAAATAGTCTTTCAATCATAATTATCTACCATATTATGTGGTAATGGTTCAATGAACTGCATCATTTCCGGATGTGCTAGCTCATCGTACATAAGAACGATAAGTTTGTTACCCAATATATGAAAGTGTGTGTAAGTCCATGTCAAATCATTAATTCAAAAACATATTCATACCTTGAAGATAATATAATATTATTTTTTCTTGAAATATGATGAACTGATGTGGTGGAGAAAGAAAATAAATGAACAAAGAATGTGGAAGGATGTTTCATATTCTTTGCATAACTCATTTTAGATAGAACCAAAGAGCTTTTAAATATGGATTTCTTCCCAAAGGGAGAGTTAAAGGAATAAAGAAGATGAATTTTGGGATTTTCATTTGTAATATATTTTCTAAACCAATGAGGTTTTAGATTTGTTAATAAGGGGGGATGTGGTGGCCTTTGAAAGGGAAGGGAGGGGACAAACTTGGCATTTTTTTTAAAAAAATTTAGACCCATGTTTTTATCGAAAAAGTTCACCAAACACCAAAAAACCTACACAATTAAAGGTTAATGTATGCAATTTCACCATAACATGGGTTTTGGGAAATTTTCATTTTCATTTGGTCCCTTAAGGTTATGTTTTATTCCCTTGTGAAGATTATTATTTCCTTAATTGTTGTAATTAATCCTATTCACATCCACTAATATGTTTTGTAAAAAACAATTGATCTTATGAGAATATAAATGTCATAATTATTAGAACATTTTATGTCAATTTTTAAAAATTAAATTCTCATAATTGTAAAAATTATGTTTAATTTTAATCTTATAGATGTGGCGATAAAGCTTGTTTTTGAAGTGAGAATGTTTAAAAGTTTATTATTATTTTATAACTAAATTAAATATAAAAAGATTATAATTGAATGATTCATTTAATATATGTAGTATTGATGTGATTATAATTTAAAGACAACTATAAATATAATTATACTATATAAATAAATTAGACTAAAAATAATTTTTTTAATTAAAATTATTTTTATTCGCGATCTATCCAAAAACAATACTTCTTAGAAATATCCCAAAAATTTTCCCTAAGCTAATTTCATCATTCTGAATTAAAAAATGATATTTACTTTATAAAATTAAATTTATTACAGTTTCTAAATTTAATTGTATTATTTTTTATAGAAGGATAAAGAAAGAAGTTCATTTTTAAAAAATAGTATTTTTAAACATTTAAATACTTTATGAAAAAATATTTTCATTTATCACCATTTTATATAATATTTTAAAGGTATAATTACTATTCATATCACTAAGATAAATTTCAAGAAAATAATTTCCTTGTTTAATTATTTATATGAATGATATGATGCCTCATGGAAATATAGTGCTGTGTGTAACTCCGACGAAGCCAGTTATACAAATTATGCATGCCAAGTTATTATTGCATGTAGCACAAACATATAATGGGGTATCATATAATAAAGATTAATATGGTGTATTATACAAGAAAATAATTACATGGTTCATTATATTACGTCAAATGTATCTTTTTTTACTTTTAAATTCCTTTTATTTTATATTCCCAGACTCTTTATTAAATACTTAATTACTGAATCTATCATATAAAAAAGTTTTTTAAAAATGTTATTTGAATAAAAAAATATTATTTTACCAAACATAGAAATTGTTATTAAATTATTTATCTTTTTAAACCTACTTTATTTATTAAATAGTTGTAATGATCATAGATTCCATAATTATCATATTCATATTTATCAAATCAAATTTACGAATTTCATTTGTGTCTTCATACTAAAAATGTTCTTATAATCAAAATTGACATCACAAAAAATAAACTTTGGATTCATACCGATAGAAATTATTTTAATGATGTATTTAAGGAAATAAATTAGATTGACAAAAGATTTTAATATAAATATTTAAAACTATATTCCATTGTATTGGAACACCTATTACACTAAAATGGTTTAAAACCAAACAATGTCATAAATTATGTTATGATAGGACTGTTGAAGATCTAGTTGTCCATGTCCATGTGAAATAACTTATAGAAAATATGATTGTTGGAGGATCAATATGACCATTTGAATATTTCCTATAAATACCTTGTTATTCGAACAAGATGATCATTTGAATATTTCTTATAAATACCTGGTCATTCGAAGAGTTTGGGGAGACAAGAAGTGTACAATATGATAGTGTTGCAGATTTGATTTTTCCCTCAAATATTTTTATTGTTTTCAAAGAGTTAACAACTTGTTCCTAGTCTCTATTAAAGATTAAGATATAGTCATTATTACAGAATCATTATCTGGTTGTATTATAATGATTATTTTGTAATTTATTTGTGTTTATGATTGTGTTATTACGTTCAAGGCATTCAAGGGATATTAAGACATAGATCTGGTCTGCTTGATCAAGGGCATACATGAATAACAAGAAATAACTAATATTCATATCAAGGGAACATGATGATAGTTTGATAGAAGTTGACAATCATATCAATGGATAATTGGGATAGTGATAGAATCTGATAATCATATCGATGTATTTCATTGGAAAGGGGAATACATAATTTATTTTAAATATATAAAAGGTACCTTTATCCTAGGTAATTAGATACCCTATTCCATGTGTTATAATAAGTCAAATCAATTTTTAACATGTTTTAAAACATGTTCATTATTTCCACTATATATAATAGAAATTGCTACTTCTATATACATATTTTTATTTGTATCCTAATTATCATGGTAGATTTTATTATGATCAAATGTGGTTACCCTGTATTATTCTATGAATATGATATCACTCTGATTATTATTTTATATGTTTTAAGATAGAATCACTACTATTTTCAATACTCTGATATATCATAACTTTTGTTTTTATGATTAATTTTATTCATGAATATGATTAAATATTGATTATGTTACCATTGATTAATAAAATTCTTACTGATTATGATTCTATATGTTGTGAAGTAAGAACTAATTTCTCGATACAACTAGTTACATACATATAAGAATCAACTTTGGTATGATATTTTTATTATTGGCCCCAATGTCCATGTCCGATAACCATTTAACTACCTAATATATAGTTACCCAAACAAAACATACATTAACATTTCAGAAATATTCTGTAATAGATAAAACATTATACAAAAGGACACACAAAGTATATATTAGTTTAAATCGTTTAGAAACATATAAATATAATCAATGGAACATGGTGGAGCTATATTTTCTCCCACTAGGTTCTCTATGACAAGAAACCCACTATGACATATCTTACACAAAATATTTCTTTACAACCTAGGGAAGGATACATAAAAAATGGGTGATCTAAAATTATAGGTAAGGTTAAAAAAGGATATATGTAAGCAGAAACCAGAGTATTAGGGTATAAGAACATGATCATAACATTTGAAGACTATACCCTATATTTCATAGATCACAATCATAAATCATTTCCTAAGGATAAACAGTTTATAAGACACAAATCATAAGGGAATAAATAGAATAGTACATGAAATCATAACATAGGAGTAAGACATGTAATTAATGAATACACATAAACATAAGAAATCATATGTTAAGGATTCCTACCAAGATATTCATAACATGTTATTCTTGGTTTATTAATCTTGTACCTACTTCAGGCTTGGGATAATAACCCACGTACTCTCCTATTTCTAGGATAGAGCAGCAACCCATGCACCCTCTTACTTTTTGGCTTAGGATACAACCCGTGCTCCTTCTTATTTTCAGGTTTTTCATAAAACCCATGTACCTTCAGTTTTTAGGGATTGAGATACAAAACTGTGTACCAATTGAGCACATAAAAGATTTAACATTTCCCAATTCACTAGAGAGAGATATAGTTCCCACCCATCACATAACACAATCATACATACAAGTTCAAAATGATAATAAAACATGCATCATATCATGACAAGTAAAATGATACTGGTTTCTTAAAAAAATCAGAACCATTGAAATGAATTGTGTATCATTAAAATTTCATCACATCAGAACCTATCCAAAATATAATGTCTCCAAATCATTTCATTAATTAATAACCCCTTAAATGAATTGATATATAAAAAATTATTACATGTGGATGTGAAATTGGAGTCATAAGAATCATTTCATCATAACATAAACCATTTAATAAATAATATGAATAGAGAATTTGGATCATGAGTACCATAAACAGATGGAATTTTGTATGGAAAATAATTTTGAAATATATTTGATAAACATATATTGATTAAAATATCTTTTCATTTTGTGAAATTTATTTTTAATACATAAAACCATTAGAAACCTGTTTTTCTTGAAAATGCATTAAAAACATAGAATGAATTCCTGAAATAATTTTGAAAACCTTTTCAATTTAAAACATGTAAAAGAATCATGAAGACAATTTTTAAAATTTTCCATGAAAACATATAAGAAATGAATGAAAACATTTTTTAAACTATTTTTTGAAACAAAGAAAACATGGAAACATTTTCAAAATCATTTTTCTTAAAAAATGTAAAATAAGAGAGAAAAATTCCTGAAACACGTTTCCTTAAAAATACATTGAGAACATAAAAATTTTTAATACATTTTTCAATTAAAATAAATTAAAAAATTATGAATAATACTTGAAACCTTTTAAGAATGAATTGTTTTTTAATAACACATATATCCAATAGAAAGGATAAATAAATTAGACTTTTCATAAAAAACTTTTCTATAATATCATAATTACCAATTATTTGTATAATGGTAAAAATATATGAATATAACATGAATATTCAAATGTTAAGAGAATTACTGAGTGTTTTTGAGATATGGATCATAATATTACAATAACTAATGCATAATCATAAACAATCTCAATAAATGATTAGTTTATAGCAATAAACAATTAACACTATTTTAATTTTGATTCATAATTTCATGGAAATAATAAAATTAAATGAACCATAAAATATCATGAAATAGATATATTGAACAAAAATCCATGCATTCTAGGGTCAGATAAATATTCACAATAGAACCTTAAGGATGATTATTTTTTCAAACATAAGACCTCATTTTTAAATTATTTATTTTAGTTAGATACATAAAACAAGATATGTTTTTCCCTAATATGTATTTAATTTATAAGACTGGCAATAATAAGAAGGATGAAAGTGATGAATGATGGAGAAAACAATTCTGTAACTCACACAAAAAATAATGGTGCATCTTCCAGTATTTTTATCAATAAAGAATAATAAAACATTTTAACATAATGGTATTTATAAAAATCGAACAATTAAATAAATATCACCATTTCATTATTAGAATGTAAATGACGTATTTTTATTGCAATAAATTCATAAATAAGGATTTGATAGTCATAACTTATAAGGGATTCTAGTTTCATCACTTTTCTATTTAACTATTTAGATATGCTTGTTGAATTCTTATAATGTAACTTGGTAGACATTAGTACATCTAGAAATTTATATTTCTATAAATGTGTAATCACATAATATCCATAGGGATCATTCCATTTACATTTATTGATACAAAAAAAGATGAAATTATAGTCTAGTACTTCAATAAATAAAATCCTTTCAAGATCATAAGTCATATTCGGTCTTCCTATTTAAATTTAGAAGAATTTAAAGTAGTATTTTAAATTTTATTATTGTTCATTTATTCAAGGAAATGATGTATCTAATTGGCTAAAAAATATATAATATTAAATATGGTATTTTTATTTTTTTTAATTGTAGTTGGATTCTTTGAGAATAGTCTTTCTCTTTCTAGATTTCACTAACCTTTATTTACTGAAAAAAACAAGTATTTTAATTTATAAGTGAATTATTCTAGAAATATACTGAGGTGTATTCTCTATATCAACTACATTTTCTAACCTTAGATGATTATTCCTACATAGATTATCCATTGGAAAGACTCATTGATATCTCATGAAAGTAAGACTATGATGATATATAGGTCTTTTAGATCATATATTCTTCATAAAAATAGTACATGATAGTTTTCCTTCATGATCTAACCAAACACCATTGAATAAAAAGGGAGAAAATTTATCTGATGCATAAGTTAATCATTCCATTGAAATATATTTTCAAAAAAAGCATTATAGGTATACACACCCACATCAGAAAGATGATTCAAAATAGTTACTAAATGTTTCAATTTTTTATAATTTCTAGGATGATATGGACTATATATGATAATAGTTAATGAAGTCAATGGTTTTATTTTAAACATACAAGGAAAAAGGTTATGATTGTGAAAAAAATTAGACATGTGTTATCATAATTATGCATCTGGCTGAATTGATTCAAACCCTTACATGATAGACCCAACCAAACATTATTCACAACTGCTAAAAAATCATGATTTTAGAAATTTAATGTCCTCTAGGATAATCCAATTATTGGATCAACCAACTCATTATCATCCTTAATTCTCTTAGTATATTTCCATCACATATTAATTAAAATTTTATCAGATAATAAAATATTTTAGATCTGAGGAATTAATGAATTGCCAAAAATACTTTCTATGAAATGTGATATAGTCATCCATCTACATTTTTATTCAATTGACATGTTCAAAATTATTTAAAATTACTTATTCCAATGGTTTCCTCCCATAATAAGATTCAATTCTTCAAATAATCATGAAATTTATTAGTAGAAAATCCAAGATTGTTAATTAACATCAGTTACATATTATTATTTGAGGGGATATCTATGTAATTTATCCACTAAAAAGTGAGAATATAATTTCTGTAATTATTATAAATTCTATAAATTTTTTCCCATTATAAAATAACATAAAAAATTATATCTATGTCATTTTACTTGATTCCATATATATAGGATTCCTAGCACCATCCACTGAGATTTGTCACCCCCTTAACCTAATCATTTTCATTAGTTACCTCATGTTTCCAAGTATCATTTTATTCAATAATTGAATTACTATATTTATCATGGTGACTCATAAATAGAAACTGGAGATTATACATTTATATATATCACTTTATAATATTTTCCTTTCTCACTATTGTGATAATAGAAAATATAGTTTGTTTGTAAACTAAATTTTTTATATGGTATGTTACTGTAATTCCCTGACCCCTATTACCCAGAGTTGGTGCATTATTATATAACATTGGCATGATCATAAGAGATCCTGTCCCAAAAGGATAATTAGTTTAGTAGCCATTGAAATTCTAGATTCATATATAATATTTACATTACATAATGAAATGAAAAAGAAACACAATGTCTCCTTTGAACACACTCATATCCCTTAGCCAATCCCCATAGGTCAGTCATAATAAACTTCTCCGCATCTTGGTAAAAATAAAAAATACGAAAGAGGTAAGCTTGGATACTCCATAAGGATAAAAATATTGAAGATGCTATCATGAATAATAATAAACATTTAAGGCAATGTATAAAACTAAAACAAAGTCCATTTAACCTTAAACTTTGACATAATATGTCCAAGATAAATCAAATAATGTCATTTACTTATTCACATTGATATTCTACTAGTCGAATAATCACATGTAATATCAATATCTAATCTTATAATTATGTCATTAATAATGATGGGCATCATAACCACATAATTAAGGCCTCGTGACAAGACTATATATAAAACAATTCAACGACTTGTGCCAATAGACTAGTTTTTCTCATGAGACATACTGATGCATCGAGGGCCTATAGCGGGCTTCGTGCATCACTTACAATGTCCAATTCATTCCACATTTGAAAATAGTTAACTATAACATAATAATTCATATTAAACTAGCATACAAAATGTTAATGACTTAACCACATACTGTGAATGACATAAAAATATCACATCCACAATAAAACATATCATAAACCTATTAATACAATATGGAAAATTTTATCATAATAAATCAACTTCAATTAAACATAAAATATAACAATAGATGTTTATATTGATGAAATTAATCGAAAAACTATTTGAGAGAAATTTCCATTTCGACATGGAAATCATTTAAAAGTTTTATAATTATTAATGAAAACCTTTATTTTGAAAATATTCATAAAAGCCTTTAAGAGATGATTATAAGGTGTTATAATAGTTGAAAATATCCACACCTACTATATAATTTAAAAAACATCATTTCCTTAATTTGTTGATAAGGTCATAAAGTACCTTATTTAGAGACTGGAAAAAAGATCCCTTTCAAAACATTTTATAAAAAGTAAAAAAATGTAATAAATGACTTTAACCAATAGTCTAGGATATATTAAAATTTTTTTGAAATGCATTTTTAAGAAACAAATATGTGGATGATAATGAAGTCTCAGTAGATGCTTACATATTAAAACCTCATATAATAAAGAGATTGTAAAATTAACCCTTACCTTGTAATTTTCCTTAGTCGAGGGTATGTTAACCACATTTATAATGGTTAAATAACTGTTTATAAATTATAAAAGAACCAAATACATAAATATGATATCATATATTATTCTTTATTATTGCTTTGTTAATAATATTTTAGCAGTATCATTTTTTTGAGTGTTAACTGATTCATTTTCCTTTATATGTTTTGTTACGTAAGTCATGTTTTTTATGGATAGGATATATTTTTTTCATATAAAAAATGATTTTAAGTTCTTAAACATTGTTTTTAATCCTTAAATGAAAATTAATCTTTAATAGTTATGATGGTGAATGAAATCTCTTTGCGTTGTGGAGATGGTAAGTCGTACGTACGCACGAAAGACAATATCATTCTATTGATGGTGAAATAATATTTAATTTTATTGTATATTAAATATATATAATAATTAACAAGTTATATTTATTATTTATATCAATTATACTCATTATTATACCACCCAAATAATTAATAACAATCTACACCACGACGTGGAGATGATAAGTTGTACAGATGCACGTATGGTGACCTTTTCAATTATAGGATGTATATAATATTGAATATGTTTGTAACATATTTATAAAAACATCTCATTATGTAGAAGGTATTTTGGTTATTATTTTAGTATGGAAGAAACACTGAAATAGGATGTATAGTAAGAAATGATCATTGAAAGTGGGGATGAAATAATTACCTCTTTTTTAGGTGCTTCCGTTTGATTTGACCAAAAGTGATCCTTAAGTCGGATTTCTGATCAAATTATGGCCACTAAGATGAATTAAAGGTATTTGGAAGGATATTTGAGTTGGGTTTGTCCGAGCCAAATGTCTTTGGATGTGTTGATTTAGGCAAAGGGGGAGTACCCTTTTATAAGAGAGGTGAGGGGCACTTTATGAAAAGCATGAAATATTAATTTATTATAAACATATTTTCAGTTTCTAATAGTTCCAAATGTATTTATTTATATTATATACTGTGTATGGGTCGAAATAATCTCATAAAATAGGTTTTATATATGTTTAGGTCACCATATTAACCTTACCTTTCAGATTTAACCTTTAGATAAATAGTTTAATTTTTAAAATGTCTTCTTGAATTTTTATACTACATTGTTAATTTAGTTACTATAAAATCCCCAGAGAACCTTAAATAATTAATTAATGACATATCTACCATTATCTAAGTCCTTTGGTCAAATATATGATTTATATTAATATTACATCATTTAATAAAATGGTATTTGTTTTAAAAACTCATTTAGGTCAATTTTGACGTGGTTTTGTATTTGGTTTTTGCGAAAGTCATAAAAACTTGATTTCTTAGAAAAAATATATTGAATCACCCCTAACACATCATATTCACCTAGAAAAGTTTTGTATGGCATAAAAAGGTTAAATTTACATTTACTTTAATATTTATAATATCAATTATTTTAATCAATCAGTAATAATGTAATTACTGCATCATCATTGTGTCATAAATAAATTTAATTTATTTATGTCAAAAATTATAAATAAAATACTATGATGTATGAAATATTTTTAGATTCATAATTAATAAATATAGTCGAATCTATATTTTGTATAACCCTATATTAAAAATTGTTTAGTTATTAAAATTTGAATTTAACACATTTAACTCTTCTTTAAACAAATATAATAAATGTCCTAATCTAACACCAATAGATCAAAAATGATCTTATTTTTGTCCTAAGGTTGATTTTTTTCCAAAAAAAACTTATCCAATATAATTAGGACATGTGTTTGGGTAATTTTATATTATTATAATATTATTTATTAACATTAATTTTCCTATTTACTTTTAACCATGGTAAATAAATTCAAAAGTTACTATTCATCAAAAATTATTTTCATCCTGTTGAACTGAATTTTACTTTTTGATTTCAATGGTATATATATGATTTTTGAAATTGAATTCATAGAAGCAATAAAATTATGTTTTATGCAAATTTACAAATATGCCTAGAAGGTGGGTAAGAGACGTTAAAATGTTCAATAAATATTATATATCTATTATTTTTATAAAATGACATAGATGATTTATATTAGTATAATATAGGAATTATGTATCTATTTCTACTTTTAAATAAATTTAAATTAAAAAATTATTTAAATAAAAAGTTGGTTTAAACTATAATGTAGTGTTTTCTCACTCTTCATGAAAATTTGAATGTTTTCAGAAAAATACCAAAAACACACCCTAGACTAATTTTGATATTATGAATCCAAAAAATAGTCCATTTTGTAAAATTAAATTTATTAAATTTCAAAAAGTGCATATTACTATTCATACCTAATTTTTAAACTGCTTGTTTGATTGGTTTTCGTGTGCTAGAACTCGGAGCTACCTACAGTGCATGTTATTGTATTATTCAAAGAGAATTGTATCATGGAAGATTGGGGTGTCACATTCACCTCTGATTAAAATAATTTAAACCTAAAATTTCTAGAATATTACATCATAAAACGATTTTGGTGGTTCTTCATCATAATTTCCTCAAGTTCCCACCATGCCTCTTCCATTTTATGGTTTCTACAAAGAACATTTACAAGATGAGTCATCCAGTTTCTCAACACTTGTTCTCTAGTCTCAATAATTATGATAGGCTTTTCAAAATAAGAAATACCGAGTTCCAGTTCCATTTCTTCATAGGTGAGTACATGCGTTGGTCAGGCATGTATTTTCTAAATAGTGATATGTGGAACACATCATGAACTTTGGAGAGACATGACATCATTGCCAAATGGTAATCTACAACCCCATTTTGTTCTAGAATTTCAAAATGTCCGATGTACCTGGGACTTAATTTACTCTTCTTACTGAATTGTATAATACCATTCCATAGAGATGCCTTCATGAAAACATGATCTCATAATTGAAATTTCAAATCCATCCTTCAGTTATCGTCAATGCCCTTTTTTCCTACTTTAATGTGAGTTTGGATAATCATAACTTTTTTCATTATTTTCTCAAAAAGTTCTGGGCTTATGAGTTTTCTTTCACCAACATCATTCCCACAATTTGGTTTACGATATCTCTTTCCATATAATGCTTCACATTCTGCCATATGAATACTTGAATTGAATCAGTTGTTATAGGAAAATTCTACCAGAGGTAAATACTGATCCCACAAAACATGAAAGTCATGTGAGTAAGATCTCAGAATGGTATCTAAGGTTTGAATAGTCTATTCGTATTGTCCATCAGTTTGAGGGTGATAGGCAGTGCACAAATAAAGTTCAGTATCTAGAAATTTTTGAATACTTTTTCTGAATCTTAATGTAAAATGGGGATCACGATCAGTAACAATCTATATGGGTGCACCATGAAGTCTTAGAACTTCATCAATATATAGTATTGCTAAATGTTAAAGTGGTAAATCTTCTATTATATCAAGAAATTGTTCTGACATTGTAATATAATCAATAATGACCCATATTTCATCATTCCTTCTAGGAGTTTTTGGAAGCCCCGTGACAAAGTCCAGCAAAATATCAACCCATTTCCACATAGGTATGGGAAGAGGTTGCATGACTCCTCAAGGATGTTGTCTTCCAGCCTTCACCTATTGAAAAACCATATATCTTGACACATAATCATCAATCTACCTCTTCATTTTGTCCAACCAAAAATGTTCCTTCAAATCACTATACATCTTAGTGTTACCATGGTGTATAAAGAAATTGGAGCTATGAGAATTAACCAACAATTCTATTTTAAATTAGGTATGTCGGGAACAAAAATCCTCTTCCCAAATTTCAAAACTCTATTTTTATATATAAATTCATTCAATTTCCCATCATTCACAGCTTTAATATTATTTTGAAACTCCTCATCATCATTTTGAGAACTTTTTATCCTTTCAAGTAAATATGGGTTGGAAATCATTTGAAAAAGTATTGATGTTTCAACTTCCATGATTATTCACATATACATCATTATAGATCCATGAACATAGGGTCCCTTAAAACTCTCATCTTGTTCATAACTCCATGATATTTTCTGATAAAATCATTTTACAACATAATTTATTTCCCTGAGTGGTAGTGTATTGTGAAATAATATTCTTTGAGTAATTAGATCCATCGCCATTGCCTTATATTGTGTTCTTTTTTAGAAAATTTACATCAAACACTTGTGATCAGTATATATCTTACTTTTTTTTACATCAAGATAGTGTCTCCATATCTTCAGTGAAACTATTATAGCTACTAACTGAATATTATTATCGGGATAGTTTTTTTAATTGTTTTTAGCTACAGTGATGTATATGAAATAACACTATCATTTTACATAAGGACACAACCAAGTACTTTCTTTGAAGCAACACTATAAATAAAAAAACCAATCATTCCCCAATGGTAAAGTCAATATTGGGTAATTGACTAATCTTCTCTTCAATTCATTAAAAAATTATTCAATCTCGTTTTTTTTCAAACAAATATAACCCCTTTACATGTTATCTTGGTTAATGGGTTAGCCAATTGGGAAAAATTCTGGATGAAATGCAATTAGTAACCAGTGAAACCAATAAAATTTCATAACTTATTTATAGTTTTCGGTGCTAGAAATTCTTGGATTTCCCTTATTTTTGAAGGATCAAGGGAGATTCCATCCTTATAGACAATTTGGACAAGAAAATAAATCTCTTGAATCCATAATTCACAATTGATAAACTTCCCATATAATTCATTTCTCCTAAGAGTTTTCAGAATAGTGTGCAAGTGAATTTCATGATCTTCGTAGCTTTGGAAGTATACTAAGATATCATCAATAAATACCCAAATTTTTTTCAAGATATCCCTTGAAAACTCTATTCATTAGATCCATGAAAAAAGAGAGTGATTTAGATAGTCGAAAAGGAATTATAGTAATCTTGTAATGCCCATACCTGGTTCAAAATGTTGTCTTTGGAATGTATTCCTTCTTCACTCACAACAGATGGTATCAAGATCAAACTTCAATATTTGAAAAATATTGGGATCCATGATGTCGATCAAATAAATCATCAATACAAGGTTGGGGATATGTTTTCATTATTTTTATAGCATTGATCTCCCTGTAGTCAATGCACAACCTCATAGATCCATTTTTTTCATAACAAAAATAATAGGGGCTCCCCAAGGAGTAACACTAGGGTGTATAAGTACATTATTACTCAATTATTCTACTTGTTTCTTTAGTTACACTAATTCAAAAATGGAAATTATATTAGGGGTCTTTGATACGGTCCTTGAACTAGGAATTAATTCAATGGAAAACTCAATTTCACTTTCAGGAGGATGTCCAGGTAAATCCTACAGAAACACATTAACAGATTCTTGAACAATAGGTGAATCCTCTTTTTAAACATTATTTTCCTCCTTCATAGTTATTTCACTCCCTTTCTCCCCAAAAAATTATTTTTTTAGATCTATTTGGGGTGGATCTAGTTGATAGTCAATTGGTGATGTTTCTACTCTAAAGGTAATGGATTCCTTATCAGCATAAAAAATTTAACATCCTTATTCTTACAATAAATTTTCACATCATGATCTGAAATGCAATATATACAATGGATTATATAAAATTCAATCATGGGTATGACAATAAGATCTGCAGATGAAACAAATTTATACTCCATAATGGTAATTGATTGACAAAACTTTAGTGTAATGATACTTACCTTAGTAGTTTTGATTGAAAACTCCCTTATTGTGTCAAATTGGGAATCTCTAATTTTCATGGAAATTTGGGAAGATATGAGAGAATCTGTTGATATAGAATAAAATAAATCATTGTCAAATTTTGAGGACATGATTAAACTACCTTCCACCACATCATTAGGAACTTCAACCTCAGTAGTAGTGATAACATAATCTTGGAATTTCTCCCTTAACCTTTTCTAAGGTAAGTTTTCGTGATTCTTAAGATATTAATTTTCATAATTCCCCACTTCATTATAATTGTAACATTGAACATGGAAAACCTATTTCTTTCCCCATGAAATCAACTGCTTTTGGGCCTTTTTCTACACACTTGTAAAATACTCTCATCCCCTTTAGGCATGTACCAGGGTGTTTCTTCCCACAATTACTGTAGGATGGAAATTCAATTTTTCCCTTCTTCCCCTAATTTAATTTTCTAGAGTGTTCAGTAGATCTCTTATTCTCTTTCTTTACTTTAAATTCATAAGACATAGAGAATTCCTTTTCTTTATTGATAGCGCATGAGACTATATCTTCATACGATGAGAAGGATTTTTGAGACTAACGATCGATGGGGAAATGGTTTTAACCCATGAAAGAATCGATTAATATTAATTCTTGGGTTACGTATATAATCTGCAACATGCCTTGCTAACCTTGTAAAGTTCTCCACATACATTATGATATTATCATCCTCTTTTTTCCTCAAACTTAGAAATTTCCTTTCTATATTAGCTAGATGTTCATGAGGAAAGTATTTTTCTTTGAAAAGATATTAACGATACCTCCATTCTATATTTGATACATCTTCATGCTCATTTTTTTCAATTAATGACCACCATTGATTTGCATCTCCAGAGAGATGATAAACTGCCATGAAAACCTTTTCCCTTTCACTACTCCCAAAAGCATGAAATATTTTCCCTTGGGAACAAATCCATTGCTCAGATACAAATGGATTTGTAGTCCCATTTCATGTTGGTGGTTTATGCCTTATGAAGCGGTCTATCATTGATCATATATATTATGGAATAGGGTGCTCAATATGGGTAAGGTTATTATTCATAACCAAAGTGAGTTGTCTCAGTATGGTTATAAACTGTTCAGCACCAGTTCTATCACTAGCTCCACTATAATTATCTTGAAAAAGAGGTAAATCCCTAAAGATATTATGTGCATTGATATGTTTTCCATTCCTTCCACTAGGAACCAATTCTAAATAATTTAATACACAATATTATTTTATGAAACACAATCCATAATTCCAAACATGTTAATACATAACATAAATTGAAAATTTTATGAATATCTAATCCATAATCATATATATGATTCCTTTGAGGATATATTTACTTATAAATACTTCATAATGATTCGTAAATAAAATATGAATTATCCCAATCATATACCCTGAGAGTGTAAACCAGGTTCACAGTAAGGCCCATTGTCATGTATCGGGATACCCTAGGTCAAGGCCAAAAATCATTTTTAGAGTTTTTACTCCAAGGAGCATTTATTCTAGAACCACATACTCATGTAGTATCTAGACATGGATTTATTTCCTGGAAAACCCATAAAATGTATATATTATTGTAAAATTTATTTGTTCTTCTATACTAATCCACAAAGTATATCATAGGGTAATGTTCTCTAATCAGGGTTTTTCTAAATCTAGTTCCCAAGGATTGTACTAAACTTCCTCTTATACCAACTATAACACCCTGACCGCATTTACCCTAAGTTGGTGTATTATTAAATAACATTGGCATGATCACAAGTTTTAATCTCTCGAAATACCAATCAATTTAGTAACCTTTAAAGTACTAGATACATACATAAGTTTTAAATCACATTATAAAATGAAAATGAAACAATGTGTCTCTTTTGAACACACTCATATCCTATATCTTGTCCCTACAGGTTAGTCATAATATAATTCTTTGCATATTTGTAAAAATAAAACATAAGAAAGGGGTGAGCTCAGATTCTCTATAAGGATAACAATATTGGAGATGCTATCATAAATAACCATAAAAATTTAAGGCAATTTATATGACTAAAACACAAGCCTCTTAAACATAAACGTCAGCATAATATGGAAAGATAAATAAAATAATTCCATTTACTTATTCACATAGATATTCTACTAGTCAAATAATCACTTGTAATATCAATATATAAGCTCATAATGATGTAATTAATAATTACAGACATCATAACCACATAGTCAATGCCTCGTACAAATATTATAAATAAAAAAAATTTCCAGGCCTTGTTCTAAGACACTAGTTTCTATCATGAGACTTACTTATGCATCGATGGGATATAGTGGGCTTCTCCCGTCACATAATATCTCCAATTAATTCCTCATATGAAAAGGGTGAAACATAACATAATCATTCTTATAAAACTATCATACAAAATGTTAATATTTCAACCATAAACCATGAAGGACATAAAAATAGCACATCCACAGTCTTACATATCATAAAACTAGAAATACAATTTATAATATTGTATCATAGTAATTCAACAACAATTAAACATAAAATCCCACAATAGATGTTGATGTAGTTGAAATCAATCCAAAAACTATTTGATAGAAATTTATCTTTCTACATTGAAATCATGTAAATGTTGAATAATTATTAAAGATAAAACTTATTTTGAAATTATTGATATAATCTTGTTTGAGAAACTTCGATGGTGATATAATGGAGGAAAATAGTTGCACACTCTGTATAAGTTAAAAAACATTCATTACTTAATTTTTTGAAAAGGTCACAAAGTACCTTGTTTGGAAAACAATGGAAAGACCCCTTTCAAAATATTTTATAAAAATTCAAAAAACGGTATAAATGACTTTAAACCATAGTCTTGAAAATAGTAAAAAAAATTGAAATACATTTTTAAGAAACACATATGTACCTGATAAAGAATTACAGATAAATATTTATATATAAACAACCTCGAATAATAAATATATTGTAAAGTTATCCCTTACATTGTACTTTTCCTTAGTTGAGGGTACGTTAACCTACCATATGATGGTTAAATCATTGTTATTAAATTATACTAGAACCATGTACATAAAAATGATATCATATATGAACATAAAATATTTATTTGTTAATAATATTTCAGTAGTATCATTGTTTCGGGTGTTAACTGATTCGTTTTCCATTATATGTTTTGTTTCATAAGTAAAGTTAGTTATGGATAGAATGTGTTTGATTCGTATCCACAATTATATTAAGTTCTTAAAAATTATTTTTATTAATTAAATTAAAATTATTCTTGAATAGTTTTGATGGGGAATGAAATCGCATCGTGTCATGGAGATAATAAGTTATATGTATGCACGAGTGACAATATCATTCTATTGATGGTGAAATCATATGTAATTGGAAGGTATATTATATATACAGAATCATTACGTAAGCACCTTTGGTGAATTTTTCATTCATAGGATGTATAGAATAATGAATATGGTTGTACCATATTTATAATAACATCTCAGTACCTAGTAGGTACTGGGATTCTAATTTTATTATGTAAACAACAAATAATGAAAAAAAATATGGAAAGAGGTGATTAAATAATTACCTCTTCTTCGGGTTCTTCCTTTTGATTTGAACAAAATATGATCCTTAGGCTTCATTTATGATCTAAGTAAGGCTTCTAGGATAATGCGAGGGTCGTTGGGAGGATATTTTAGCTGGGTTTGGCCTTTACAAATGGCTTTGGATGTGTGAATTTAAGAGAAGGGAAAGTACCCTTTTATAAGAGTGGTGAGGCGCACATTAAAAAATATTAAAATATTAATTGATTATAAAATTAATTTCAGTTTCAAAAAGCACTAAATGGATTTTTTTTTTAAGATAAGGTGGGGATGGGTATAAATCCCTTAATATAATAGGTTTTAGCCATGTTTAGGTCACCATATTAAGCTCATATTTTATAATTAACCCATAGTTAAATAGTTTAACTTTTACCATGTCTTTTTGTATTTTTATAAAAAATGGTTAATATGGTTACTATAAAATTCCAATAGAACCTTATGTAGTTCATTAACGAGATATATATCATTATCAATGTCCCTTGAAATCGTATTAGATTTTTTGTAATATTATATCATTTAATAAAATAGTATTTGATTTAAAAACTCATTTATGCCAATTTTGACAATATTTTGTATTTGATTTTTTAAAGTATTAACATCTTGATTACTTAGAAAAAAATACATTGAATCAACCCTTCCATGTCATATTCACCTATAAAATTGGTGTGTGGCATCAAAAGATCAATTTACATTTGTTTTAATATTTGTGATATCATTTATTTTAATCTTTCATTAATAAAGAAGATTATTGCATCATCATTATGTCATTAAATATATTTAATTATATAATGTCTAACAATTATAAATAAAATAATATGATTTAGGAAATATTTTTATCTTTCTAATGAATATTTTTATTCAAATTTATCTTAGGTATAACCCTATATTAAAAATTTTTTAGTTATAAAAATTTGAATTTAACACTTTTAATTCTTTATTAAATAAAATATAATAAATGTCCTAATTTAACCCAAATGGAACAAAAATGTTATTATTTTTTTCTTAAGTTTGATTTTGGTTGAAATACACTAATCCAGTAGAATTAAGACATGTGTTCGAATAATTATATATTATTATAATATTATTTTTACCATTAATTAGCCTATTTACTTTTAACCTTGGTAAATAAAATACAAAAGTTACTATTCATAAAAAATATTTTCATCTTATTGATCCACATTTTACATAGTGATGAAAACCTTGAATGTTGTATTTTTAAAATTCAATTCACAGAAGCGGTAATATTACATTTTATGAAAATTTTCAAATGTTCCTAGAAGGAGGGTAAAAGAGGTTAAAAAGATCAAAAAAAATATATTTAGTCTTATTATAAAATTACTCCAATGATTTAAATTATTCTATTATAGTAATTATGTATCTATTTTTACATTAAAATAAATTTAAATTAAAAAAATAATTGTTTAAATAAATATTTGCATTTAAATAATAATTTAGTGTTTTTAAACAATAATGTAGTGTTTTTATCAATTCATTAAAATTGAAAGTTAGCAGAAAAATAGAAAAACTTCTCCCAATGCTAATTTTTAGATTTTGAATCCAAAAACGATGTCCATTTTAAAAATTAAAATTTAGGAAATGTCAAATAGTAGGAAAAACTATTTATAACTTCTTTTTAAAAGGCTAGTTTTATTGGTCGTGGTGTGCTAGAACTCAATGCAACGTACAATGCAAACTATTTTATTATTCAAATATAAGTGTACCATGGAATCATGTGGTGTTAAACAAACTTTTTAATAACCTAACCAATTTATTACAATAAAATTTTAATAACGGAGGTTAATAATACATTTATCTGAAGCATTAATAAAAGAAAACTCTTAAAAAAGATACAACTTTTTTAAAAACTCACTTGAGATCTGATCAGTCTCATACATCAACCATCTATCAATTCTAGGACATCAAAAAGTTTTTATTCATATAAACATATTAAAAATTAATTCAAAATTCCTGATCACTACAATTATTTTGAATAAAAATTAAAATCCTTTGAGTCATTTTATATTTTTATGTTGTTGTAAAAAAATTTTCATCAATATAGGTTAGTTTTTATTGATTTTTATAGAAATTAATCCAATAAAATTCATATGCCTTTATTAAGTATTTCTTTTAATACCTGCCTTATTTTAAATATAAAATAAAATAAATTTGTCTTTATTTGGGAAAATGTTTAATCAATAATGACAACATTTTCACTTCCTGGTCAATATATGTCTCCATTTATGTTGTAAGTTTTTATCTTTTAGGTTTAGGAATTATAAGAGACGACTCAGTGGTTTTTGAGCATATAATTTAATTTTTGGTGTCTAAAGAAGTTTGTAGTCTAGCCGGTGGTTTTTGAAAAAAAAACCCAAGGACTACCAAGGCCGCTATCCATCCCTTGGGAATCCTATGCTCTAGGTATTCTTCATGTAGTCATCATTCATCTGATTAGTCTCCACCAGCAAGTTGGTGGTGTTTTTGAAATGGTTTTAATAAATGGAAGTTATGTAATTCACGAAATCAGACTATTAAAATCCAAAATCAAATTTTCCAACCATAATTAGACCAAGAATATTTAATTTCCTATTCATTGGAATTCCTAGATCCCTTGATAATCTCTAATTGTCACTTTAATCTCTTATCGATCAATTCAATTGAAATTGGAAGTTTGGATATATTTTTTCTATTTCTCCAAGATCACTTAGATTTGGATATGATATATTATAAGTTGTTTTGATCTATCAATCTTAGGTTTTTCCTTATTTTTTATCATAGATCTATTATATGATTTGATGTTACAGGTTGTGTCTTTTTTTCAGGGTGAGGATTTTTTGTTTGATGGGGTATGTGATCTCATTTCTTCTCAATAAGACATTTAATAAATTAATATTATTTCTAATAGAGAGGAATTTTGGTTTAGGTCCCAATCTTTTCTTCTCATGTGATCTCTTTTCTCTTAGCATGTGGATCTTGTTGTCTTCGTTGTAAAAACCTACTGGAGTTGGAGGCCTAGATCCAACTAATTTTTACTTTATGATAAAACAAATTTCATGGATTTGAATATTAATTAATACCTTATCACATCTTGATTATTCTTCTTCATGAAAATTCATGTGATAATGTCCTAAGGATAGTTGTTTCACTAAAAGGACATAGGTGATCCCTGCCATGATGAGTACCCGGATGTGTCATAACACTATTCTCGAATATATGTTATATGGATGGATGAAATTATTTTAAGGACACAAAAAATAAAGGCAATTGGAGGGGAGGACTTATAGGACTTTGAGGGACCTTCTCATGGTGTGCTCTCTTCATAATATCCAGGAGGATATAATGGGAAAAAGACCCGCCTATAGGAAATCGACATTTCATACTGTCATTGGTTATTTATCTTTGTAGATATGCATATTGTTTTCTATACTTTAAGATTATTATTAATGGTTATTGCAACTCGCCCATGTATATTTTGACGAAATATAAAATAAAACACTGTTTGCAGTGTGGTGGGATATGTTGGGTGCATCATGAGTAATACTGCATTAATAGATAATGCGAGAAAATATTTGTTTTATTTTCTATAATGGATGTTGATATCTCAGGCCCTTTTATGGAATTGATATAACAAAAATAAATCCATTTCCATGGTGAGGAAAGGGTGAGTTCAATTTTGGGAAGTCAAATAAAGAATAATCGAGCACATGGATTGATGGTAATAGCATGAAACCCACTTGATTCAAGATATCATGAAAAAGGGATTAAATTACATATTAAGCATTTATAGGAGATGACACATCATTGAGGTGTTAACTTATTTCTCTATCGGTCCCTTGGTGTGTTTCTAGATGATAACATTCGACATTAGGCAGGATCCACCTAATTCCACTGAGAAAGATGCCTGAAGGGTCACCCACTATGTTTTTTCCAAGTATCTCAATTAAATATTCATTTTGCAAGTTGAATAAATATCATTACCAATTATGGTTTAATAATTATTCAAGGATTCATGATCATATTTATTTCGAAACAAGTTTTTCTAGAGAATATATTGTTGGAGAAAAAATATATTTATTAGCGAGTAATGGAGTGATATTTATTTATGAAAACATAGTTATTATTCAAGATATAATTAATGTGGTGGAGGATATAAATAAAATGTAAAAACAAAGGTAAACACCATGTATGTTAATATATACACACCATGTAGTTTTTCAGGGGATTTGGGAAAAATAATATTTTTTTAATTAAATAATTATAGGTGTAATTCATTGGAGGCATGTCAAGTGATAATAATAGTAAAATTTTATTATTAGACCTGGGGTCTTACTAAAAATTAAATTAAATTAATAAATGTCTTTGGGTAATTAATTCATTTTATTATTCTAAGTAATATAAATCGAAATTACTATATTCTCATTAGAAGTAGACATTATTTTTTTTGTACTTGATGGATCTGGAAAAAGATCTCAAGACAAGAGATAATTCCTTTCTTCCAAGAACACTCTCAAGTTACGAGAGAGAACCTCCTCCATCGAATCAATTAATGTTCTTTAGAAGTGGCTCTCAAGGCGATCGTAGGTGGAAATCTCAATCTAAGGCTCTTCTGTGATAGCACCTTGATATCCCTTCCGTGACATCAACAGATACATGGATCATGTGTGGATCACCGCTAGAAGAATACTACACTTGGCTTCTACGATGCAATGACGGATCACATTGGATCATGACTAGAAACATCTACATATATAGAATTTCATGAAGTAATTATTGTCTTTTAATTAAATTAATTATAATCAACATATGATGATCCTCTCTATGGTTTCGAGACTTCCCTCTTTCCTTTTTGTTCTTCATTCTATTCCAAAGATCCAGTGTTTTATCATCCTAAAGGATCTCAGATTAATTGTTGTTAATGGTAAAATTCAAGTTAGGTACTCCCATACCTGCGCTTCTGCTACACCTAAAACCTACCAGTGGTATCAAAGGTAGAATATCATTCATTATAATTATTTTGTTTTTTTATTGATGAATTATGCATTTAATAATTAAGTTGGTTCAATTCAAATTAATCTTTCTCCAAATTTGAATCTTGAGATTTGTTCCTCCTCTTTCATTTCTCATTCATCTTACAAAAACGGTGCTTTCATTTAATTTTGATTAATATAAAATTAGAGGATATCATCCGGAGGTTCTAAAGGATCTGAACCATACGAAAGCAGAACAAACTATGTGTATTCGGCTGTACAAACTGTGTATTCAAGGTTCAATTCAATGGGACTAGTCCAAAAAACAAAGCTATGTTTTAGAGTTTATTTGATTATTTATGGATACAAGTGTTGAATAGTAATATATTGAACATGGAATCCAGATTACATGTTTTGTGGCCCACCATACACGACATGTGGTACCTTTAAGTTAGGGTTGGACTGTGTACCTTATACACAGCTTTCCCATCTAGAGATCGTGTAACACGGATACTACACGGAGTGTGGCCCACTAGACATGACGTGTATTATGAAGATTTATGAAGTACGAATACATATTTTATCCCCATATGTGTACTTCGAATGGATGGTGAACGATATAACATGTCGTGTAGTAGGAACTACATGTCATGTACTCATACAAATTATTTAGATTTATTAAAATTTATTATTATATTATAAAAACCCATGAGACTTGTACCGTGGTGTGGGTGTAAAGATGGGGCACACCATGTGATTGGTGTTTTAAACATATTTTTTTAATTTAACATATGTGTAATGTTCATTTCCACTCATTGGGTATTTATGAACAGGAATTCACTAGGTTGCCTCCAAGGTACATGTTATGTAAAAAGATAATTTTAAATGAATTTATTTGTTTGAAATTATGACGGATGAGAATATCAAAGAAATTCATAAAAGGGTTTAAGATAAAAGTATTGGTTAATTAAATATAATAATTAATTAGATCGGGCATTATTTATCTTAAATAATAATGATTAATGAATTGAATTCTAATTTTATTTTTGTGTATATATCATTGCATGTATGGATTATCATGAGCTACACCAAGACCATTTGTATGAGGATGGTTTCTTTAAAGAAAAATTAAATTAAAATTGTTGGCATGTTATCCTTCTCCTTAATAAAATGTAGGGACTATGTGTCCAAGGTTTTATTTATATAAAACTCTATTTTACCCCTCACCTGCGTGTGAGATAAAATTATATGTAATGTATGGAGCTCCCAAGCTAGTATATGTGGCCCAAATAAGGAACCAAGGTGTGGCTAATCCAAGAAGATACAAAGGTGGATAGGTGGAAAACTATAAACACAAACCCAAATGGTTGAAGGAGTTTCCTCCCCTTGGTCTTGGGTTAGTTTATCAGCCGCTTGATAAACTAACCAAGGGAATATGCTTACAATCCTGGAATCTTTTTTATTTCTGTCAGTTTTAGGTTTTAGTTTTTGTGGGTGTGTTTTCCTGATAACACAATTAATGAATTAAACAAGAATGTAATATGCAAATAAAATATCACCGGCTTATGCATAAATATTATATTATACATGGTCAATCACTTTAGTATATCCCACTTAATTTTAACAATCATGTAAGAAAGATAATAAAGTGGATATTTATATATAAGGATAAAATCCATCAAAGAAATATAAATTCATTATAGCCTTCTATAATCTTGGTTATAATTGAACCATAGTTCAATGTGCACGAACAACACTATTTGGGGTGATTTAAATTATTGGGGAATTATAATTGGAGGTTTTTGGTTGAATTGATTTGGTTTACATCAAGGGTCTACTACACAATAGGACTTGGTGTGACTAAGAGGAAAACGTTGAGGAAATCCAGAATAAAAGGATTTTAGCATATCAAGGACCCATGAGTTAATGCAGTTAGAATTTCGAATTCCTACCTAAAACCATTCATGTTTCTTAACCAACCCTAATTTTGGTAATGCAAAGGGAAATATAGATCATTTCCACTAGAATATTTAGGCAACAGAATATTCCTAAGTCAACAACAGGGGCTATTGGGTTTTGATAAAGTACTGGGAGACTAATAAGTGTTAATTTATTTATTTTTCATAGTTTTATCATGATAATGAACTAAATTTGTGCTTATCTTAATTTGTAGAAACAGAATAAAAATGACATAAAACATATCATTGTGAACTAAACCATAGAAGTAAAACTACCTCACTGAAACCAATTTCCATGAGTTGTAGAGTCATTTACACATTATCCTTCTCCATGAGAAAAAATTTTATGTACTAGAGGAGAATGTTCTAGCTGCGCTTGGAAATGAGATAGTGAAGAGGAAATATCTCTCTAAATGAAACATTTGTATGATTCTGTAGATGTACAATGTTTCATGCTATGGCCATTTATAATGAGTTCTTCAAGAAACATGAAAACATGGATGCGTATAACATGAGGTCTCAACTTAAGTATCTCTTTCTAGAAAATGCGAGTGAATAGAGATACTAAATCTCCAACGCTTTGTTCACAACTATTCTTGGAGAGTCACCACCCAATGGGACTCATGTAGTCAAGCTTATTGGCTACATTGAATGCCTAGGCATCTTATGGATTAAGTTACCAGATGAGTTGCGTGTAGATCTCATCCTATCATCACATCCCAAGACTTTCTCTAGCTTTATTGTCAACTACAACATGATTAGTAATGAGAAGAGTCTATCAGAACTTCTTGACCTTAATTCATCATGTAGATAAGAACATGGTGTGTAACAACCGCACAGTCCTTATAGTGAATAAGAAGTTGAAGGAAAACACAAAGGGGCCAAGGGTTTATAACTAGTATGAATCCCCCAAGCACCATCCCTCCAAGAAGGGGAAGATCTAGAGGCAGGGCACAGAACGAGATGTGGTATGTTTTTAATGGGGAAATCCAGGACCCTAGAAGACTAAATACACCTAAAATCATGGGTATTCTAAAGTTGCATTTGTTATCATGTGTAATATTTCTATTTCTACACTTTAGGTATTAGATATGGCTTATGGAGCTCACATCTATATTCAAATACAGGGACTAAGTAGATTTGGAATTATTTTCAGAGGAGAGGGGGATATTTGAGGTACCAATGGTGTGAGGCTAGCTACATTGGCCATTGGTGATTACCATATCTCATTTCCAACTAGGATTCTTTTTTTACATAATTGTTATTATGTACCTAGTTTTACCAAAAACACAATTTCGGTATAATTTTTAGATAAGGATGGATTTATTTTCATGTTTTTAAATATGGTTTGTTTCTTTTATAAGAACAACCTTTGTTATGGTATGGCACATTTAAATAATGGTTTGTTTTTATTAAATTACCAAAACAAAGTATTGTAAAACGATAACGAAACAATCTCACATTACTCACACAACACCCATTTGTGGAATCACATTCCCAATCATGTAAATGAGAATTGATATACAAAACTCTCGAAAGATGGTTATTTAGACTCTACTAAGTTAAATTCACTTGATATATTTCACAATTGTTTAAAAGGGAAAATGACCAACCCACCTTTCGGTGGATAGGGAGAAAGGGCCACAGAGCATCTAGGATTGGTACACAGGGATGTTTGTGGAAAATTTTAAGTATAATCTATAGGTGAATATTCTTACTTCATCAATTTTACTAATTATTTGAGTAGATATGGATATTTATTCTTAATGAGGTATAAGTAAGAGTCCTTACAGAAATTTATGGAATTTAAGAATTATGTAGAGAATCATCTTGGTAAAAGGATAAAGAAGACTCAATTAGATCGAGGTGGATAATATCTAAACCAAGTGTTCATTAACCATTTAGGGGAGTCTGGGATTCTATCTCAACCCACTTTTCCTTATACACCATATTAGAATGGTGTTAGTGAAAGAAGAATCTATACCTTGTTAGAAATGGTGAGGTTGATGATGAGTCATGAAAATATTCCATTATCCTTTTGGGGATATTCATTACAAACTACAGCATACACATTAAACTGAGTACTAAGTAAGACATAAAATGGAATTTCTTATGAGTTATATAATGGAAATAAATCCATTTTTTCACGCATACATGTATGGGTATGTGAGTAGTTTGTTAAGGCATTCTCAGGAAATCAACTAGAACCTCATGGTATGAGATGTGTATTTATAGGATATCCCAAGAAAACAAAAGGATATTACTTATGTAACACTTTAGACAAGAAAGTGATTGTTTCCAGACAATCCATATTTATTGAGAAGGATCACATACTCAAAAAGAATAGTGGGATCAAGATTGAATTTGATGAATTTTATTCTCAAGATCCATAGGATTTAGTACAGGAACAAGTTACACAGGTCCCTATGGAAGATGTTCCAGAAATAGAAGTAATTCATAGGATCTCAAGAGAGGAATAGAACCAAATATATTCGGTTTCCTAGTCATCGAAGATGGTGAATCATTATTGATGGACAATGATGAGCCTCTATTCGACAAGGAAGCTGTAGAGAGTGTAGAAGCTTTAAGATAGACGGAAGCTAAGAATTTTTGGTAGATTCCATGTATCAGAACCATGTTTGGGTTTTATTTGATGAGACAATTAAAGTAAGGAATTTTGGATGTTAATGGGTATTCAATAGAAATATGGACATGGAAAGTCATGTTTGCACCGATAAATAAAGGAAATTGGATAAAGGATTCATACAGTGTCAAGTAATTGACTATGATTAAACATTCTTGTTAGTTTCTTCATTTATATCCAAAAGAATCATACATGACATAACATCACACAATGTCTATGATATTTGTAAAATGGATATAAAAACATCATTCTTTAATGGGAACCTTCATAAAGATGTCTATTTGAAACAACCATAAGGGTTTGTGTCACCTGGTTAGGCCAAATTGGTTTGAAAGTTACAGAAATCCATTTATGGATTTAATAAAGCATCTTGTTCATGGAACATTCGATAAGATGAATGCATAAAAGAATTTTGTTTTGTTAAGAAATAATTTGATCCATGTGTTTATAGTCAGTTTAATGGGAATGCGGTCATTATTCTAATAGTATATGTTGATGAAATATTACTTATTGGAAATGATATAACAATATTACAGTCAGTTAAGGATTTGTTGCGCTAGTGTTTCTCTATAAATGACTTAGGGGAAGAAGCCTACATTCTAGGGATCAAGATCATTCGTGATAGATCCAAGAGGCTATATGGACTAAGTCATTGTATATACATTGACTATATACTAATGAGATTTAGTGTGGAACAATCAAATAGGGTATCGGTTCCAGTGTCACTTGGCCTGCATCTTTCTAATAGAATGTGTCCTAAGACACAATTGGAGAAAGATATGATGAGAAAGATCACATATGCTTCAGCTATAGGATCCACTATTTATGCCATGTTATGTACCAAGACTAATTTTGCCTATAAACTAAGAATGGTAGAAAAATATAAATAATATCCATGAGAAAAACATTGGAAGACTGTTTAGACTATCCTTAAGTATCTAAGAAGAACTAAGGATATGTTCTTGGTGTATGGAGGATATAGGGAACTTGTTATTTAAGGGTATATTGATGCTAGTTTTCAGACAGATTAAAACCATTTGAAGTAGAAATCTGTATATATTTTCTATCACAATGGAGGATCTATGAGTTGGAAGAGTTCAAAGCATCCATTTTATGTCAATTTTAGAATAGATTCAGAATATATAGCGGCTTCTGATGCAACCAAGTAAGCTTTATGGATTTGGAACTTTGTCTAGGATGTTGATTTATTTCCTAAAAGTAAAGAACCAATCACATTATATTTTGATAACACTTCAATAGTGGATCTTGAAAAATAAACAGGGTCACATCAATGGACACAGAAAATTATCTGGAAGTATCACCTCATGTGGGACTTATATGAAAGGGGTGAAGTTACAGTGAGCAGAGTGTCCATAGAAGAGAATGTGGTGGACCCTATGAATAAATTCCTCTCTCAGTAGAATCATGAATATCATGTGAGATGTAGTAGGTTAAAGTTTGTTAGCATCTAGATCTTGTCCAAGTGGAAGTGTGTTCGAGTTAGTGGCATAGAACCAACTACATTTTACATTATGATAAACTTTTATTCATGGATTTTAAAATTAAAAAATAACGTATCACATATTTATTGTTCTTATACGTGAAAATGAATCTGAGAATGTCTTATGAATTACTATTTCTCTATAGGTTCATAGGAGATCCCTGCTACAATGAGAACCCAGAAGTTCAATAACACTATTCTTTAATAAATATATTCTATGGCTGGATGATGCAATTAGATTGACACAAATAATATAGGCCATTAGTTTTGAGGAATCGTAAATTTTTTAGGCACCTTCTCATGTTGTGTGCCCTTGGTAATATCCAGGAAGATATTATGTGAATGATACTTCCCAGTAGGAAATACACATTTAAAAATGTCATTGGATGTTATTATTTGTGGAAATTTTTATTGGTCATTAGAATTTAAGGATATTATTAATGGGTATTACTACTTGCACATTTATAAATATTGATGAAAATTGTAAGGATACACTATTTGTAGTGAGGTAGGATATGTTGTTTGTGTCACGAGTAATACTAAATTAATAGATAATGTGAGAAAGGATTTGTACCTTATGTTCCATAACAGTAGCTGATATCTCAAGCCCTTTGATGGAATTGATATATCCTAAATACATCCTTGTCCATGTTGAGGAATGGGAGAATTCAATTCTACGAAGTCAAAGAAAGAATAATCAAGCACATGGGTAGATGGAACTAGAAGGCAACCCACTTGATTTGAGATATCAAGACAAAGAGATTACATTACATGGTAAGCATTCGTAGGAGGTGACATTTTATTTCATGGTTAACATCTTTCTCTATGGGTTCCTTGGCATGTTTCTAGATTCTAACCTTAGACTTTAGGTAGGCTCTGCCTAATTACACTGATAAATAGGCCTATAGGGCCACACATTAAGTGTGTCCAAGTATCTCAGTTAAATATTCCTTTAAGAAGTTGAATAAAGATCATGCCTGATTATGGTTTAAGAATTATTCAAGGATTATTTCAACACTTGTTCTTCGAGAGAATATATTTTTGGAGAAATAATATATTTATTATCGAGTAAAGCTGTGTTACTTATTTAAGAAATATGTAGTCATTATTCAACATCCACTAAATGTGGAGAAAATAAAGAAAATGAAAAAACAAAAGTACAGACCAAGTATATTAATATATACATGTCGTGTAGTTTTTCAGGGGATTTGTGAGAAATAATATTATATAATTAATTAAATAATAATAGTTGTAATTTGTCGGGCACATGTCAAGTGATAATAATAGTCAAATTATATTATTAGACATGGGGTCTTAGTAAGAATTAAATGAAAGGAACAAATACCTTTAGGTAATTAATTCATTTTATTTTTATAAGTAATATAAATCCCAATTACATTATTCTCATTAAACCAAGCCATTCTTTGTGGTTTTGCCCAATAGATCTGGAG
Organism: Viscum album; assembly: GCA_963277665.1. Classification (NCBI taxonomy): domain Eukaryota; kingdom Viridiplantae; phylum Streptophyta; class Magnoliopsida; order Santalales; family Viscaceae; genus Viscum; species Viscum album. Next base: position 22,285,493 of record OY728119.1, on the reverse strand, counting down.
AAATCTCCCAAGCCAAGAGATAATTCCTTTCCTCGAAGAATACTCTTAAGTTAAGAGAGAGATACTCCTCCAATGGATCAAGCAAAGTGCTTTGGAATCATTTCTTAAGGAATTCGAAGGTAGACATAACAATCCAAGGCTCTTCTGTGCTAGCACCTGGAGATCCCATCATTGACATATAGATATTCAAGGAGAATGTGTGGATCACCGCTAGAGGAGGCATGCAATTGGATTCTTTGTTGAAATTATGGATCACATTGGATCGTGACCAGAAAATCAATGGATAGAGAATTCCTTCAAGGTAATTCCTGTATTTTAATTAAATTAATTATAACCAAAATATGATGATCCTATCTATGGTTTTAGGACATCTCTATATCATTTTCTTTCTTTGTTCTATTTCAAAGATTCGACATTTTATCATCATGGAGGATCATGGATTGATCATCGATAATGTTAAAATTCATGTTGGGTACCCCCATACACATTATCAATAATTTCTCATATATCTACTATGTTATTGGTTGTTACAGGTCATGTCTTGTATGTTCAGGGTGAGGATCTCTTGTTTGATGGCGTATGTGATCTCATTTCTTCTCTATAGGCCATTTAATAAATGAATATTATTTATAATAGAGAGTGATTTTATCTTTAGGTCCCCTACATTTCTTCTCATATGATCGCTTCCCTATTATCATGTTGATCTTGTTGTTTCAATTGTACAAACCAAGTGTTCAGGTTGGTTGTTTTGTATAAAGTATTTGTTTAATTAATTAAAAAGGATCATCAATTTCTAAACATGTTTTATAAATGATTATTAGAATGATATCTTATTTATGAAATGCATGTTTGACAAATATTTATGTAAAATGTTTTTCTCATAAAAATTATAAAGAAATGATGATTTTAATGCACTGATTTTTTATTAGGGAATTTTTTTTTTAAAAGCCTGGTTTTAATGACATAAAAAGTGTTATGGAAATGTTTTTTTATTTTTATGATCCCTATTGAAGAATTTTTATATGTTTAGTACATGGGAGCCTTGGTTACATAGGTGGGGGTTTGTAATTAGTACATGTCCTTGTTTTTTTGATTGGTTCACACAACAGGTTTTTCCACTTATCTATATATAAATTCATTGGGGATTAGTTTACAAGAAATAATCAAGGGGAATTCCACATCGTTGTATTATTATACTCCTTCGATCTTTTTTCATGGATGGGTTTATTTTACATTAGTCATGATTGATCATTTTAAGAGAAACCTAGATATCATGGAACTATTTTTTACTATGTTTACCTTCCATTATGGTTGGTAATGATATGCATTTTCATAAATAATTTGATAAATAGGAAATTTATTATTTAATGTGCTTTAAAAAAAATTTATATGAAATTTTATCATTATTGTGAAAATTGGGGTGATTTCATGATCTTAATATAAATTTCTAAAAAAACAATAGCCACTATTTCTTTAAATTGATTATATCTTCATTTATATGAAAAAATTAATTATGGAACAATTGGTGGGATCCTACTATGATTATTTTCCTCGCACCCTGCAACTCCATCAGTTGTGTGTAGTACTTGTTTTATCTTCTGAAATAAATGGAAAGGTATCACCATGTGGTACTATATTTCATAATAAGATGTTAATGGTTATCTGGTGGCAAGATGGTGGGATATTCCTACATATCACATAGTGTGTTAATTTTTAGTTTTGAGTAATTTTGGTTTTGTTTCTATAAATCTTATGACAGGATTAGCTTGTTTATATTTTCATGAATTGATACTAATATTTGAATCTATTTATGGAATATTTAATTATTCATTTTCTCAACCCTTATACATCTTTCCATTATCAATTATTTTTAAGGATTAGAAGAAAGCAGTAATAAGGGTTAATCTTGAAACTTAAATGCTTATCACCACATTTTGGGGATATGGAATGCCCTTTGGCCCTTGTTATAGACTGGGTCATGTTCCCAGATTGATGATTGATCCGATTTGACTCATTAAAATTTGGTATCAGAGCTTTAGTAATAGTATTATTGTCTTGGATGTTTTGGTAGAAATGAGATAGTGTTTTCTGGACATGAGAGGTAGTTTAGGCATGTGTGTTCGGAAAGTACTCTTCGCAACAACCCTTGAGTCACCACAGTATGTTTGGATAAGTGTCTCCTATGATGATTTTTGTATAATATCAGGTATATGCATATATTCTCTTTATTTAAAATGAGTTTGTTCCTCATATAATGGTCTCATTTCTTATTATGATGTGTATAATCATGCCACCATGAAGACTATTTGTAGTACCTATGGAAGATCTTATAGGTAATGTGACTTAAAAGAATCATCCCATGGATCAAAATATTATTGAGGATATAGTATGGAAAGTCCACAAAATTTATGAAAATGTAACACATACTCGTGCCCAAGAGAAGGAGGTGAAACCTTGATCTGGATGAGACTGAGATTGAGCTTAGGGATCCACCACTAAAAACCGTAATCATTTAAGGGGATAATGATCCTTAAGATGTAATGGACTTGCTGGATATGGTTTTCCATATTGATGATATAATAGGGACACTAGGATCTATAAAGATGAAATGCATCCCCTTTAAGATTAAGGGTGTTTGTAACACCCTGAGATTTTATGAAAAATATTCTTTTTAATTTCATTAATATCATCTGTTGTACGCAACACCAAGATTATCTTGTACTATACGCAACACTATATTATCTTGCAGTATACGCAACCCTGACTTGGCTTACATTATAAGCAATCGCGACCTTCCTCGATAGCGTGTGTTGTACGCAATACCGGGTTTCACTAAACAACGATATATGGTTATAATATTATTATGAACTAGCCATTATGAATGGTATTAATTAAATTTTTTATTTTATAACATTATTATTCATCTTACACATTTTATAGAACATGGTATTAGAACAAAATAATTTTTTTGGGTAAAATAAGTATTTTTCAAAAAAATGCAGTTTTTCCGCCTTTTGATGGCGGACCCATTTTAAATTTAATTATTGACATGTTTATAAGTTCAATTTTACAAAATGAAATTATTCTTTGTAATCAGGATATAAAATTTTACCTTGGATAAAATTTTCATATTATTCTGATAACTTTCATATTTTAATGAATAGTAAAAACACGATATATTTTAATTAAAAACAACTATTTTCATCGTAATAATTTATGTGGTTAAATTATAATATTGAATGGTTTTAAAGTATAAATATAATATATTTTTACCATTTAATGTAATGTATGTCATTAGCATTTATTTTACCTTGAATTCGTAGGTTAAATCAATTCAACCTTTTGCAATGTTTTAAACAAAAACCCTTTTTCTTTCGACAACGGGATTAATTTTAATTTGATTTCTGCAACTTCTGTGTATTGAATTTGGAAAAATGGATTCCATATTTGGAATTAGTCAGTCTAAATTATATTAATAGACTAATTTTTATTTTTGGACATTATGAATACTAACTGCGGTAAATTTTATTTACTATAGTAAAAGGTAAATCTGGTAATTAAGGGTAAATATAATATTATAAAATTTCCCTAACACTTGTCTTAATACAACTGGATGATTATTATTCATCCTAAGTCATATTTGGGTCGAAATTTAATCCATTAGAACCCACTTGGAGGTGATTAAGACATTTAGTTTATTTTATTTAAAGGAAAGTGAAATATGTCTCACTCAACTTTAACAATTAAAGTATTTTTATTACAAGTTCATACAGAATATAAATTCAGATATAAATACTCATTTGAAAGATAAAATTGTTTTATTTATCATGGTAATTTATTTGTAATTTTTATGAGTTATTTATTTACCTTATTATCTTTTACATTAATGATGCAGAAATTATTTATTTAGTGAAAAATCAATAATATAGTTTTTATTAAAATAGTAAGACATATCAAAAGGCCCGAAAATCTACAAAAAACATATTAATAGTGTATATATAAAACCTAATCATCCACTGGCTTAATTTTGGACCATTTGTATCCTTATTAAGGTGATTATAACACTTATAATATTTTATTTGAAATGATTCCAAAGTTGTCACTTTCATAATTTAATAAAGATAACAATTTACATGTTGTTATTTTAAGATGATAAATTCGAGTAAAAATATTGTTATAAAATCTTTGATATTAATATTCATGAAAGGATTTTATTTTTAATTTTTATACAACAAATAGGTATATTAAATAATTATACAAAAATGTTGTCCTAATTATTTTATTAAGATATATACCAAATAAATGGTTTTAAAAATATTAAAATAAATATTATATGAACTATTTAATGTACTCCACAAATTTTATAGATTAATATGACATGTTAGGAACCTATTAAATATTTTATTTTGAATATATCATTTGTTTGGATTTAATATAAATTCAAATAAATGGATAGTGTCATGATTGACACTATTGTTATTTTATAAAAATAACATATTATTAAATTCTTTAAAAATCACAAAAATATTTAAAAATTATAAATTAAAATTTATATAGTCTAAACTCTCATAAATTATCTAATTATGAATAATTCATAACACACATGTAATTAATTATAATAAGTTTAAATTTATAATATTATTACCACAAATAATATTAAATTGATAAATAAGGATAAATCAAGTTGATAATGTTTAAAATAAATTCCTAACATGTATAAATTTTATTGGTTGATGCGATTACAACTCTATCTCATTTAATATTTGTATATGAGTCATTTTGGAAGTTTTTATGTGGGGTTGGGATTTAATATAAACTAATATTTATTATATTTCCAAAGGTGCCCCTCTCCTCCCTTATAAAAGGGCACCTCCTCCCTCTCTTCCTCACACCACTTTGAACCTTAAATCTCGTCCAACCCCTGTGAAATTACCTTCTAAACTTCCCTAGAAACATCATATAGGTCCTGGTCTTCTTCAAAGACCATGTTTAGTGCCCTAAGAGGATGTTTCAAAGAGGCTCTTCAAAGAAGAGGTAATGTCTGTTACTGATTCTTTCAACTTTATTTCTTCTTCCACTTATTCTTATTTAGTTGTTTCATTATGAATTAATAACATCTGTATCACTCATATACTGATATGTTATTATAATTATGAAACAATTCTATTTCACCATCTATCCATCCTATGGAAAACGAAATCATAGTGCGTGCGTACCTACGGAATACCGTCTCCACGCCGTGGTGTAATCTGGTTTTCCACCAACACCTTACATGGATGTGTATAATGGTGTAAAGAATAATTATATATAGTTATTATAACATCATACTGATTCTGATATATTATACCATCCACTCCAATTCTATAATTATGGGAACGATATCATCGCTCGTGCGTGCGTACGGACTACCGTCTCCACGACGCGATGAGATTCATTTTCCATGTTAACCATACATAAATGATCATAAAGTTTATATAATGAATAATATTGAAATATATGAAATAATAATTCTATTTTATTTATGTATATATATATATATGTGTATGTCATCTATTTAGTTTCATTCAATTCAATAAGGTAATGAAAACAGCGTTCATGCATACGTACGGCCTACCGTCCCCATGAACGGTGTATTTCATTCCTTTTATCGGTCTATAATTTATATTTATATGATGAATATAAATCATGTTTTACTTTCTGGAATTATTTAAATCAGGATATAAGTAATAATATCAAGAACGACAAGTCGAAACACATACGATAAATGAAATGATTTTACCCGAAACGCTACTTTAACATGGAATTTACAAACAAACGGGTAATATAAAGTCATAAGTGAAACATATATGATATCATAACAATTAATATGATTATGTTATAAGTAAATGACATTATCTAAATCATTATACAGGAGGTTCGGATCCATATGAAGCATATTAGACCTAAGGTAAGGGATAATTTTGCAAATCTCATTTTTATCCGAGATTGCTTATTCGTAAGTATTTACTGGGGTTGTTTCTACCACCCATGTCCATGTTTTATAAAAGTGTTTTCATGTATTTTGAATGTCCTTCTTACCCATTTTGAACTTTTACTACATGGTATGTAATGAATCTTTCTTTTGTTTATGTTTCAAGGTACTTTTTTGACTTTTCCTGCAAAAGTATGAGAAGAATGTTTTTTTACTTATTCGGAACGAATGTATTTTTACGGTTTTATAAAGCCTTATTTTCATGAAGATTCCTCCAAAATATTTCATGACTATTTTCAACAAAATCATTTTCTTTTAAAACTGAATTTTGTTTTGTGAAAAGAAATTGATTTTGAAGAAGAAAGGATATTTTCCTCAATAATTCATTTCAAGTGTTTTATCAAAACCATTTTCCATCTAAGATGAAATTATTTCATATGTTTATATTTCATGTATAAAGTCTCTATTATTAACATGGTTTCACTTTTCTTATTATGAAATTATATCCATTTCTTTTATATGGATTATGTAATTATGGGGTGATGTTTATGGAACCCATTTTATTCGTTGGGTTATTATGAATGATGTATGTTTATTTTGTGGCACAAGTACGAATGATTTCATTATAAGATAGGTGGGACCTATATCTCCCTCCAAGTAATTGGGTAAAGATTTATATCTCATGAGATAGATATGAATGGAACAGTAAGTTAATCTGGTTCAGTGTTACAGGACTGAAACGAGGTGTGAACTCGATTCAGAAAGGGACTTTGTCCACTAAGATGGTCTTGGAAGGAATGCCTTGGCTACTATGGAAATCATAACATGTGCTGAATAGTTTCCACAATTAAATGTTTTATTCCCATTATATTTTATCATGGTTCATATTCCATTATGATATATTCCTTACGTACTTCCACGATTTATGTCTTCGCTCAAGATTTTGATGTTTAAATTTCATGTTCAAGTTTTTGCTTTAAAATGTTTATGGATTGTTTTATGTTCTCTATGTTTGCCATTACTGAGCAGTTGAGCTCACCCTTTATATGTTTTCTCTTCCCCAGGATTTAAAGAAAGTTTTTAGGTAAGAAAAAAAGGGGAAGATCATTAATGGAGATGTTGAAGATCTTTCACCATGATTAGAAGATAATATTCCAAGTTTCCAAAGACACTAAACTATTACGGTCCTTGTGTGTCTGTTTTTGTTATGTATTAAGTATTCCGAAAAAGTAATGTAATTTCCATGTACTTCAAGATTAGGGTCTCTACATTTGGTATCAAAGGGAAGGATTAGTCAACCTTTGGAAACTAGGATGCGAAAAACTTTAGTGAAATCCCTAGAGATATTTCTAAAGTATGTCTAGGGATGTCTCTATGGTTAAGTATACGTATAGGTTAGAGTCCTAGAAATTATGTTTCTAATCATGAGTAACCTAGGGTGAACCTAAGGTGTCATGGATTAAATAATTTTTTGATAATTTGGACATCCCATAAGTTACTTTTTATGATTATGTGGTTCCTCGTTATTTTAACTTTTCTTACACTATGGTTTCTGGTCTTAGTCAATGGAGGGAACGAGAAGGAATTCGATTAACATTGATTACAATGGACAAATTGGTGAATATGATCAACAAAATTATGTAACACCCAGAGAGAAAGATATTGTTATTATTCCGAATCAGTCATCTCGATATATGATTAACAAGGTGAACTTTAGTTGTATTCCTAAGTCATCAAATAAGAGGAAGATGGAATTTTATGCATGTTCGCATGGTGAGGAGCATAGACAAAGGAATATTGAGATTTCTAAATAAGGGATAAAGAACCTTGAGGAATACCTCAAATGGAGGAGAAGATGTTATCTATGTGGAGAAAAGGGTCATAGAGTGACAGATTGTTATGGAGTCCAATGTCTTATCTGCGGAGAACATGGGTATTACCAAACTCAATGCCCTGACCTAAGAAGTTACTTATAAATCAAGGAAGGACTTATTCCATAACAATAATTGAAGAGGATGGATTGATGTGTTTTTTATTGGACTTAAAGAATAATTTTGTTGAGGTACTTTTATGGTATATTGGAATATCTATGTATTGGTCTATTTTGGTTTTCCATAAGAATATGGCATTGGTAACCTTGAAAAGTGATTGAAATATTTTTGGAAAGTAGATGATATGCTCAAAATTAAGGGATAAGAAGATAATGAGATGTTTGATTGTATTCATGAGATCATGACTAATATAAGGACAAAGTGATATCATGGTTTGAGTATATAGAAATTTTGGGATTTTGGTATGTGGAAAGAGTTACGTTTTGACAGCATTCATGTTTTCACTAAGGTTATATGGTAATTTCTGTTTCAAGAGAACACATGATTAAGGAATTTACATGTTTGGAATGTGACCAACAAGATATATCGTATGATAAAATGATGTTATTCACGTTCTTGTTATGTGACCTTTCCAGAAATCATTTTCTGTATACTATGAGATTGGACAGATGTATTTTGGATAAGTCTAAAGATTGGAAAGGGTTATGTCAGACATCAGATAATTTTGTTTAAGGCTAGGGCTTTTTTCGATGTTATTTCAGGAATGTTATTATAATGTAGTTTTAGAAAAAGGGACCACCTGCAGGACGGGTTACAACCCGTCGCGTCGGACAAGGCTGTGGAAATCAAACCCACAACCGATGTGTGACAAGCCTTTATCGCCTACCACTGGCCTACAGGAAGTCCCTTGTTAGTGGAAAGTAGTTTTATTTTATTAAGCGGTATGATAAATAAAGTCTAAGTCCATTTTTGGAACCATATACGATTAATCTCACCATAAGATGGACTTATAACTTTTTCTAAGCTTTTTAAATAGATGGAATGACCCATCATTCAATCACATGATCTGCTAACACTTCACGAATAACAAATTCAACTTCATTTCCTTAAGATATGAAGTGTAAATTGTTCAATTCATGAACAACAATGAGATTATACCAAAACCATGTAAGTATTTCTTTTAATTCATCAACTTTAGGGAAATGATCTTGAAAACCAAAAATTTAGTCCTAGTGCCCTTATATCCGATGAATAAGATGGAACCTTAGATCATCACAAATCTATGGCTTTGTGATTGTTGGATTTTTCATAGCCATGTCCTCTACCACTCTCTATCAGAACTTGATGGTTAGATTTTTCTTCCATATCCATATTTTCACCTATGTTCTCCTACGTGGAAACCCAGTGATGAGTTAATTTGGGTAACCAATATGTTTCATACTTCACTTTTTAAAATGATGTTTTTTTATTCCTTTTTATGATGTGGGTTTCTTTTCAAACATTTGAGTATTAATCCATTTATAACTCCGACGAATTTCGAGGGATAAATTCATTTTAAGGGGGGTAGAATGTAACACCTCCAGATTTTATGAAAAATATTCTTTTTAATTTCATTGATGTCTGTCGTTGTACGCTACAGAAAGATTATCTTGAACTATACGCAACACCATATTAGCTTGCAGTATCCGCAACCTTGACTTGGGTTACATTACACGCAATCACGACATTCCTCGATATAGTGTGTTGTATGCAATACCGTGTTTCACTAAACAACAATACATGGTTATAATATTATTATGAACTAGCCATTATGAATGTTATTAATTAAATTTTGAATTTTATAACATTATTATTCATATTACAAATTTTATAGAACATGGTGTAAGAACAAAATAAATTTTTTCGGATAAAATAAGTATTTTTCAAAAAAAACAGTTTTGCCACCTTTTGAAAGCACACCCATTTTAAATTTAATTTTTGACATGTTTATAAGTTCAATTATACAAAATAAAATTATTCATTGTAATCAAGATATAAAATTTTACCATGGATAAATTTTTCATATTATTCTGATAACTTTCATATTTTAATGAATAGTAAAAACACGCTATATTTTAATTAAAAACAACTTTTTTCATCGTAATAATTTATGTGGTTAAATTATAATATTGAATGGTTTTAAAGTATAAATATAATATATTTTTACCATTTAATGTAATTTATGTCATTATCATTGATTTTACCTTGAATTCGTAGGTTAAATCAATTCAATCTTTTGCAATGCTTTAAACAAAAACTCGTTTTCTTTTGACAATGGGATTAATATTAATTTCATTTCTGCAACTTCTGTATATTGAATTTGGAAAAATGGATTACATATTTGGAATCAGTGGGTCCAAATTATATTAATAGACAACTTTTTAGTTTTGGGGATTATGAATAGTAACTACAGTAAATTTTATTTACCATAGTAAAAGGTAAATCAGGTAATTAAGGGTAAATATAATATTATAAAATTACCCTAACACTTTTATTAATATAATTGGATGATTATATTTAGACCTAAGTCATATTTGGGTCGAAATGGAATCCATTAGAACCCAATTAGAGGTGATTAATACCTTTAGTTTATTTTATTTAAAGGAAAGTGGAATATGTCTCACTCAACTTTAATAATTAAAGTATTTTTAATACAAGTTCATACAGAATATAAATTCAGTTATAAATACTCATTTGAAATATAAAATGTTTTTCTTTATCATGGTAATTTATTTGTAATTTTTAAGAGTTATTTAATTACCTTATTATCTTATACATTAATGATGCATAAATTATTTATTTAGTGAAAAATCAATAATATAGTTTTTATTGAAATCGTAATACATATCAAAAGGCCCAAAAATCTTTACAAAACATATTAGTAGTGTATATATAAACTCTAATCATCCACTTCCCGAATTTTTGACCATTTGGATCCTTATTAAGGAGATTATGACACTTATAATATTTTATTTTAAATGATTCCAAAGTTGTCACCTTCATAATTTAATAAAGATAACAATTTACATGTTGTTATTTTAAGATGATAAATTCGAGTAAAATTATTATTATAAAATATTTTACATTTATCTTCATCAAAGGATTTTTGTTTTAATTTTTATGCAACAAATAAGTATATTAAATAATTATACAAAAAATTTTGTACTAATTATTTCATTAAGATATATACAAAATAAATGGTTTTAAAAATATTAAAATAAATATATATGAACTATTTAATGTAATACACTAATTTTATAGATTACTATGACATGTTAGTAACCTATTAAATATTTTTGTTTGAATATATCATTTGTGTGGATTTAATTTAAATTCAAATAAATGGATAGTGTCAAAATTGACACTATTGTTATTTTATAAAAATAACATATTATTAAATTGATTAAAAATCAAAAAAATATTTAAAAATTATAAATTAAAATTTATATAGTCAAAAATGTCATAAATTATCTAATTATGGATAATTCATAACACATATGTAATTATTTATAATAAGTAAATTTTTTGAATATTATTACCACAAATAAAATTAAATTGATAAATAAAGATAAATCAAGTTGATAATGTTTAAAATAATTTTCTAACATGTCTAAATTTTATTGGTTGATGATATTACAACCCTATCTCATATATTCTTCAGATATGAGTCATTTTTTAAGTTTTTAAGTGGGGTTGGGATTTAATATAAACTAATATTTCTTATATTTCCAAAGGTGCCCCTCTCCTCCCTTATAAAAAGGCACCTCCTCCCTCTCTTCCGCACACCACTTTGAGCCTTCAAGCTCAGACAACCCCTGAAAAATTCCCTTATCCACTTCTCTAGAAACATTCTAGAGGTCTTGGTCTTCTTCAAAGACCAATTTTAGTGCCCTAAGAGGAGGTTTCAAAGAGGCGCTTCAAAGAAGAGGTAATGTCTGTTACCGATTCTTTCAACTTAATTTCTTCTTCCACTTATTCTTCTTTAGTTGTTTCATTATGAAGTAATAACATCAATATCAATCATATACTGATATGTTATTATAAGTATTAAACAATTCAATTTCACCATCTATCCATCCTACGAAAAACAAAAACACCGCGCGTGCGTACGTACGGAATACCGTCTCCACGCCGTGGTGTAATATGGTTTTCCACCAACACCATACATGGATCGGTATAATGGTGTAAATAATAACTATATATGGTTATTATAACATCATAATGATTCTGATATATTATACCATCCACTCCAAATCTATAATTATGGGAACGATATCATCGCTCGTGCTTACGTACGGACTACCGTCTCCACGACATGATGAGATTCATTCTCCATGTTAACCATACATGAATAATCGTAAAGCTTATATAATGAATAATAATGAAATATATGAAATAATAATGCTATTGGATTTATGTATATATATATTTATGTCATCTATTTAGTTTCATTCAATTCAGTAAGGAAACGAAAACAACGTTCATGCATACGTAGGGCCTACCGTCTCCATGAACGGTGTATTTCATTCCTTTTATCGATCTATAATATATATGTATATGATGAATATAAATCATGTTTTACATTCTGAAATTATGTAAATCAGGTTATAAGTATTAATATCAAGAATGAAAAGTCAAAACACATATGATAAATGAAATGATTTTACCCAAAACACTACTTTAACATGGAATTTACAAAAAAACGGGAAATATAAAGTCATAAGTGAAACATATATGATTTCATAACAATGAATATGATTATTTACTAAGTCAATGAAATTATTTAAATCATTATACAGGAGGTTCAGATCCATACAAAGCATATCGGACCTAAGGTAAGAGATAACTTTTCAAATCTCATTTTTATCCGAGATTGCTTATTCGTAAGTATTTACTAGGGTTATTTCTATCACCCATGTCCTTGTATTATAAAAGTGTTTTCATGTATTTTTAAAGTCCTTTTTACCCATTTTTGACTTTTACTACATTTTATGTAAGGAATATTTCTTTTGTTTACGTTACGAGGTACTTTTTTGTCTTTTCCGGTAAAAGTACGAGAAGAATGTTTTTTTTAACTTATACGACATGAACAAATTTTAACGGTTTTATAATGACTTATTTTCATGAAGCTTCCTCCAAAATATTTCATTACTATTTTTAAAAAAAATCTTTTTCTTTTAAAATTGCATGATGTTTTGTGAAAATAAATTGATTTTGAAGAAGAAAGGATATTTTCCTCAAGAATTCATTTCAAGTGTTTTATCAAAACCATTTTCCATCTAAGATGAAATTATTTCATATGTGTATGTTTCAGTATAAAGTATCTATGATTTACATGTTTTCACTTTTCTTATTTTGAAATGATATACATTTATTTTATATGGATTATTTGATGATGGGGTGATGTTTATCAAACCCATTTTATTCGTTGGGTTATTATGAATGATGTATGTTTATTTTGTGGCACAAGTAAGAATGATTTCATTATGAGATGAGTGGGACCTATATCTCCCTCCAAGTAATTGGGTAAAGATTTATATCTCATGAGATAGACATGGATGGAACAGTAAGTTAATCTGGTTCAGTGTTACTGGACTGAAATGAGGAGTGAACTCGATTAAGAAAGGGACTTTGTCCACTAAGATGGTCTTGGCAGCAATGCCTTGGCTACTATGGAAATCATAACATGTGCTGAATAGTTTCCAAAATTACATGTTTTATTCCCATTATATTTTATCATGGTTGATGTTCCATTATGATATATACCTTAATTACTTCCATGATTTATGTCTTTTCTCAAGATTTTGATGTTTAAATTTCATGTTCATGTTTTTTTCTTTCAAATGTTTATGGATTGTTTTATGTTCTCTATGTTTTCCATTACTGAGCATTTGAGCTCACCCTTTATTTGTTTTCTCTTCCCCAGGATTTAAAGAAAGGTTTTAGGTAACAAAAAAAATGGGAAGATCATTAATGGAGATGTTGAAGATCTTTCACCACGATTAGAAGATAATATTCCATGTTTCCAAAGACACTAAACTATTACGGTCCTTGTGTGTCTGTTTTTTTTATGTATTAAGTATTCTGAAAAAGTAATGTAATTTCCATGTACGTCAGGCTTTGGGTCTCTACATTTGGTATCAGAGGGAAGGTTTAGTCAACCTTTGGAAACTAGGATGCGAAAATCTATAGTGAAATCCCTAGAGATATTTCTAAGGTATGTCTAGGGATGTCTCTATGGTTAAGTATACGTATAGGTTAGAGTCCGAGAAATTATGTTTCTAATAATGAGTAACCTAGGGTGAACCTAAGGTGTCATGGATTAAATAATTTTTTGATAATTTGGATATCCCATAAGTTACTTTTTATGATTATGTGGTTCCTCGTTATTTTAACTTTTCTTACACTATGGTTTCTGTTCTTAGTCAGTGGTGGGAACGAGAAGGAATTTGATTAACATTGATTACAATGGAAAATTGGTGAATATGATCAACAAAATTATGTAACGCCTAGAGAGAACGATATCGTGATTATGCCGAATCAGTCATCTCGATATATGATTAACATGGTGGACTTTAGTTGTATTCCTAAGTCATCAAATAAGAGGAAGATGGAATTTTATGCATGTTCGCATGGTGAGGAGCATAGACAAAGGAATATTGAGATTTCTAAAGAAGGGATGAAAAACCTTGAGGAATACCTAAAATGGAGGGGAAGATGTTATCTATGTGGAGAAAAGGGTTATAGAGTGAGAGACTGTTATGGAGTCCAATGTCTTATCTGCGGAGAACATGGTAATTACCCAACTCAATGCCCTGACCTAAGAAGTTACATATAAATCAAGGAAGGACTTATTCCATAACAATAATTGAAGAGGATGAATTTATGTGTTTTGTATTGGTATTCAAGAATAATTTTGTTGAGGTACTTTTATGGTATATTGGAATATCTATGTATTGGTCTATTTTGGTTTTCTATAAGAATATGAAATCGATAACCTTCAAAAGTGATTGAAATATTTTTGGAAAGTAGATGATATGCTCATAATGAAGGGATAATAAGATAATGAGATGTTTGATTGTATTCATGAGATCATGAATAATATAAGGACAAAGTGATATCATGGTTTGAGTCTATAGAAATTTTGGGATTTCGGTATTTGGAAAGAGTTACCTTTTGACAGCATTCATGTTTTCACTAAGGTTCTATGGTAATTTCTATTTCAAGAGAACACATGATTAAGGAATTTACTTGTTTGGAATGTGACCGACAAGATATATCGTATGATAAAATGATGTTATTCACGTTCTTGTTATGTGACCTTTCCAGTAATCATTTTCTGTACACTATGAGATTGGACAGATGTATTTTGGTTAAGTCTAAAGATTGGAAAGGGTTATGTCAGACATCAGATAGTTTTGTTTAAGGCTAGGACTTCTTTTCGATATTATTGCAGGAATGTTATTATAATGTAGTTTTAGAAAAAGGGACCACCTGCAGGACGGGTGACAACTCGTCGCGTCGGACAAGGATGTGGAAATCGAACCCCCAACTGAAGTGTGACAGGCCTTTATCGCCTACCACTGGCCTACAGGAAGTCCCTGGTTAGTGGAAAGTAGTTTTATTTTATTATGTCTTATGATAAATAAAGTCTAAGTCCATTTTTGGAACCATATATGATTAATCTCACCATAAGATGGACTTATAACTTTTTCTAACCTTTTGAAATAGATGGAATGACCCATAATTCTATCACATGATCTTCTAACACTTCACGAATAACAAATTCAACTTCATTTCTTTAAGAGATGAAGTGGAAATTGTTCAATTCACGAACAAGAGTGAGATTTTACCAAAATCATGAAAGTATTTATTTTAATTCGTCAAATTTAGGGAAAAGATCTTGAAAACCAAAAATGTTGTCCTAGTGCCCTTATATATGATGAATAAGATGTTACCTTAGATCATCACAAATATATGGATTTGTGATTTTTGGATTTCTCATAGCCATGTCCTCTACCACTCTCCATCAGAACTTGATGGTTATATTTTTCTTCTATATCCATATTTTCACCTATGTTCTCCTACAAGGAAACCCAATGATGAGTTAATTTGGGTAACCAATATGTTTCATACTTCACTTTTTAAATTGAAGTTTTTGCATTTCTTTTTATGATGTGGGTTTCTTTTAAAACTTTCGAGTATTACACCATTTATAACTCCGACGAATTTCGAGGGAGAAATTCATTTTAAGGGGGGTAAAATGTAACACCTCGAGATTTTATGAAAAATATTCTTTTTAATTTCATTGATGTCTGTCATTGTATGCTACACCAAGATTATCTTGAACTATACGCAACACCGTATTTGCTTGCAGAATGCGCAACCCTGACTTGGCTTACATTACACGCAATCGCGACCTTCATCGATAGCGTGTGTTGTACGCAATACATCGTTTCACTAAACAATGATACATCGTTATAATATTAATATGAACTAGAAACTATGAATGGTATTAATTAAATTTTGAATTTTATTACATTATCATTCATCTTACAAATTTTCTAGAACATGGTGTAAGAACAAAATAATGTTTTCGGGTAAAATAAGTATTTTTCGAAAAATGCAGTTTTTCCGCCTTTTGATGGCGCACCCATTTTAAATTTAATTTTTGACATGTTTATAAGTTCAATTTTACAAAATAAATTTATTCTTTGGAATCATGATATAAAATTTTACATTGGATAAATTTTTCATATTATTCTGATAACTTTCATATTTTAATGAATAGTAAAACACGCTATATTTTAATTAAAAATAACTTTTTTCATCGTAATAATTTATGTGGTTAAATTATAATATTGAATTGTTTTAAATTATAAATATAATATATTTTTACCATTTAATGTAATTTATGTCATTAGCATTGATTTTACATTGAATTCGTAGGTTAACTCAATTCAATCTTTTGGAATGTTTTAATCAAAAACCCATTTTCTTTCGACAACAGGATTAATATTAATTTCATTTCTGCAACTTCTGTGTATTGAATTTGGAAAAATGGATTCCATATTTGGAATCAGTGGGTCCAAATTATATTAATAGACTTCTTTTTATTTTTGGGCATTATGAATAGTAACTACAGTAAATTTTATTTACCATAGTAAAAGTTAAATCGGGTAATTAAGGGTAAATATAATATTATAAAATTACCCTAACACTCTTCGTAATACAATTGGATGATTATATTTCGACCTAAGTCATATTTGGGTCGAAATGCAATCCATTAGAACCCACTTGAAGGTGATTAAGACCTTTAGTTTATTTTATTTAAAGGAAAGTGAAATATGTCCCACTCAACTTTAATAATTAAAGTATTTTTAATACAAGTTCATAGAGAATATAAATTCGGTTATAAATAATCATTTGAAATATAAAATGTTTTTCTTTATCATGGTAATTTATTTGTAATTTTTAAGTGTTATTTAATTACCTTATTATCTTATACATTAATCATGAAAAAATTATTTATTTAGTGAAAAATCAATAATATAGATTTTATTGAAATCGTAATACATATCAAAAGGCCCAAAAATCTTTACAAAACATATTAGTAGTGTATATATAAACCCTAATCATCCACTGGATGAATATTTGACCATTTGGAACCTTATTAAGGAGATTATGACACTTATAATATTTTATTTTAAATGATTCCAAAGTTGTCACCTTCAAAATTTAATAAAGATAACAATTTACATGATGTTATTTTAGGCTGATAAATTCGAGTAAAATTATTATTATAAAATATTTTATATTTATATTCATAAAATTATTTTATTTTTAATTTTTATGCAACAAATAAGTATATTAAATAATTATACAAAAAATTTGTACTAATTATTTTATTAAGATATATACCAAATAAAGGGTTTTAAAAATATTAAATTAAATATATATGAACTATTTAATGTACTCCACTAATTTTCTAGATTACTATGACATGTTAGGAACCTATTAAATATTATAGTTTGAATATATCATTTGTGTGGATTTAATTTAAATTCAAATAAATGGATAGTATCAAAATTGACACTATTGTTATTTTATAAAAATAACATATTATTAAATTGTTTAAAAATCACAAAAAATATTTAAAAATTATAAATTGAAATTTATATATTCTAAAATGTCATAAATTATATAATTATTGATAATTCATAACACATATGTAATTATTTATAATAATTAAAATTTTTGAATATTATTACCTCAAATAAAATTAAATTGATAAATAAGGATAAATCAAGTTGATAATGTTTAAAATAAATTTCTAACATGTCTAAATATTATTGGTTGATGATATTACAACCATATCTCATATATGCTTTGGATATGAGTCATTTTGAATGTTTTTAAGTGGGGTTTGGATTTAATATAAACTAATATTTCTTATATTTCCAATGGTGCCCCTCTGCTCGCTTATAAAAAGTCACCTCCTCCCTCTCTTCCTCACACCACTTTGAGCCTTCAATCTTGGACAAACCCTAACAAATTCCCTTATCCACTTCTCTAGAAACATCCAAGAGGTCCTGGTCGTCTTCAAAGACCAATTTTAGTGCCCTAAGAAGAGGTTTCAAAGAGCCGCTTCTAAGAAGAGGTAATGTCCGTTACCTATTCTTTCAACTTTATTTCTTCTTCCACTTCTTCTTATTTAGTTGTTTTATTATGAACTAATAACATCAGTATCAATCATATACTGATATTTTATTATAAGTATGAAACATGTAACACCCCGACCCTAGTTACCCAGAGTCGGTGCATTATTACATAACATTGGCATGATCACAAGAAAGACCAAATCTCGAAAGACCGATTGGTTTAGTAGCATTGGAAACACTATATATATTCATAAGTTTTACATTACATCATAAAATGAAAAACTACTACAACAACATAATGTCTCCATAATTCACACTCATATCCCCACATAATATCCATGCAGGTCATTCATAATTTACTTATTCACTTCCTGGGAAAAATAAAACATAGAAAAGGGGTGAGCTCAAATGCCCAGTAAGGATAAAAATATAGTGGAAACATTCATAAATAAGAATAAACATTTAAGGCAATGTATAACTAAAACAAAATCCTTTCAAACTTGAACTTTCTACTTTTTATGGCATCAATAAAATGAAATAATTCCATTTACTCATTCATATGGATATTCTACTAATCGAATAATCACATGCAAAATCACTAACCACTTTCATAATGTTGGAATGCATAATGCCAGACTATCATAACCACATAGCCAAGGCCTCGTGCCAAGACTACAAATAAGATTTTGTCAAGGCCTTGTTCCTAGACACTAGTTTACCTCATGAGACCTACCGATGCATCGATGAGCTATAGCGGCCTCCACCCGTCACATATTAAGTCCAATGCATTCCCATATTAAAAGGTTTCAACATAACATAAACATTCGTATTAAAACTAGCATACGAAATGTCAATAATTTCATCTTAAACTATGAATGGTATAAAAATAGCACATCCACAGTCAAACATATCACAAAACCATCAATACAATATAGAAGTTTTGTATCATAATAAATCAACTTCAAATAAGCGTAAAATCCATCAAAAGATGTTGACATAGATGAAATCAAAACAATTTTTAGGGAAATATCTCTTTCTATTTTTGAAATCATATAACATCCATATAAAATAAAACATTTTCTTGAAAATATTCTTATAAGCTTGTAAGGAAAACTTTGAAGATTTTATAACGGCAGAAAATAACCGCACTCGCCGTATAAGTTAAAAAAACATTCTTACCTTAATTCTGTCGAAAAGGTTAAAAAGGACCTTGTTTTGAAAACGACGGAAAGATTCCTCTTAGAAAAAGTCAAACAAGGGTATAAATGACTTTAACCCATATTCCTGTAAGTAATAAAAATGTTTTGAAATACATTTTGAAGAAACATGGATGTGGATGATAAAGAGATCCCAGTAGATTATTACATATAAACAACCTCAGATAATGAAGAGATTGTGAAATAACCCTTACCTTGTACTTTTCCATGGTTGGGGTAGGTTAACCTCCTGTATAATGGTTCAATAATTTTTATTAAATTATACAAGAATCATATACATTAACATGATATCATATATGATCTTTTAATATTGATTTGATAATAATATCTTTGTATTATTGTTGTTTCAGGTGTTAAATTACTTGTTTTCTTTCATAAGTTTTGTTACGTAAGAAATGTTTGTAAAGGATAGGTTGTATACTATTCATATACAGAATGATTTCAAGTCCTTAAACATCATTTTTAAATCATAAAATGATAACTATACTTTAATGGTTACGATGGAGAATGAATCTCATCGCGTTCGTGGAGACGGTAGTCCGTACGTATGCACGAGCGATAATATCATTCTTTTGATATTAAAATAATATATAAATGGATGGTATATCATATATACATAATCATTAACATGTTATATTTATTATTTACATGATTTACACATCATTATTATACCCATACAAATAATATTATATTGAATAACAATTACCCCACGACGTGGAGACGGTAAGCCGTACATACGCACGTATGGTGACATGTTATTCAAAGGGTGGATAGGACACTGAATATGGTTGTACCATATTTATAATAAAATCACAGTATATATATGATACTGGAGTTATTATTTTATAATGGTAACAACAAAGGAAGAAGAAGTGGAAGAAGAAATGAACTTGGAAAAGGGTGGTGAAAACATTACCTCTTCTTCGGGTTCTTCCTTTTGATGTGATCAACATGGCTCCATAGGTTGGCTTCCTGATCAAACTAAGTCCTCTAGGTTGTAGTGAGGGAAGTTGGGAGAGTATTTGGGCAGAGTTTGGCCGAACCAAAAGGCTTTGAGGGTGTGAAGAAATGAGAAGGAGGAGTGCCCTTTTATAAGAGGGGTGAGGGGCACCTTTGGAAAAGCTAGAAATATTAATTTATAATAAATTCATATTCGGTTTCTAATGGCTCCAAAGTTGATTATTTAAATTTTAAGGTGGGGATGGGTTGAAAAAAACTCATCCAATAGAATTTAGACAGGTTTGGGTACTTATATTAACCTTATCTTTAAGTATTAACTCTAAGTTAATTAGTTTCACTTTTACAATGTCTCTTTGTATTTTTATATAATATGGTTAATAAACTTACTATATACATCCAAGCGACCCCCAAGTGGTCCATTAATGATGAAACTATCATGATATAAGTCTCTTGGCTGAACCTTAGATTTTTAGGAATTTAATATCAATTAATAATATAATATTTGTTTTAAGAACTCTTTTATGTCAATTTTGACAATATTCAATAGTTAATTTTTGTGAAACTCATAACAGATTTATTACTTCAAAAAAAGTCAATTAAATCAATCCTAATATATCATATTATCCTATAAAATTAGTTTAATTCATTAAAAGTTTCATTTTATATTTATTTGGGTATTTGAAATATCAATTATTTTAATTTTTCACTATTATAGTAATTACTGCATCATCATTTTGTCAAAAATAAAATATATTATTTATTGTCTAAAAATTATAAATAAAATATTATTATGTAGGAAATCATTTTATCTTTATAATTAATATTTATAATCTAAAATCCAACATATATAACCCTATGTAAGAATTGTTTTTCTAAAAGATATATGCTTATGTCATTTTTGAATTCATTTTTACTTAATTAAAATAAAGTGTCATTATCACTTACAAGTGGATCCATGGGGTCCCCAAATCGACCCAAATATGCCCCTAGTCGACCATGTATCAACCAATAGGGTTAAGACACGTTTTAGGGTAATTTAGTATTATTATAATATTATTTTTTAACCCTTATTTACCGGATTTACCCTTAACCATGGTAAATAAAATATTTACCGCAGTAATTATTCAAAATGTCTAAAAATAAAAGTTACCTATTTACACAATTTGAACATCCTGATTCCAAATATGGAATAGATTTTCCTAAATTCAAAACACAGAGGTGGAAGATATTAATTTAAAATTAATTCCCGCTGTCAAAACAAAAAGCGTGTTTTTAAGAGATAAAAACTATCAAAAGATTGACACTTGTTTATGTTCGGTTTAATTGTAAAATTATGTCCAATGACCAACATTATATTAAATGGTTAAAATATATTCTAAATACACTTTAAAACTACTAAAATTCATAATTTATCACTATTAATTATTATGATTAAAAAAAGTTGTTTTTAATTAAAATTTAGTAATTTTCATTATTCATCAAAATATGAAAGTTATCCGAAAAGTACCAAAATTTCACCTTAAGATAAATTCGATATTCCGAATCCAAAAATGAAGTCCATTTTAAAATATAAAATATATATAATTTCAAAAATTAGGTATTACTATTCATAACGGCTAGTTTAATTGGTTATGGTGTGTTAGAACTCGGTGTTGCGTACAACACACGCTATTACATTAATCAAAGAGAAGCGTACCGTAGAAGCTTGGGGTGTTACATTCTCCCCACCTTCAAATAATTTCGTCCTCGAAATTTCTAGATTTCTTATCATGTGAAAAGCCTCGGGTGATTCTTCATCATAAGTTCCTCGGGTTCCCACGTTGCCTCTTCCATCTTATGGTTTCTCCACAAAACTTTTACCAGACGCGTCGTCTGGTTTCTCAGCACTTGTTCTCTTGTATCAAGAATCCTAACGGGCTCTTCACAATAGGAAAGATCGGGTTCCAGTTCTAATTCTTCATAGCTGAGTACATGCGTTGGGTCAGGCATGTATTTCCTCAATAGAGATACGTGGAACACATCGTGAACTTTGGAGAGACTTGGCGGCATTGCCAATCGGTAAGCTACAGCCCCAATTCGTTCTAGAATTTCGAAAGGTCCGATGTACCTGGGACTCAATTTACCTTTCTTACCAAAACGTATGACTCCCTTCCACGGAGATACCTTCAGGAAAACATGATCACCGACTTGAAATTCCAAATCCTTCCTTCGATTATCGGCATAGCTCTTCTGCCTACTTTGAGATGCTTTGATGTGATTTTGGATTACCTTCACCTTTTCCACCATTTACTCCACCAGTTCTGGGCCTACAAGTTTTCTTTCACCAACGTCATCCCAACAGGTTGGTGTACAACATCTCTTTCCGTATAACGCTTCATATTGTGCCATCTGAATACTCGAATGCAAGCTATTGTTATAGGAAAATTCTACCAGTGGTAAATATTGATCCCACATACCCTGAAAATCAAGTGAGCAAGATCTCAACATGTCTTCTAAGGTCTGAATAGTCCATTCTGATTGTCCATCTGTCTGAGGGTGGTAAGCAGTGCTCCAATGAAGTTCAGTATCTAGGAATTTCTGAAGAATTTTCCAAAATCTTGAAGTAAAACGGGGATCACGATCAGAAACAATTGATAGGGGTACACCATGAAGTCTCACAACTTCATTAATGTATAGTCTTGTTATACGTTCCAGGGGTAGATCTTCTCTTATAGCAAGAAAATGTGCTGAATTGGTAAGACGATCAACAACAACCCATATTGCATCGTTCCTTCTAGGAGTCTTTGGTATCCCCATGACAAAGTCCATCGTAATATTGTCCCATTTCCACTCCGGTATGGGAAGAGTTTGCATGACTCCTCCAGGCTGTTGCCTTCCAGCTTTCACTTGTTGACAAACCAAACATCTTGACACAAAATCAGCAATCTCCCTCTTCATGTTGTCCCACCAAAAATGTTCCTTCAAATCTCTATACATTTTGGTGCTCCCAGGGTGTATAGAGAAATTGGAACTATGAGCATCATCCACCAATTCCCTTTTTAGATCAGGTAAATAATGAACACAAAGTCTCTTTCCGAATTTCAAAATTCCATCTTCATACACAAAGTCTCTCAATCTCCCATCATTCACAGCTTTAATCTTCTTCTGAAATTGTTTATCATCGGTCTGAGAACTCTTAATCCTTTCTAGTAAAGATGGTTTGGCAACCATTTGAAAAAGCATTGATGTTTCACCTTCCCTGGTTATTCCCATGTCCATCTTCACTAGATCCATGAAAATTGGATCCCTTTCAATTCTCATCATGTTCAAAACTCCATGGTCTTTTCTGCTCAAAGAATCTGAAACCTTGTTTTCTTTCCCTTGGTGGTAGTGTATTGTGCAATCATAATCCTTGAGTAATTCAAGCCATCTCCTTTTCCTCATGTTGAGTTCTTTTTGTGAGAAAATATACTTCAAACTCTTGTGATCAGTATAAATCTCACATTTTTAACCATAGAGGTAGTGCCTCCATATCTTCAAAGCAAAGATCACAGCTGCTAACTCAAGATCATGAGTAGGATAGTTTTGTTCATGAATTTTCAACTGTCGTGATGCATAGGCAACAACTCTATCATTCTGCATAAGGACACAGCCAAGTCCTTTCTTTGATGCATCACTATAAATAACGAACCCATCATTCCCCGATGGTAGAGTCAACATAGGAGCATTGACTAATCTTCTCTTAAGTTCTTCGAAACATTCTTCACACTCTTTTTTCCAAACAAATTTAACCCCTTTACGTGTGAGCTTCGTTAATGGGTTATCCAATCGGGCAAAATTCTGGACGAAACGTCGATAATAACCTTCCAAACCAATAAAACTACGTACCTTAGTTATACTCCTAGGTGCTGGACATTCTTGGATTGCCTTGGTCTTAGAAGGATCAACAGAGATTCCATCTTTAGAGACAATATGGCCAAGAAAAGAAATCTCCTGATGCCAGAATTCACACTTTCTAAACTTCCCATATAATTCATGCCTCCTAAGAGTCTTCAAGATAATGTGCAAGTGATTTTCATGATCTTCGTTGGTTTGGGAGTATACCAATATATCATCAATAAATACCACCACAAATTCATCGATATACTCCTTGAAAACTCTATTCATCAGATCCATGAATACATATGGTGCATTAGTCAATCCAAACGGCATTACAGTAAACTCGTAATGCCCGTACCTGGTTCGAAATGCTGTTTTCGGAATGTATTCCTTCTTCACACACAACTGATGGTATCCAGATTGAAGGTCAATCTTTGAAAAGTATTGAGCTCCATGCAGTTGGTCAAATAAATGATCAATACGAGGTAGGGGATACTTTTTCTTTATCGTTATAGCATTGATCTCCCTGCAGTCGATACATAACCTCATAGATCCATCTTTGTTTTTAACAAAAAGAACAGGGGCTCCCCATGGAGAAACACTAGGGCGAATAAATCCCTTATTACTCAATTCCTCTTGTTGTTTCTTTAGTTCTACTAATTCTACAGTGTCCATTCTATACGGGGTCTTCGATATAGGCCTTGATCCAGGAATCAAGTCAATGGAAAACTCAACTTCTCGTTCTGGAGGATGCCCAGGTAAATCTTCCGGAAATACATATAAAAATTCTTTCACAATAGGTACATCCTCTATTTGAACATTCCTTTCCTCACCGACAGTTATTTCATTCTCTTCCTCCCCAATAATTGAATTATGTTGAGCTACTGGGGGTGGATCTAAATAAGAATTAGGTGGTGACGATTCTGCTCTAAAGATAAGGTGTTCCTTATCATTATCATCAAGAATCGTAACCTCTTTCTTCATACAATAAATCTTCGCATCATAGTCCGAAAGCCAATCCATACCAAGGATTATATCAAACTCAATCATAGGTATGACGATGAGATCAGCAGATAACGAACATTTATGTGCTCTAATGGGGACTGATTCACAAAACATTGTTGCAATGATACTTCCCTTAGGAGTTTTAACTGACAAATCCCTTATTAAATCAAATTGGAAATATCTAATTTTCTTAGCAAACTGGGAAGATATGAAACAATGCGATGATCCAGAATCAAATAATGCATTTGCTAAACTTGAGGAAACCATTAAATTACCTTCCACCACGTCTTTCGGAGCTTCTACCTTAGCAGTAGTGATAGCATAAGCCTAGCCTTGATCCCTTGGCCTTTTCTGAGGTAAGTTCTCCTGACGCTTAGGACATGCATTTTCATAATGCCCCATCTCCCTGCAATTGTAGCACTGAACGTTGGTAGCTTCCTTCTTCCCCTTGCAATCACGAGCTTGGTGGCCTTTTTCACCACTCTTGTAACAGACTCCCATTCCCTTCAAGCAAGTACCAGGATGTTTCTTCCCACATTTAACCACAAGATGGATATTCAACCTTTCCCTTCTTCCCCTTATTTCCATTCCCAGATTGATCAGCAGGTCTCTTCTTCTCTTGCTTTTCTTTAAAGTCATAGGACTTAGAGAATTCCTTTTCGGTCTTGATAGCACATGAGACAATGTCTTCGTACTATGAAAAGGATTGTGAGACTAATACTCGATGGAGAAATGGTTTTAACCCATCAAAGAAACGATCAATCTTACTTCTTGGGTTGCGTATATAATCACCAGCATACCTTGATAACCTTGTAAATTTAGCCTCATAATTTGTGACATTCTCATCCTCCTTCTGTCTCAAACATAGAAATTGCCTTTCCATATCTGCTCGATGGTCGCGAGGAAAGTATTTTTCTAAAAATAGATCTTTGAACTCCCTCCATTCCATATTTGATACTTCATCATCTTCCTTCATGTTTTGAATCAATGAAAACCATTGATCAGCATCTCCAGTGAGGCGGTAAACTACCATGATAACTTTCTCCCATTCACTGCTCCCCAAAGCCTGAAATATTTTCTCTAGGGAATTTATCCATTGCTCAGCTACTAAGGGATTTGTACTCCCATTGAACTTTGGTGGTTGTTGCCTCATGAATCGGTCTAACATTAATCCTCCACGCTGTGGATCAGGGTGCTCCATACGGGTAAGGTTATTATTCATAACCTGAGTAAGTTGTCCCAGTATGGTGATTAGCTGATCGGCAGCAGTTGCATCACCAGCCCCACTATAATTATCTTGAGCAGGAGGGAAATCCCTACATGGAGTGCGTGCATTGATACGGTTTCCATTTCTTCCACTAGGAGCCATTTCTAAACAATGGCATAAACTAGATCAGTTTATGAATCAAAATACATAATCCCATACTTATAAAACACTTAACATAAATTGAACTATTTATGGATATAATCCATAATCATAAAAATGTTTTCTTTGAGGAATTATATACTCATAAACCCTTCATAATGATTTATAATGAAAATGAGAGTTATCCTAAGTATATCCCCCGGGAGTGTCGTAACCAAGAGTGCAGCAAGGCCCGTTGTCGTGCACCAGTTCCCATTCGAGTCTAGCTCAAAGAGGTGTTTTTGGGTTTTACCCCTAGGTACATCTGTGCTAGAGCCGCCTCTACCTGCTCGTATCCAGACAGGGATGTATTGCTCGGAAAACTCACAAAATCTCTACAATACCAAAATTCTAGGAAGTTCTTCTATACTAATCCTCAAAGTTCATCTTAGGTCTACGTTCTCTAATCAGAGTTTATCTAAATCTAGCTTCCAAGGTTTGTACTAAACTTCCTCTGATACCAATTGTAACGCCCCAACCCTAGTTACCCAGAGTCGGTGCATTATTACATAACATTGGCATGATCACAAGAAAGATAAAATCTCAAAAGACCGATTGGTTTAGTATCCTTGGAAACACTAGATATATTCATAAGTTTTACATTACATCATAAAATGAAAAACTACTACAACAACATAATGTCTCCATAATTCACACTCATATCCCCACATAATATCCCTGCAGGTCATTCATAATTTACTTCTTCACTTCCTGGGAAAAATAAAACATAGAAAAGGGGTGAGCTCAAATGCCCAGTAAGGATAACAATATAGTGGAAACTTTCATAAATAAGAATAAACATTTAAGGCAATGTATAACTAAAACAAAATCCTTTCAAACTTGAACTTCCCACTTTGTATGGCATAAATAAAATGAAATAATGCCATTTACTCATTCACATGGATATTCTACTAATCGAATAATCACATGAAAAATCACTAACCACTTTCATAATGTTGGAATGCATAATTCCAGACTATCATAACCACATAGCCAAGGCCTCGTGCCAAGACTACAAATAAGATTTTGTCAAGGCCTTGTGCCAAGACACTAGTTTGCCTCATGAGACCTACCGATTCATCGAGGAGCTATAGCGGGCTCCACCAGTCACATATTAAGTCCAATGCATTCCCATATGAAAAGGTTTCAACATAACATAAACATTTGTATTAAAACTAGCATACGAAATGTAAATAATTTCACCATAAAATATGAATGGTATAAAAATAGCACATCCACAGTCAAACATATCACAAAACCATCAATACAATATAGAATTTTTTTATCATAATAAATCAACTTCAAATAAGTGTAAAATCCTTCAAAGGATGTTGACATAGATGAAATCAAAAACCTTTTTAGAGAAATATCTCTTTCTATTTTTGAAATCATTTAAGATCCATATAAAATAAAACATTTTCTTGAAAATATTCTTATAAGCATGTAAGGAAAACTTTGAAGATTTTATAACGGCATAAAATAACCGCACTCGCCGTATAAGTTAAAAAAACATTCTTACCTTAATTCTGTCGAAAAGGTTAAAAAGGAACTTGTTTTGAAAACGACGGAAAGATTACTCTTATAATAAGTCAAACAAGGGTTTAAATGACTTTAACCCATATTCTTGTCAATAATAAAAATGTTTTGAAATACATTTTGAAGAAAAACATGGATGTGGATGATAAAGAGATCCCAGTAGATTATTACATATAAACAACCTCAGATAATGAAGAGATTGTGAAATAACCCTTACCTTGTACTTTTCCATGGTTGGGGTAGGTTAACCTCTTGTATAATGGTGAAATAATTGTTATTAAATTATACAAGAATCATATACATTAATATGATATCATATATGATCTTTTAATATTGATTTGATAATAATATCTTAGTATTATTGTTGTTTCGGGTGTTAACTTACTTGTCTTCTTTCATAAGTTTTGTTACGTAAGACATGTTTGTAAAGGATAGTTTGTATACTATTCATATCCAGAATTATTTCAAGTCCTTAAACATCATTTTTAAATCATCAAATGATAATTATACTTTAATGGTTATGATGGAGAATGAATCTCATCACGTTCGTGGAGACGGTAGTCCGTACGTACGCACGAGCGATAATATCATTATTTTGATATTAAAATAATATATAAATGGATGGTATATCATATATACAAAATCATTAACATGTTATATTTATTATTTACATGAGTTACACATCATTATTATACCCATCCAAATAATATTATATTGAATAACAATTACCCCACGACGTGGAGACGGTAAGCCGTACGTACGCACGTATGGTGACATGTTATTCAAAGGGTGGATAGGACACTGAATATTGTTGTACCATATTTATAATAACATCACAGTATATATATGATACTGGAGTTATTATTTTATAATAGTAATAACAAAGGAAGAATAAGTGGAAGAAGAAATGAACATGGAAAAGGGTGGTGAAAACATTACCTCTTCTTCGGGTTCTTCCTTTTGATGTGATCAAAAGGGCCCCTTAGGTTGGCTTCCTGATCAAAATAAGGCCTCTAGGTTGTAATGAGGGAAGTTGGGAGAGTATTTGGGTAGAGTTTGGCCGAACCGAAAGGCTTTGAGGGTGTGTAGAAATGAGAAGGAGGAGTGCCCTTTTATAAGAGGGGTGAGGGGCACCTTTGGAAAAGCTAGAAATATTAATTTATAATAAATACATATTCGGTTTCTAATTTCTCCAAAGTTGATTATTTAAATTTTAAGGTGCGGATGGGTCGAAAACAACTCATCCAATAGAATTTAGACAGGTTTGGGTACTTATATTAACCTTATCTTTAACTATTAACTCTAAGTTAATTAGTTTCAGTTTTACAATGTCTCTTTGTATTTTTATATAATATGGTTAATAAACATACTATATACATCCAAGATACCCCCAAGTGGTCCATTAATGATGAACCTATCATGATATAAGTCTCCTGGCTGAACCTTAGATGTTTAGGAATTTAATATCAATTAATAATATAATATTGTTTTTAAGAACTCTTTTATGTCAATTTTGACACTATTCAATAGTTGATTTTTGTGAAACTCATAACAGATTGATTACTTCTAACAAAGTCAATTAAATAAATCCTAATATATCATATTATCCTATAAAATTAGTTTAATTCATTAAAAGTTTCATATTATATTTATTTGGGTATTTATAATATCAATTATTTTAATTTTTCACTATTATAGTAATTACTACATCATCATTGTGTCATAAATAAAATAAATTATTTAATGTCTAAAAATTATAAATAAAATGTCATTATGTAGGAAATATTTTTATCTTTCTAATTAATATTTATAATCTAAACTCCAACATATATAACTCTATGTAACAATTGTTTTACTAAAAGATATATGCTTGTGTCATTTTTGTATTCATTTTAACTTAATTAAAATAAAGTGTCATTATCACTTACAAGTGGATCCATGGGGTCCCAAAATCGACCCAAAGATTCCCATAGTCGACCATGTATCAACCAATAGGGTTAAGACACGTTTTAGGGTAATTTAGTATTATTATAATATTATTTTTTAACCCTTATTTACCGGATTTACACTTAACCATGGTAAATAAAATATTTACCGCAGTAATTATTCAAAATGTCTAAAAATAAAAGTAACATATTTACACAATTTAAACATCCTGATTCCAAATATGGAATCCATTTTCCTAAATTCAAAACACAGAAGTGCCAGAAATTAATTTAAAATTAATTCCCGCTGTCAAAACAAAAAGCGTGTTTTTAAGAGATAATAACTATCAAAAGATTGACACTTGTTTATGTTCGGTTTAATTGTAAAATTATGTCCAATGACTAACATTATATTAAATGGTAAAAATATATTCTAAATATACTTTAAAACTACTAAAATTCATAATTTATCACTATTAATTATTTTGATTAAAAAAAGTTGTTTTTAATTAAAATTTAGTAATTTTCACTATTCATCAAAATATGAAAGTTATCCGAAAAGTACCAAAATTTCACCTTAAGATAAATTCGATATTCCGAATCCAAAAATGAAGTCCATTTTAAAATATAAAATATATATAATTTCAAAAAGTAGGTATTACTATTCATAACGGCTAGTTTAATTGGTTATGGTGTGTTAGAACTCGGTGTTGCGTACAACACACGCTATTACATTAATCAAAGAGAAGCATACCGTAGAAGCTTGGGGTGTTACAAAACAACTCTATTTCACCATCTATACATACTACAGAAAATGAAATCACCGCGCCTGCGTATGTACGGAATATCATCTCCACGCCGTGGTGTAATCTGGTTTTCCACCAACACCTTACATGGATGGGTATAATGGTGTAAATAATAACTATATATGGTTATTATAACATCATAATAATTCTGATATATTATACCATCCATTCCAATTCTATAATTATGGGAACGATATCATCGCTCGTGCGTACGTACGGACTACCGTCTCCACGACGTGATGAAATTCATTCACCATGTTAACCGTACATGAATAATCGTGAAGTTTAGATAATGAATAATAATGAAATATATGAAATAATAATGCTACCTGATTTATATATATATATATATATGTCATCTATTTAGTTTCATTCAATTCAATAAGGAAACGAAAACAACGTTCATGCAAACGTACGACCTACCGTCTCCATGAACGGTGTATTTCATTACTTTTATCGATCTATAATATATATGTATATGATGAATATATATCATGTTTTACATTCTAAAATTATGTAAATCAAGTTATAAGTAATAATATCAAGAATGACAAGTCAAAACACATACGATAAATGAAATGATTTTACCCAAAACGCTACTTTAACATGGAATTAAAAAAAACAGGTAATATAAAGTCATAAGTGAAACATATATGATTTCATAACAATGAATATGATTATTTAATAAGTCAATGAAATTATTTAAATCCTTATACAGTAGGATCAGATCCATACGAAGCATATCAGACCTAAGGTAAGAGATAATTTTTCAAATCTCATTTTTATCCCAGATTGCTTATTCGTAAGTATTTACTGGGGTTATTTCTATCACCCATGTCCTTTTTTTATAAAATCCTTTTCATGTATGGTTAAAGTCCTTTTTACCCATTTTTTACTTTTACTACATTTTATGTAAGGAATCTTTCTTTTGTTTACGTTACGAGGTACTTTTTTGACTTTTCTGGCAAAAGTACGAGAAGAATGTTTTTTATCTTATATGGCACGAACAAATTTTTACGGTTTTATAAAGCCTTATTTTCATGAAGATTCTTCCAAAAGATTTCATGACTATTTTAAAAAAAATCTTTTTCTTTTAAAATTGCATGATGTTTTGTGAAAAGAAATTGATTTTGAAGAAGAAAGGATATTTTCTTCAAGAATTCATTTTTAGTGTTTTATCAAAACCATTTTCCATCTAAGATGACATTATTTCATATGTGTATGTTTCAGTATAAAGTCTCTATGATTTACATGGTTTCAATTTTCTTATTATGAAATGATATCCATTTCTTTTATATGGATTATGTGATGATGGGGTGATGTTTATGAAACCCATTTTATTCGTTGGGTTATTATGAATTATGTATGTTTATTTTGTGGGAGAAGTAAGAATGATTTCATTATGAGATGGGTGGGACATATATATCCCTCCAATGCATTGGGTAAAGATTTATATCTGATGAGATAGACATGGATGGAACAGTAAGTTAATCTGGTTTAGAGTTACTGGACTGAAATGAGGAGTGAACTCGATTAAGAAAGGGACTTTGTCCACTAAGATGGTCTTGGCAGCAATGCCTTGGATACTATGGAAATCATAACATGTGCTGAATAGTTTCCAAAATTACATGTTTTATTCCCATTATATTTTATCATGGTTGATGTTCCATTATGATATATGCCTTACGTACTTCCACGATTTATGTCTCTTCTCAAGATTTTGATGTATAAATTTCATGTTCATGTTTTTGATTTCAAATGTTTATGGATTGTTTTATGTTCACTATGTTTGCCCTTACTGGGCATTTGAGCTCACCATTTATATGTTTTCTCTTCCCCAGTATTTAAAGAAATGTTTGAGGTAAGAAAACAAAGGGGAAGATCATTAATGGAGATGTTGAAGATCTTTCACCATGATTAGAAGATAATATTCCATGTTTCCAAAGACACTAAACTATTATTGTCCTTGTGTGTCTGTTTTTGTTATGTATTAAGTATTCTGCAAAAGTAATGTAATGTCCATGTACATCAAGCTTTGGGTCTCTACAGTGTTAGTAAGAGTTAGTGGGACAATATGGTTTTGGAAAAATAACATGATGGATTGGAGTGGAAAACCAATAATAACTTCTTCTTTATGTAGTTTTACTTACAATCCTTAGCTATTATTATGAATATAGAGATTCTTAATGTTCGATACTGTGATCACATAGTGACAGAATATACCAATTGCATTTTTGAACTAGGTCACTTTTCTCCCAAGGTTGTAATGAATGAAAATATGGATGTTAAGAGGGTTTATATGGTATTTCAACCAGATATTCATTAATAGATATTCATGTTGAATTTAACATCTATGTGAAAGTGGTATATGAGGTTATAATGGCAGATATTGACCTATCATACATGTTCTGTCTTGATGGGTACCCCCTATATTCAGTGGTAACTCCAGTGTATCACATGGTAATAAGATGAAATGTAATGAGATATATAGTGGTGGTAGAAGTGCTAGTTCTCAGTAGTATACTCCCTCCATACCATCAACAGTAGTTGGAAGGGTTTATTTGACTTTTAAAAAGTGTGACCAAATATAGAAAACTAAACATTATTTCTCATCACCTTCAAATATATATTACTCAAGTGGATCTAGTTGTAATCTATAGTGGTTTTTCTAGACTATATCTTCCCCTCACAATGGTTCTGGTTTAGTTAATGAAAAGGTATTTTTAGTATAGTATGATGTTTTATAGAAGTCTAGTATCCAACCATGGGGCACTAAGGTGAAGAGAATGCATAAAATATAAGATTACCAGTGGGTTTCAGCATGAGCCTTGATATAGTGATTGGTACTAAATTTATTTATTTTTCTTTAGTAACTGCTATGTTCATTATTTTTATGTTAAATTCACTTATATATTACTATTTTTTTTGGATCTTTGTAAACATTCAAATGAAATTTTGACCTATGTAATGGAGATGATGACACCTCTTCTTAGGAAAAATATATTGGTGGTTTCTTGGCCTTCATGATCTATTAATACATATATGATGTTGAGTAAGTATGGGAATGTTTGTGATTTGTCTATATCTCTTTAATATTATTTTATGGAAATACTACTTAGTTTCTCAAATGTTTTGGATTAACATATATACTCATCATGTGCCTTTCTTGGTACCTAATGGTAGGTCCCATGTGTTTTAGGAAGAGTAAGATCTGAAATCCATCCATACATGACCTTATAATCTAGAATATAGTAATATATTTTCATCTCGTGATATTGAGATCAGTGTTATATCTTCTAAATCTTTTTATAATTTGGTGGTTTGGGACTTTCATAAGGTTTTCCTAAATTAATTCTCTGGTCTTCCTCTGAAATGGGAGGTGGATTTTTCTATCAATGGGGTGATCATTATTGAATCAGTCTTTATTATTTCTTATCATATGGAACTGGATTAATTGAACGAGCTTAATAATTAGTTGAATAAATTATCAAAGAAAGGTTACATCCTTCCTTGTGTATCTCATTAGGAATCCCGTATACTCTTTTCCAACAAATCTTATGGATCCCTTCTTGTCTATGTTGATTATTGGAAACCTAACTGGGTGGTGATTGTGAATAAAACTCATTTTCCATCTATTGATTATTTTTTGATCTATTAATATAGGTAAAGGGGTGTTTGAAAATAAACCTTTAGCCTAGTCTTCATCGGTTTAGATTCAATGAGTTGGATATTCCAACAAACGCTTTCAGGAGTATTTTGGCCACTTTCAATATCTTGTGATGTTATTTGGACTAAATAACGTTCCTTATATTTTATATCCTTGATGAACCACATATTCCATCCATACCTCGATTCCATTAGCCACAATATATATTTTTATTTTTAAAATACACTTTTAAATAGTATGTGTGAACCAAAACAAACCCTAATGTTACAAATTCCACCACTACTAGATACACCCACTGAAACTTCAAATTTCAAAGAACCATGAGAAGATTTCAAATCCTCAAAATTAAAACCGATCAAACACCACCATGATCAAACCATGAGATGGCCCATATCCCACTATGACCATCGATCACATGATGCCAACCACTATAATCATCAATGTCGGAGCCAAATGCATCCATGCCATCAAGAAATGATTTTTCTTCACCGTCTTCATCCTGATGTCGCCTGCTCAAACTCACATCCCAAAGATCCTTGAACTCCTCTGTATAGATCAACCTAAGAGATAGTAGGGGAATTCTAGATCTACAGCAAAGAATGAAACGGGTGATTCCAGGTCAACACAATTGCATGAAACCCTAGAACTATCGATGCCGAAGATATCCAACACCTTTGTCTCCATAATAGTCTACCTCAAATCAACAAATGCACTAAAAGAGACATTACACAGCCATTGTTGATGACCACTAGACTTCGAAGATGAGACACATGAGTAGCACACCCTGATGTTCCATTTAAATCATACGAAACCATAATATGTTGATGCCTTCTAAGACACCACTAAAACCCACCCCACGGCTGAACAAGATCCATAACCGGCAAGCCACCCTATAAACTCTCACCAAGGCCTTCACACCGATGACCCACACCCGCAGTGAACAACTAGTATAAATTTGAAACAAACCCATCACAAAAATTCAAAAACATCAGAAAATATTGAATGCTGCATTGAAGCATGGAAATAAATATGGAACAGAATCAGGGATTAAAACCCTTGGGAAAATGATAGAAAATATAGATTGAAGAGGAAAGGGGATCAAAACCTGAAAATTAGAAGGAGACGATTGGAGATCCACAGCTGCCGGACTGCAAATCCTAAAACTCCTTGAATTGGAATCTCCCAGTCTGACTAGGATGGGAATAGTTGACCTCCTATTCAGAGCACAAAAGAGGTAGCTGGGGAAGATCCAATGCACCATCAACCACTCACCGCTGAATAAGCACACCTGAAGTTATGGATGCCGAAAAAGATATATCCACCCTTGAGAATGAGTTTGAGGAACCGATGTTGGAAATGACACAGAAGCATGGGAATAGAAGGAGAAAGTAGTTGCCAAGAGGCGGCGCTACATCGCGAAAGGAAGAAACCCTAGGGGAGGAGGAAACTGCTCGGGGGAGCCGACTGGGTGAGAACGGAGCTATTATGATATATACCTCAATTCCATTGTTGTGGAAATTATGGTTGATATCATGGGTCATTTATGATTTGAGTAATAGAACAATAATCATCTAATAATGGTTTTATAACTCCAAAGGAATCACTACCTTTATGTTAAAATATCAAAGTGTGATTTTGTAACATCCTGAGTTTTATGATTTTTTTGAATAAATTAAATTTCTTTGGTGTATTATGTTATATGAAACACTATAATAACCTTTAAATGTAATAAACACCATGTCAATTTTATATTGCAAGAAACAATGGCTATTCTTCTGTTACAGGCAACAATAAGTTTTAACAAAACAATTATATATTATTAATATATTCTAATAAACTCAACCAGTATAACCTAGATGAAATACATAACTATATTAATAGTAAAAACAATTTTTTAATAATTATTTATAACCAATGAATACAAATTTACATAAAAATACTTACTTTTTTAACAGAGTCTATAGACTTTTTTAAAGTGCTATTTTCTCAAAAAAAAATTCATTCTTTTGGAATGTTAATAAAATTAATTTATCGCAATTTTAGAATTTAATTTTTTTAGAATAAAATATTTTTTTTTGAAAAATAAATTACATAATATTATTAGGATGATGTTTTTTTATTTTTTTGAAGGATAAATATTTTCATGAATAGTGAAACATACAGAATTTTAATTGAAAAATATATTTTCATTTATTTTATTTTAAATTATAAACTATATTTTAAATTTGTTTTAAAGATTTTTTTACAATTATAATTCCATTAATCCAATTTAGTCCATTGTAATAAATTTCAATTTCAAATTTTTTTTAATACTTTTTAAACGTTTGAATTTTTTTTCTTCAAAAACTCACTTTTTCATCACATCTAGAAGATTACTATTAATTTAATTTTTTCCAATTATATGATTATAATTTATAAAAATGGATTATATATTTCAAATTAGTGTAATATATAGTTTATAATAGTGGAAACATAATTTCATACCAAAATTAATTGTGAATTATGTAAAACTTAATTACCATAGTTATGGTAAAAATGGGTTTACCAGGGGTTAAACTAAAATGATAATGGTCAAACATACCCATAAAAGTTTTCAGAAATTATTTTAAGGACATAAATTTACCTTATACAATATAAGGATAATATTTAATGAATTTTGGATCCTTATTCAATGTGAAAATCATGGAAGCACTCAACTCTATTCAATAATTCGTAGTGTGTTGTCTCTCCCACTTATAAAAGCCCACCACATATCATGCCTTCCTCACACCTACACACCACATTAGATGAGAAACAACATGCCAAAACCACTTCATAAATTCCTTAACCTAATATTATAATCCTTATTCTGGGCATAAATCTGTCTTAGTAAGCCTTTTAGTGTAAACCTAAAGAGGATACCCGAAGAAGAGGTATTGTTCATCAATTTGTGCTTTTATTTTATTTCTTAAACCAACCCCATAAATTATTTTTATATCATGGATATATAATAACCACATTATCATCCATATAATGATATATTTTTATGTTAATTTAATGACATAAAATTATATCCTCATCTATCAAATGGGTTACAAAATCATCATTCGTGTTTACGATAGACTACCGCCTCGAGAACTAATGTCGTTCATTTTTTCATTACCAAATCATGAGGATTGAAATAATGATATATATTTTTTATATATTATGTATAGTATATTTATGATTTTTTCTGATTCTATAATTATTATATCACACATTACTTCATATTTTCCATTTTTTGGTATGTGATAACATCGTTCATTTGTACATTAAACTACCACATCATGAAACATTATGATTTGTTCATGATTTACATGGAGGGTATTAAGGATGGGTTTTATGAAAAAATGTTATATATAATAAATAAAAAAATTAATGTAATAATATTATATATCACTTAATTTTCTATTATTCAATCCATTATGAAAATGGAAAACGTGTTTATGTGTACATATGACCTACCATCTCCATGAATGATGTACATTATTATCAATCACTAAATTGTATCGATTGTTTTAAAAAAATATATACTGAATATATATGATATCTATAACATGGTTCTAATTCTAGTGATTATGGAAATATAATCTAGGTAAGGGGACCAAAAAAAATGAATCAAGACACACAAGAAAAACAAAGCGATTATTACCTGAAATGTAACTTTAATTTGAACTTGTTAAAAAATGTTCAATAAAAGGTCATAATAAAATTATATATGACATGAAATATATTAATATTTTTATTTAATAGTTTTATAACAAACTTATATTTATTATAAATTAGTTTTTAATGGGTACGACGGATGTCAAGACGTAATGTAATGGATTATTTTCTCAATTTCCCTTCTCTGAGATGTATGTTATATTATGAACTTATATTCCTTATTGAGGTTTATATACATCCCATTTGACATGTATTATCATTAATTAATTTATTGTCATGATATTTAACATTCCATTTAATTTTACTCCATCATGGGGCTTATGATTCAATGTTAAAAATGTGATTTTATGTTATACTATCAACATTTATCTGGATTCTTTATGACTAAGTATACAATATAGAATTATCATGATATTCCTATCAATAATTCTCTTGAATATTATTCTCCCATATTTATTCATGAAGTATTTTTGTAATGGTACTATTTTTCTACTATTTGGCACTTAAATTTATTTAAAAAATGTTTTTATGAAAATACTAATTTATTCACCTCTTTAATTGAAAATTATGTTTTCTTCCAAAACCATGTTTCAAAAAAAATATATAAATTATTCATTATCCTCTTATGATTTCAAAAAGTACATTATTACCCATGTTTTACTTTTTAGGAATTTTTTAATGTAATACTCATGTGGTTTTTCAAACAATTTTCGTTTGGATTTTACTAAAAATGTGGAAAGAATCTTCATTTTAATGTGTACGTCATGAATCGAATCTTCTGAAGTGATAAAAAATAATTTCTTTGGAGATTTCATTATAAGTTTTCAAAAATAATAAAATATAATGTTTTCAAGCTATTTTACATTTTAGAGAAATGTTTTTCAAATCATACATGATATTTTCCTTAATAAATGTTTTAAATGATCTTTAAAAATTATTTTCAATCTAAGATTCAATTTTTCAATGTTACCTATGGCTTCATTGGAACATGATTCATGGGTACCGTTAATATTATTTCTCAAAATGATTTATGCTTTTATTCTCACGACTTGTCCTCAGGGCCCGTGCCGTGACTACCCCAAGCCCGCCTTCCATATGCCAGGTGCTGGCGACTAGCACCAAAGGGGTAAATCCCGATAAAAGGGAAGGCATTGCCTTATATAAGAAAATAAACACCACAGAGTACGCAAGCTGAAGTAAACACTAAGTAAATTGAGTACAAAAGTAGGTAATGGAATGTAAATGGGCCAAAATACTCACCCAACTGAAAGTATAGTACAACTGAGAAAAGAAAGTAAAATAGCATAAAAGTAAAGCAGCAACCACCAAGTCATCCTCCGGAAACCCCACCTGAAGGGTGGGTACAGATGGTCTCCTCTGCTCCTCAAATCCATCCATCCTCACTATGTACGTCCGCCTGATAGTCAACCTCCGGGTACCGTCCCGCTCCACAAGCCTCAACCACGATCAGTGTTGTCTGTCGTCAGCAACCAACACAACATAGTGC
The DNA here is from genome assembly GCA_963277665.1 of Viscum album. Classification (NCBI taxonomy): domain Eukaryota; kingdom Viridiplantae; phylum Streptophyta; class Magnoliopsida; order Santalales; family Viscaceae; genus Viscum; species Viscum album. Next base: position 22,245,420 of record OY728119.1, on the reverse strand, counting down.
GAGTATAGCCCATGCAGGGGTGAGTATACGATATTCAGTAGGGACACTGAGACCCCCGAAGGTCTCCCGAAATCCACATAGGGTAATCCACAAAGTAAAGATACAAACATGAAGTATCAACCAACTCTACTTAGGTATATGTCCATACATATACCTAAGTCATCAATTCCAGATCGACTCTAACTCAAGAGTCCGAGAACATCCCATTCCACACAGGAAAGCACAACCCAGTCCACATAGGAACGAAAGGAAATCATATCGATGATAATGATTGAAATTCAAGACTCATCTCACACATGTATACTACTCACGAAGAGGGGTGGAGATGACAGATATAGCATTTGAATCATCTCCCCTTCTGAACCCATGTAGGATCCAATTACAGAAGTTGTCGCTGCCGAACCCACGTAGGATCCTAGTACAGCAACCATCACTTCCAAACCCACATAGGATCCAAGTACAGTCTTCATCACTGTATAACCCACAGAGGATCCAAGTACAGCCGTCCTCGCTGCCGATCCCACGTAGGATCCAAGTACAGTCGTCATCGTCATCGCAGTCGCAGCCAGCTCTAGGGTTCCCACACACAACATGCTCGACTCCGGGAGGATCTGCTCCATGAGCCAAGGGGTTGATACATCAACTGTCATGATGTCCAGAGTTGATGTATCACAAAGTTCCATCTTTTCAATAGGAACACAACGCGACAGACGGCGCGTCAATCTGACGCTCGGTCTGAGAGTTATTGGCTCTTTCGTCCCTAGGGCCTGGTTGGTTTTTAGGCTTAAAACAACCTGAACATACTCCAACTGCGTCCAAACCTCGAGTGGAGTAAGAAAAAAGAACCATCTCACTAAGAGGAATTCAATGTAATTGACGACACGACATTCGAACGTCCGGTCGTTAAGTTATAAGTGTTTCCGCTCCAAGGGCCCAGTTGGTTTCGGGTTCGAACCAACACAGCCATACCCAAACTTCACCGAAACCTTGAGTGTAATATTGCGAAACTACCTTCTCAATCCAAGTATCCCTACACACCTGACGGTGCATTGATCAGAGGTCGGTATCCCAAGATATGGGAGTTTGAACGAGCCTTGTCCGAAAATAGGGGGTTTGGGCCCGGTCTGACCCGACCCAATACCCCCTCGGTCGACTCGAACTGGGTCCTGGTCTGGTCCAACTGGGAGCAGGCCGGCCCGGCGCTGGAAGCCAGGCCCAGCGCGGGCGCGGCCCGGCCTGCAGCTGGGCGCGGCCTGCGGCCAGGCTCGGAGGCCGGCCGCGGCTCGGCTCGCGGCTGAGCGGGGTGCAAAGGGGGTGCCTCCCCCTTGTTTCCAAAACGGCTGGCCATAATGGTTGGCCCTTGGTGTAACTGCGAGACCCCTCGGTTCCCGCCTCCAGGTGGCGCCCGCGGCCGGATCAGCTGACCTCCCCTTTGAAGACCGCTGCGACCTCAGGCTGCGGCTCCTGTCTGACCTGTGCGGCGCGACGGCGCCGCACCCCTCCACTGCGGCCCCCTTGATGCTCCGACACCACATGATGGCGCTGCTCCCATCCGCCAGGGCCCACTCTAGGTCACAGCCTCCTTCGGTCTCTCAGGCATGGCACGACGGCGCCACGAACCTCCGCCGCGGCCCACTCCGGTCGTGGTTCTCTTCATCCCCACGCGGTGCATCGGCACCCTGCTGCCTTTGCCTCAAAAGTCATCAATGATCAACAAGAAAGAAGGGAGGAGAATCAGACATGTTTTTGCGGTCCGATCTCCCCCAGTTATTTCGATAACAAGCGGACAAAGTATATGATATGATCAACGATAAAACAATAAAAAATTTAATTCATTAAAATTGAACTTAACCCCTACATGATAATCAACGTCGAACGTCAGTGTCACAGTCGATGGCGTCACGAGATTAGGATTTGTAGACATGAACAGATAGAATATGAGGAGGAAGTGGTGTCTCCCCTTTTTTTCTCAGAGAGAAGAAAATTTGGTGCGTCATTTGCGAGTTCCCACGTTGGCGCCTCCTCCCTTGTCACGGAGGAAGAAGAGGAAGAAGAATCTGGGGTCACCGAGTCGATGTTCTTCGTCGGAGACTTCGCGTTCTTCATTGAGGATGAAGTTCTTCAAAACACAACAGCTCTCTTCCCTTACCCTCAACAGAACAATAGCCAACCAAAAAAAATAAGGTTCCTCATTTTTTTTACTCATGCCAAGTATTCAAAAACTCAAAATTCAAACACTCAATTTAATTAATTCAAGAGGTTCAATTAATTAAATTAATGTGTGTTGGCAATATTAAAGTTGGAGAGGAGAATTCACCCAATTAATTACAAGGGGTTTAATCGGGGGTTTTAGGGAATGTGAAGGGTTGGGGCTCGTGCGGCCCCCACCTCACATTTATCCTCACATGGTTAGTTAGGGTGCTTGTGGGTCCCACCCTAACTCCCCCATGTAGGTTAAAACTACCTTAGGAAAAGAAATAAAATTGTAACAGAATTTTATTTTACTTTTCATTTAATCCAAATTTTTTTAACAACTCCTCCCGAGCAGACACATCTTCGGTAGAGGTCCTCTTAAGAAATTACCGGTGCAGCGGTTCCATCGGGGCCCTTGGATTTCAATTCTGAGCACCGGTTCAAAAGATATAAAAGCCTGCTCGTTTTTTCACTGAACGTACCCGAGCTAAACTTCGTAAATTAATTTTGGGCACACCGGGCCTCGGAATCAAGTGCTGTCAGAAACTACACACTCGTAAAATACCAAAGAATTTATGAAAAAATATTCCTTGAAATTTAAGGGTCTTTACATTACTCCCACCTTAGGGTTTTACGTCCCCAAAAAGAGACATCATAATCTAGGGAAACAAATGAGGGTATTGTGCATTCATCTGAGCCTCCCACTCCCTTGTGGTCTCTGGGAGGTTCCCGAGATGCCACCTAATGTGCACTAGAGGAATCGACTGTCCACGTAGGACCCACTTCTGTCAATCCTCAATCTCCACCGGAACCTCCGTAAATGTCGCCCCGTCATCGATGTCCAACTCCCCATGATCAATGATATGTGTTGGGCCATGCACGTATCTCCTCAGCTGATATACGTGGAAGACATCATGCACTCAGTGAAATGGAGGTGCAAGAGCCAGGTGATAAGCCACCTCGCCTATCCTACTGAAAACCTGAAATAGTCTGATGAAGTGTGGAGATAACTTTCTGCCCCGGCCAAATCTCCATAATCCAGGTCGAGGTGAGACCCATAAGAAAATGTGGTCATCATCCTCGAACTCTAGTGGTCTTCGCCTTCTGTCAGCATAGGGCTTCTGTCGGCTCTAAGCAGTCTTCATCCACTCCTGGATGATCTGTACCTTCTCCGTCATGGCCTAGACCATTTCTGGTCCTACAAGTGCTGACTCCCCAGGGTCAGTCCAGCATTGAGGTGATCTGAAAGGTCGGTCGTACACTTCCTCATATGGTGCCATCTCGATGGTGGAGTGGTAGATGTTGTTGTACGCAAACTCCACCAAGGGTAGGTGATCCTCCCAACTACGATCATATTCGCGGAAACATGCACAGAGCATGTCCTCGAGAGTCTGAATGGTCATCTCCATTTGACCATCCGTCTGAGGATGAAAGGCGGTGCTCAGACGTAGCTTCATCCCAAACCCCTCCTGCAACCCCTTCCAAAGTCGGGAAGTAAAGCGCGCATCTCAACCGAATACGATAGAAGATGGCACACCAAGAATCAGTACAATCTTTTGAACATAGAGGCGTCCTAAGCTCTCCACTCATCCCTGCTCTCTGAAAGGTAAGAAGTGTGTTGACCTCACCTGGTTTGATAATCCCAATCGTGTATTTATATGTTTTGATAATCCCAATTATGTGTTCATAGTTTATGATATTCTCAATTACTGTTGATCTATAATTTAATTCTTTCAAATCAGTGATCCAGTTAATAATAATGTTTAAATAATTTCTGATTTATGTTAATCTCGATTATCTTTGTTTATACAAGCTTTGAAACAATTCAAGTCAATTAGATATGGGTTGCATAAGAGTTTAAAGAGCTACCGATAGCCAGATCTACCGATAGCCAGAGCTACCAATAGCCAGAGCTACCGATATCCAGAGCTACTGATAGCCAGAGCTACCGATAGCCAGACCTACTGATAGCCAGACCTACCGATAGCAAGAGATACCGATAGCCGGAGCTACCGATAGCCAGAGCTACCGATAGCCCGAGCTACCGATAGCCAGAGCTACCGATAGCCAGAGCTACTGATAGCCAGAGCTACTGATAGCCAGAGCTACTGCTAGCCAGAGCTACCGATAGCCAGAGCTACCGATAGCCAGAGCTACCGATAGGCAGAGCTACCGATATGCAGAGCTACCGATAACCAGAGCTACCGATAGCCAGAGCTACCGATAGCCAGAGCTACCGATACCCAGTGCTACCGATAGCCAGAGCTACCGATAGCCAGAGCTACCGATGCACAGAGCTACTGATGCACAGAGCTACCGATGCACAGAGCTACCGATAAGAGCCACCGATAAGAGTTTGAAGAGCTACTGATGGAAGATCCTACATCGAGTCAACCGTACACGTCTACAAACAAACGGATACCTATAATGAACTGTGGAGTCAAATCCTATATCCTCGAAACTATTTTTTTATTATACTAACGGTTACATTTGTTACTTTTGATGCATTTAATGTTATTAAATGATTTGTGTTGCCATTTCAGGAAACCGTACCAAGTATGATCGAAAAGCATAATCATTCCTTCTTCTCAGAAAAACAAAAAGAAAAGGTGCATAAAGAGGACATCATGTATGTATCAAAATGAAGTGAGAGAGACACTAGACTCGAAGAGATCAAGCACACAGAACACACTTGCGATCAAGCTCAAAACGTGCCAAGAACAACTGGAGAACATGCACTCATGAGACTACTACTACCAGCCTCCAGAACATAGATCATACATTGAGAAATTTCTGTAAAAGAAGAAATACACAAAACTCTTCATTCTTTCAGCCGATAAGAAAGCTGAACCTGGAATTCAAGGAAACACATGATACTCTGTTTTCCAGACAAAAACCAGAAGAAGACTCAGAACGAATTCTAATCAATAAAAGGAGTCAAGAGCTGCACGAAGATCACTAGAGCCATTTCTAAACTCTAAATCTTTATCTCTGTGATTTACTTTTTACATTACGAGCAGTGTGTGTTATCTGTTGTATTTTACAGACACACTGTCTCCTGAACCTTAACTGTAGGATTTGTAAATCCTCACTCACTATCTTTTCGTTCATTTTCCCACTGTGGACAGTGGTAGAGGTTGTGTGTGACCTGGGCAGCTGGTTGCTGTTGTTTTGTTTCCCACGAATAACAGTGGTAGAGGTCTTGGACCTGGACAGTTGTAAACTGTTGAACCCCGATCCAGGGTGTGGATCATCTTTATATAAACTTTTGAGAGGACTAAGTTTCGGCATGAGACTGAACCTCTTGGTTAACTCCTCTGTGTTTTTATTTAATGTTTATATCCATACAGTACCTATTTGTTTCATTTTCCACTGCTATTACTTTGAAATATAATCTATCTTCAAAGCTACTTTGATAGTTAAACTCGCAAGTGTTTATATTTATTGTAAACCAGTAAGTTAGTTTCAAAATTAAATTAATCATAAGATTAAGTTAACTGAGAACTAATAAATCTTTGAGAAACTAATTGAACCTTTATAATCTATATAAATTCACTACAGTTTAAACATAGAGGCGTCCTAATCTCCCCACTCATCCCTGCTCTCTGAAAGGTAAGAAGTGGTCCGATATGGTGAGTCGGTCGACAATCACCCAGATAGAGTCCTGTCCTCTGGATGTATGTGGAAGTCCTGTCACGAAATCCATAGATATACCATCTTACATTAACTACGGGACCACTAAGGGTTGTACCAAGCCTATGGGTACCTGGTGCTCCGCATTCACCTGCTGGCCAGTGAGGTATTGTGAAACGAACTCTGCCACAACCTTCTTCATACCCAGCCACCAGTGCTGTCGTCTGAGATCCGGGTACATCTTCACTACTCCTGGATGTACCACCAATGGGTAAATGTGAAACTCTCTCAGCACCTCCTCCTGTAATGCAGCTGGTACCATGGTACGTCCCCTGAAAAGGATGACGTGCTCTCCTCTTATAGAAAATCCGTCAGGTGTATGTCCTATGGATATATGTGCACGTCACATCTCACAGTCAACGTACCCTCGCGGTGCCTCCCTGACCCACTGAATTAGTGGAGAAGAGACTGTGAGCGACTGTAGAAAGTCTGCCCCATATCTATCCATGAAGGATATCTGCAAAGGGGTGAACTGCTCTGTCGCCTCTCCAAGTAGCTGAATGCCCGACCTCCTACTGAGAGCATCAGCTACTACGTTCCCCTTCCCAGGAGTATAGACTATCTCAAATTCATAGTCCTGGAGGAAATTGATCCATCTCTATTGTCTCAGGTTCAGGAACTTCTGCAAGAAGATGTACCTGATACTCTGGCGGTCAGAGTAGACTGTAAAGTGCTCGCCCATCAGACAGTGCCGCCACATTTTCAAGGCGAAGACCACTGATGATAACTCCAGGTCATGGGTAGCATAGGTCTTCTCGTGTTGCCTCAACTTTCGTGAAACATAAGCGATCATTGCCTGCTCCTGCATTAGGACACACCCATGTCCAGTCCCTAATTCATTGCAGTAAACTACATACCCTACGCCTTCCTCTGGTAGCCTCAAGATGGGTGCACTGGACAATATCTATCTTAGCTTCGGGAAGCTTTGCTGACATATATCTGACCACACGAAGGGTTTCCCATTCTTCATCAAAGATGAAATTTGTTCTGCATCTCTGGAGAGGTCCATCACAAATCTCTGATAGTAACCAGCCAGACCTAGGAAACTCCGCACCTTCGTCACGCTCTTAGGTGGCTCCCAAGCTAGTACTTCCTCGATCTTCGCAGGATCCACTGAGACTCCCACCTCAGAGATGAAAAGCCTTAAGAAGTGGACCACCTGAATCCAGAACTGACACTTCCAGAGCATACAATAATTCTGGTTCTCCCATAGTGTGTCCAGTACAACCTGCAAGTTGTAGGCGTGCTCCTCCTCAGTAGTCGAGTAAATCAGTATGTCGTCGATGAAAACTCTGAAAAATCGATCGAGGTAAGGCTGGAAGATCCTGTTCATGAGACTCATACACACTACTGGATCATTGGTTACACCTAAAGGCATAACCAAGAACTCATAGTGACCATACCGACACCTGAAGGACGTCTTCTGCACATACTCGTCTAAAACTATGAGCTGATGATAGCCTGAACTGAGGTCTATCTTCGAGAACCATCAGGCTCCCTTGAGCTTATCAAAGAGGTTATCAATCCTTAGAAGTGGATACTTGTTCTTCACGATCACCTGGATCAGGCGACGATAGTCGACAAACAGTCACAAACTCCCGTCTGCCTTCTTGGAGAACAAAATCGGGGAAGCCCAGGTTGAAACACTGGGTCAGATGAATCCCTTGCCATGAAAGTCCTCCAGCTATACCCATAGCTCACGAAGCTCAACGAGATCCATTTGATATGCTAGAGTTGATATCGAGGTTGTCCTGGGGTACATGTCAATGTAGAAGTCTACCTCTCTACTAGGAGGTAGTCCTGGAACATCGTCAGGAAAAACGTCCGCATACTGAACCACCACAAAAGGAAAAGTTGGACTTCGCACATCAACTACTCCTAGGATGAGACTAGCCAACTGATGGGTGATCAGCTGTCTTTTCCTCTGTGTGAGTCCATCCTGCGCTACAATGGCTCCCTTCTCACCGGTGAAGGTGAACCTTCTCCCATCGGTGTGAACACACCACACCTTGAGCCTAATATAGTCGATTTGAGCATGGACCGTAGATAACCAATCCATGCCCAAGATGACATCTTAAGGCCTCGACGCCGCTACAAGAAGATCCTAGCCGAAGCTCTCACCTCCTAGAGTAAGCTCACAATGTCGAAACCAGTGCGTAATCATCACGGCTGCTCCCTTAGGAGTCTCTAGCTGTAAGGATCGAGCCAACTACTCCGTCGGAATCTCTGAGCTCCGAAAAAGGGTAGGCACAATGAAAGAATTACTCGCTCATGTGTCTATAAGAACAAAAGAAAGGGTGGAGTAGACACAGATAGTACCTCAAATCATCTCGGGTGCGCCATGGTCGTATGCCTCCACTGCCTGATGCTGAGCCTGCCTTTGTCTGCCAACTCCCTGTGGTCGGGGTGGACCTCATGGTGGTGGTGGCGGTAGAGCCCCGAATCGTCGTCCCCACCTGCTGCTCAGCCAAATCCTATACCTTGTCTGCCTGCTCCCTGCAGACCACTACAGTCAAACCTTTGCCTCTGTCTAGGTGGTCCCTCAACCATCTGTTGCTCCTCTGCATGGCGGGTCGGACAGTCATGAGCCATGTGGCCCTACCAACTGCATGCATAGCACTGCCTGCCACTTGAATGACTGGCTCTACTGCATGTTCCCCACACCTCCGAACTAGTATCCTGAGGTCTCCCATCTGATGGTCAGGTCCACTTGGACCTCTGCGACATCTGTCTACTGCCATCTACAGAATTCTCTTCTATGGGTCGCTCAACGGTAGGCCTCGCTGCTGGTGTAGGCTCACCAAGAAAACCTTCCACGAGAAGGGATCGCTCCAGTACTCCTTCCTGCGTTGGAATGATAAGGGAGATCATCGAAGCTCTGATCTCATGCCTCAGTCCCAGCTCGAAGGTCCGGGCCCGGAAGAATGGGTCACGTACCATGTCTATGGAGAAGCGTGAGAGATCAGTAAATCTCGCAGAGTACTGGGTTACTTTCATGCTGCCCTGCCATAGCTATAGTAAATCCTGGATGCGCACCACACGAAGGGTGGCTGGAATGAACTCTGAGATGAAGAGACTCTTGAAGTCCATCCATAGCAGTGATGCCTCGTCGTGCACCTGGAGAATCAGGCTCCACCATCTACCTGCTGCTGCGTACAGGAGACTCGCCGCAAGGATCACCATGAGGCCAGCTTTACATGATGAATCGAATCTTCTGAAGTGATAAAAATTATTTATTAGGAGATATCATTATAATATTTCAAAAATAATAAAATATAATGTTTTCAATATATTTTACATTTTAGTGAAATGTTTTTCAAATCATAAAGGATATTTTCCTTAATAAATGTTGTAAATGATCTTTAAAAATTATTTTCAATCTAAGATGAAATTTTTCTATGTTACCTATGCCATCATTGGAACATGATTCAAGGGTACCGTTAATATTCTTTCACAAAATGATTTGTGCTTTTATTGTCATGACCCGTCCTCGGGGTCCGTTCCGTGACTACCCAAAGCCCGCCTTCCGTATGCCAGGGGCTGGCGACTAGCACTGTAACATCCCAAGCTTCCATGGTACGCTTCTCTTTGAATAATATAGTAGTATGTGTTGTAAGCAACTTCGAGTTCTAACACACACTACCCCCCTCTTGAGTGTCCACTCCGACCAACATTTTCTATCAAAGGTTGGAAAATATTTTCTATATTACTCTGTTTTCAACTGTGATTTTAATTGTATTTTGAAGTTCTTAAAATTTCTGTTATTTCTAAATTTTTATCTCTTTAAAATTCTTTTTGTGATATCATGGATAATAGACTAGAGGGTGCTGCTACTAACCGGCCACCTTTCTTTAATGGAAATAACTATGCTCAGTGGAAGCTCAAAATGAAAATCCATTTGGAAAGCATGAGTTTTGATATTTGGACTGCCATAGAATCTGAATATAAAGTTCCCACTACTGATAGATCTACTTGGGATGAACCTACAAAGACTTCTTAAAATAATAACTGTAAAGCTATGAATGCTCTGTACTGTGCTCTAGGAGATGAAGAATTCAACAGAATTTATGAATGCAAAACTGCTTTTGAAATTTGGGATACCTTGGTTGTTTCTCACGAAGGAACAACTAAGGTTAAAGAAATGAGATTAAACACTTATACTATTAAATATGATAATTTCAACATGAAGCCTGATGAACCTATTTCTGACATGTATCTCAGGTTCAATGAGATAGTAAACACAATGAGCTCACTCAGAATGATTGTTCCTCCAAAAGAACAAATTATGAGAATACTGAGATGTTTTCCAGATAGATGGAGAGGTACATCCGTTTCAATTAGAGAATCCTGTGACATTGGAGCACTTCCTGTCAAGGAGTTAATTGGTAAGCTGATGATGTATGAAGAAGAGCTTAAGGTAAATAAATAATAAGATGAGGAACCCAAAAGAAAATCTGTAGCGTTTAAAACTACTACCTTGAAGAGTAAAGACAAGGATAAACTACAAATGGAGACTGAGAGTTCAACGAGTGAAAATTCAGAATCTGACAGTGATGTTGAGATGGCTCAAATAGCCAGGAGATTCAAGAAGTTTTAAAGGAAAAAATAAATTCTTTAGGAAAACAAATTACAAAGGAAAGTATGATCAACAAGGCAAATGGAAAAAGGATTGGAAGAAGGCTGACAGGACTGATGAAGTTGTCTGCTACGAATGCAAGCGAAAAGGACATATCAAAGCAGACTGTCCAAAGTTAAAATTCAAAATGAAATATGATTAAAAAGACAAGAAGTACAAGAAAGCCATGAAGGCTACCTATAGTGCTTCAGAAGACAGCACTAGTGAAGCCGAATCTTCAGACTCTGAAAGAAATCGAGCCAACATGTGTTTCATGACAAATACTTCTGAGGTAACATCTCACACTCTTGTTTTAAATTCATATTATTCTGGAGATGATTCTGATTCGGAAAACATGTCAAAATCTGAACTATTTGAGTACTATGATATGTTGGAAGAAACCTGTAATGATCTTAAAGACAAATACAACGGTTTAAAGAAACAGTATGCTTTAAGTGTTAAGCATAAATCTGATCTTGATATAGAAAAGGAAAAGAATGCTCAACTACTAATGGAAAATATCGAACTGAAACTGTCAAATGAGCAGCTCAGAAATGACTTAGAAAAATTCACAAATGGAAAGGATGCTTTAACTCAAATGCTAGGAATGCATGTTGCACCTAGATATACTACTGGTTTGGGATACCAACCTGGACAGAGACAGTTCACTAGAACCCGATTTATTCCTAAGTCTGAAAAAAATTATTCTAGTTCCAGTTTTGGAAATCTGTATGCTTCAACTGGTTATTCACATGGTTATAGACCAAATAAAGTTTATCTTTCAAAATCTGTTGTTTCTGTTAATTGTATGGGACCCATAAAACAAATCTGGGTACCTAAAGCCCTGATTGCTAACCTATCTGGACCCAAGAAAATCTAGGCACCAAAGTCATTTCCTGTTTAAATCTGTTTTATAGGAGACCTGCTTGAAGAGCTGTCACAAGAAGATATGGTATTTAGATAGTGGGTGCTCAAGACACATGTCTGGAGATTATTCTTGCTTCAAGAGCTTAATAAAGGTTGATGGAGGTCATGTCACCTTTGGTGACAACTCTATTGGAAAAATCATCGGCCTAGGCCAGATTGGTAACACTGACTCAGTATTAATTTATAAAGTTTTATTCATTGATGGACTTAAATATAACTTGCTTAGCATATCTTAATTATGTGACGATGGTTTCAATGTCAAGTTTGAAAATGATTCGTGTGATGTTTTTAACTCCAAAAATTCTTTAGTATTTTCTGCTCTAAGGAATGAAAATGTTTATGCTGTTGATTTAAATTCTTTAGCCAAACAAAATATTTCTTGTTTGAATTCCTTTCATAAAGAATCTTGGCTATGGAACAGAAGATTAGGACACTGCAACATTCAGTCACTTAGAAAACTGGCTAGGAAAAACTTATTTAGAGACTTACCTAAGTTAGAATTCCCAAATGACAAAGTGTGTAATCCCTGTCAAAAGGGAAAACAACACAAAGTTTCATTTAAATCAAAGAAATAAGTCTCAACTTCTCAACCACTTGAGTTGGTTCACATGGATTTGTTTGGACCATCAAGAGTTTCTAGTCTAAATGGGAAGCATTATGTCTATGTCCTTGTAAATGACTTTTCTAGATATACTTGGGTATACTTTCTAGCTCACAAAAGTGAAGCTTGTCCTTACTTTGTTAAATATTCCAAGTCTATAGAGAACCTTAGTGGACTTAAGATTAAAACCCTAAGAAGTGATCATGGTCATGAGTTTGAAAATCCTTAGTTTGAATCTTACTGCTCACACAATGTCTATAGTCACAATTTCTCTACCCCTAGGACACCCCAACAAAATGGTGTAGTAGAAAGGAGAAACCGAACCCTTCAAGAAATAGCTAGAACCATGCTCAATTAATATGAACTGCCTATTTACTTTTGGGCTGAAGCTGTTAATATAGCTTGTTATGTTATCAATAGAGTCTTGATCAGACTTGTTCTTAAGAAATCCCCTTATGAGTTGTGGAACAATAGAAAGCCTAAGGTTAATTACTTCAAAGTTTTTGGTTGCAAAGTATTTATACTTAATACTAAAGATAATCTGGATAAGTTTGCTCCCAAAAGCAATGAAGGAATTTTTCTGGGTTACTCTATTTCAAGTAAAGCTTATAGAGTTTTCAATAAGAAAACCAAGTGTGTGGAAGAATCTGTTCACATCAAATTCGATGAAACTGATCCACATGAGCCTAAAACGCCTCTTGAGAATCTTGAAGAAGATTTGTCTATTCTGGACCTTAATGACAAATCTAAATAACCTGTTATAAAAACATCCAGTTCTGGACTTTTTCTAGAATCTGCTTCTATTGAACCCGAACCTATAGATGAACCTGAAGTTTCTAGTCCAACCTTTAAAAAATAGACTAAGATTCTAAAGAATCATCCTTTAGATGCTATTGTTGGTAATCTTGATAGAGGAACACAAACTAGAGCTTCTCTAAGGAACCAGGTTGAACATCACGCTTTTCTGTCACAGCTAGAACCCAAAAATATCAATGATGCTATCAATGATGAATTCTGGGTAATAGCCATGCAAGAAGAGTTGAATCAATTTGAAAGAAACAAAGTCTGGGAATTAGTTGACAGACCCAAGGACACCTTAACAATAGGCACAAAATTGGTTTTTAGAAATAAAGTTGATGAATCAGGAAACATAGTTAGAAACAAAGCTAGACTAGTTGCACATGGATATAGTCAAGAAGAAGGTATAGACTATGGAGAAACTTTTTCACCTGTAGCTCGACTGGAAGCTATTAAGATCTTACTTTCATATGCATCACATCTTAATTTCAAGTTATATCAAATGGATGTTAAAAGTGCATTTCTAAATGGTTTTATAATTGAAGATGTTTTTGTGGAACAACCACCTGGATTTACAAACCCTCATTTTCGAAATCAAGTTTTTAAACATTCTAAAGCTTTATATGGTTTAAAACAAGCTCCAAGAGCTTGGTATGATAGACTCAGCAATTTTCTTATTTAAAAAGGTTTTACTAAAGGGATTGCTGATCCAACTCTTTTTAATAAAATAATTTCTAAAGATGTTTTAGTTGTACAAATCTATGTTGATGATATTATATTTGGATCTTCTAAACACTCTCTATGTACTGATATTTCAAAAAATATGCAAAATGAATTTGAAATGAGCTTAATGGGAGAGCTTAAGTATTTTCTTGGTTTTCAAATTTTTCAAACTAGAGATGGAATTATTCTAAATCAAAGTAAATATACAAAATATCTTTTAAAACGTTTTGGATTGGATTGTATTAAGTAAAATGATACTCCTATGAGTACTACCTGTAAGTTGGATACAGATGAAGCTGGGAAACCAGTGGATCAAACCAATTACAGTGGTATGATTGGGAGCTTACTTTATCTTACTGCTAGTCGACCAGACATTATGTTTAGTGTATGTATGTGTGCTAGATTTCAAGCTAATCCTAAAGAATCACACTTACTGGCTGTTAAAAGGATTTTTAAATATCTTAAGCATACTGTAAATTTAGGTTTGTTTTATCCAAAAGGACAATCATTTGACCTCACTAGCTATTCAGATGCTGACTTTGCTGGATATAAGTTAGAAAGGAAGAGCACATCTGGAACATGTCATTTACTTGGAAGATCCCTAGTGTCATGGTGTAGTAAGAAACAGAACTCAGTTGCATTGTCTACTGCCGAAGCAGAGTATATAGCTGCTGGTAGTTGCTGTGCACAAATTCTGTTGATGAAACACACTTTATTGGACTATGGATTTGAGTTTAAACATGTTTCAATCAACTGTGACAACACTAGTTCAATAAACATATCTAATAACCCTGTATCTCACTCTAGAACCAAACACATAGATATAAGACACCATTTTCTGAGAGATCATTATCAAAAAGGTGATATTACTCTTGAATTTATTGGCATTGAACATCAATTGGCTGATATTTTCACTAAACCATTAAGTTCTGATAGGTTAAGTTACATTAGGCACGAGCTGGGGATGTTTAATTCTCACCGATGTTGAAATTCTCACCGATGCTGAAATTCTCACCGATGCTGAAATTATCACCGATGTTAAAATTCTCACCGATGTTGAAATTCTCACCGATGTTGAAATTCTCACCGATGTTGAAATTCTCACCGATGTTGAAATTCTCACCGACGTTTAAATTCTCACCGATGTTGAAATTCTCACCGATGTTGAAATTCTCACTGATGTTGAAATTCTCACCGATGTTGAAATTCTCATAGAGGTTGAAATTCTCATCGATGCTGAAATTCTCACCGATGCTGAAATTCTGACCGATGCTGAAATTCTCACCGATGTTAAAATTCTCACCGATGTTAAAATTCTCACCGATGCAATGTTTTAAAACTTCTGTCTGCCGCCTAGAATATGAATCGTTTTATTTTTATGTTATTTTACTTTATTCATTTATTTATGATTCATACATGATAAAACTAAGCCTAAGTCGCTTCTCACTCCACCGGACCCAAAACCTTTCACCTTCGAATCTTACCTCCCTAATCGACTGAGAACCCTAAATCCGTGATGGAAAAAACCAAGATTCCTGCCAATAGAGATGACAGTGTAGAGCCTAAAACAAAGAAGCAGAAAGTGCAGCAAGAAGCTAGTGGAAGTAATGTCAGAACTAGGTCGGGAAAGCGACCAGTAAACCCTCATTTGAAGAATAGAGATATTGTTCTTGAAAAGGAGCTATGCATAGATTGGCTACTACCAAGCAATTCGTTGGTGCTTGCAATTCTGGAAGATCAGATATGGGTAGATTGTTTTTCAAATAACAATGGTCCCTACTACCCGAAGTTAGTGAAATAGTTCTACGAATTCGTAAGCTTCGATAAGTCTGAGAATGAGAATCAGGTAAGTTCTTTTTTAAATGGAAAAGAAATGTCATTTTATTCAGTAGAGTGGGCTGAATGTTTATGAGTCCCACATTAAGGTGTATCCGGGTATGTCTCAAGAGCAATTCCACCGACCAGTAACATCTTTGACTATGAGACCGCTTTAAAAGAACTAACGGGTAATGGAAGTCAAAGGCAAGTGGTTGCTACTGAATTGGATGGAGAGAACAGATTTCTTTTCAAATTTGTTCATCATGTTATGATACCGAGGAGAGGATATTTTTCTAATCTGAGATATCAAGATATTTATCTTCTACATCTGTTAATACATGGTGTGAATGTTAATCTGTGCAGACTGCTGTTGAGTCAAATGGAAGACATGATTAGGCCGAAATCAAAGACTAATGATTTATTCTTTGACAAAATGATCTCTGTGATGATAAAAGTGAAAGGGATAGCTGAGTCTCAAGATGAGACAGTTGTAGTTAAGAATAAATTCTGTATCACTACTACAGTTTGTAAGTACATGAAAATCAATTGGAACCCGTGGAAAGGAGAATGGGTCAGTGATGACCAGAAGGTGTATGATAAATTTAATCCTATGGATTATCCTTCAAGTCCAAAGGATAAAAGAGATCTAGGTTTAGGACCTGATGAAGAGGAACCAGAGTACAGTGATGACTCAGAAGAAGAAGAAGAAGAAGAAGAGGAAGAGGAAGAAACTCCTATGGATATTGGAGGAGATCCAGACTTTCCCCCAAGTCATGTTACTGGGTTTGTATACTCAAGAAAAGGAAAAGTAGAGGAAGTGTTATCTACTCATGAGGAAGACCAGCCAGTTCCTCAGCAAGAAGGAGAAAAAGAGAATGTATCTGAATCATCTGATTCTGCTAGGCTGAGTCTGAGTCCATTGATTGGAAACTCAGTTGTGCCTACTGCTGAAGTAGAAACAGAAAGAGAAGTAGCTGTACCTTTTTCAGAAAATCTCCTTACTGCTGCTAAAATGGAAGTTCTTGTGGAAGATTCTGATGAAGAAAGACCAGCAAATAATGTAGTTGTTATACATAAGAATGCACCCATTGAGGGGGAGCATCATTCCAATCGTGGAAATGTTACAGTGACTGTCGAGGTTGAAGACTGGGTAGAAGACCTAGGGTTTATAGTCTGTGGTTTGGATTATCCTGATTCAGATAATGAAGTATCTTTGAATAGACCAAAGATCAGCTATGACATCAATTCTGAGTTATTACCTGATGATGTGGTCCGAGTACATGATTTAGATGTGCTGAAAGAAAATCTCAAAGTCAGTTTTGTAGAAGAAATAAAGACAATGGAATATTTTTTAGTATCCTCAATTCAATCAGTCATGAATGATTCTGTAGTCAGTTTAGCTTCTGCACGAGTATCTACTACAGTTGCCCCTACTGATTTTGTTACAAATTTTGATCTCGAATCCCTAAAGCATGAGCTGAAAGAATCCTTCAGTGCCTCAGTTGCTGAGATGAAGCACTGTTTTAGTGAAGAAATGAAGTTGTTAGAACAATCTTTTGAGCTTTCTCTTGGTTTCAATCTGTCAACTTTTATGGGTGAGATGATGGAAGCAGTCAAAGAGTGCCAGACCCAATCTTCTAGAATAGAAGCAGATCTTGAAGCCTTAAAGAAGTCTGTTACTGCCTTAGATTCTTACATGAGCTCAACGCCTCAAGCTGATAAGGATTTAGCCTATGTGAAAAGTGTTGTAAGCCAAATTTTCTTAGTATTTGAAGATTTCAAATCTTCTATAAAGGATCATGTTAAAAATAAGGACTCTCTACTGCAAACTCTGATTAGTGGTTTGACCAAAAGTTTCAAAGAAACTGTATCTTTCTCAGTTGGTCCTCTAGCTTCAAAAACTGCATTTGATTTGAATCAATTACGAGCTATGATGAAGGAGGAGCTTGGTTCTATTTCAACCAGTGGCTCTGTGGACTCATCAGATCTAAGCCGAGTAGTTCTCTCTATAAGAGATTCAGTCAGGGAAATAGTGAAAATCGTCCACGACAATATGAAAGAGGCCTCTGCCTCTCAGGAGGAAATAAAGAACAAGGTGGATTATTCTTTCCAAAGGATTTTTACAAAGCAATAACTCAACCATCATTTCAAGATGATGTTGGAAAACATGAAGTTACCCCCTGTAACTCAAGCCTTCCGAGAACAAGTGAGCAAGCTAAGGCAGATGACTCCTGCCTTAGAAAAATTCATGGAGAACAAAGATGATTTTATATCTGCTATGGAAAGAGGAGGAGGAATCATTATGGATTTCAGAAATCTGTTGCTGCCCTTTTTGCATGTTGATGCCAGACCAGTTATTGTCCCTCCTGCCTTGCCTGCCTCTGCCTCTACAGAGTCTCCAGTCCAGATGACTCCTGCTCAGGCCATTCGAAGCCTCACACCTATG
This sequence comes from Viscum album, assembly GCA_963277665.1. Taxonomy (NCBI): domain Eukaryota; kingdom Viridiplantae; phylum Streptophyta; class Magnoliopsida; order Santalales; family Viscaceae; genus Viscum; species Viscum album. Next base: position 22,227,606 of record OY728119.1, on the reverse strand, counting down.
ATCACTCAACAAACCTCCCAATACAGGTCAGGCACTGTATCAGTGGCTCAACCTCCTGTGATCATTTTTGGGATTCCAAAGCCCTCACCCACATCCTCACCACCTGCATCCTCTTCTGATCCAAAAGGAAAATCTCATGTTGAAGATCAGGATTGATAAAGTGGCCAGGCTATTTGATAGGAATCATTTTTTTCTTTTTCATTCTGTTTATGTAATTTTTTTTGTCTGGTCTAATACAACTGCTTTTCTTTACACTATCTCTGTTTATCAGTTTTCTATGTCTGCTTTCCCACTTTTTGATTATCACAAAGGGGGAGAAAAATATAAAGAAAGGGGAAGAACGGGGGAGAACATATAAAGAGAGGGGGAGACATATCAAAAGGGAGAAATTTGAGCCTTTGATACTATTTCTTACATTTCCTTCTTTGGTACCAATTCTTTCAAAGCTTATCTCTGATACTATTGTATTTAATACTAACTATGATAATTTTTGATCTATCTCATTCTATTACTATTTCCTCTATTTCCTCTGATACTGCTTTCTTTGAGAAATTAGAATATAAATGTTATATTCTCTTATACTATATTCTCATTTTTTGGTCATATCATAAGTTGTGATTATCAAAAAGGGGGAGATTGTTGACCTCACCTGGTTTGATAATCCCAATCATGTATTTATATGTTTTGATAATCCCAATTATGTGTTCATATTTTATGATATTCTCAATTACTGTTGATCTACACTTTAATTCTTTCAAATCAGTGATCCAGTTAATAATAATGTTTAAATAATTTCTGATTTATGTTAATCTCGATTATCTTTGTTTATACAAGCTTTGAAACAATTCTAAGTCAATTAGATGTGGGTTGCATAAGAGTTTGAAGAGCTACCGATAGCCAGAGATACCGATATCGAGAGCTACCGATAGCCAGAGCTACCGATAGCCAGAGCTACCGATAGCCAGAGCTACCGATAGCCAGAGCTACCGATATCGAGAGCTACCGATAGCTAGAGCTACCGATAGCCAGAGCTACCGATAGCCAGAGCTACCGATAGCCAGAGCTACCGATAGCCAGAGCTACCGATAGCCAGAGCTACCGATAGCCAGAGCTACCGATAGCCAGAGCTACCTATAGCCAGAGCTACCGATAGCCAGATCTACCGATATCGAGAGATACCGATAGCCAGAGCTACCGACAGCCAGAGCTACCGACAGCCAGAGCTACCGACAGCCAGAGCTACCGACAGCCAGAGCTACCGACAGCCAGAGCTACCGACAGCCAGAGCTACGGACAACCAGAGCTACCGACAGCCAGAGCTACTGACAGCCAGAGCTACCGAGAGCCAGAGCTACCGATAGCCAGAGCTACCGATAGCCAGAGCTACCGATAGGCAGAGCTACCGATAGCCAGAGCTACCGATAGCCATAGCTACCGATAGCCAGAGCTACCGATAGCCAGAGCTACCGCTACCAATGCACAGAGCTACCGATGCACAGAGCTACCGATGCACAGAGCTACCGATAAGAGCCACCGATAAGAGTTTGAAGAGCTACCGATGGAAAATCCTACACCGAGTAAACCGTACACATCTACAAACAAACGGATACCTATAATGAAATGCGGAGTCAAATCTTATATCGTCGACACTATTTGTTTATTATACTAACAGTTACATTTGTTAATTTTGATGCATTTAATGTTATTAAATTATTTTTGTTTCCATTTCTGGAAACCGTACGAAGTACGATCGAAAAGCATAATCATTCCTTCTTCTCAGAAAAACAGAAAGAAAAGGGGCATAAAGGGGACATCGTGTATGTATCAAAATGAAGTGAGAGATACACTAGACTCGAAGATATCGAGCACACAGAACACACTTGAGATCAAGCTCAAAACATGCTAAGAACAACTGGAGAACTTGCACTCACGAGACTACTACTACCAGCCTTCAGAAAATAGATCATACATTGATCAATTTCTTCAAAAGAAGAACTACACATCACTCTTCATTCTTTGAGCCTATAAGCAAGCTGAACCTGGAAGTCAAGGAAACACATGATACTCTTTTTTCCAGACAAAAACCAGAAGAAGACTCAGAACGAATTCTAATAAAAAAAAGGAGTCAAGAGTTTCATGAAGATCACTAGAGCCATTTCTAAACTCTAAATCTTTATCTCTGTGATTTACTTTTTACATTACGAGCAGTGTGTGTTATCTGTTGTATTTTACACACACACTATCTCCTAAACCTTAACTGGAGGATTTGTAAATCCTCACTCACTATCTTTTCGTTCATCATCCCACTGTGGACAGTGGTAGAGGTCGTGTGTGACCTGGATAGCTGGTTGCTGTTGTTTTGTTTCCCACGAATAACAATGGTATAGGTCTTGGACCTGGACAGTTATAAACTGTTGAACCCCGATCCAGGGTGTGGATCATCTTTATATAAACTTTTGAGAGGACTAAGTCTCGGCTTGAGACTGAACCTCTTGGTTAACTCCTCTGTGTTTTTAGTTAAAGTTTATATCCATACAGTACCTATTTCTTTCATTTTCCGCTGCTATTACTTTGAAATATAATTTATCTTCAAAGCTACTTTGATAGTTAAACTCGCAAGTGTTTATATTTATTGTAAACCAGTAAGTTAGTTTCAAAAGTTAAATTAATCATAAGATTAAGTTAACTGAGAACTAATCAATCTTTGCGAAACTAATTGAACCTTTATAATCTGTATAAATTCAGTACAGTTTAAACATAGAGGCATCCTATGCTCTCCACTCATCCATGCTCTCTGAAAGTTATGAAGTGGGCCGACATGGTGAGTCTGTCGACAATCACCCAGATAGAGTCATGTCCTATGGATGTATGTGGAAGTCCCGTCACAAAATCCATAGATATCCCATCTTACATTAACTCCGGGACCACTAAGGGTTGTACCAAGCCTATGGGTACCTGGTGCTCCACATTCACCTGCTGGCCAGTGAGGTATTGTGAGACGAACTCTGCAACAACCTTCTTCATACCCAGCCACCAGTGCTGTCGTCTGAGATCCTGGAACATCTTCACTACTCCTGGATGTACCGCCAATGGGTAAATGTGAAACTCTCTCATCACCTCCTCCTGTAATGCAGCTGGTACCATGGTACGTCCCCTGAAAAGGATGACGTGCTCTCCTCTTATAGAAAATCCGTCAGGTGTATGTCCTATGGATATATGTGCACGTCGCGTCTCACAGTCAACGTACCCTCGTTGTGCCTCCCTGACCCACAGAAGTAGTGGAGAAGAGACTGTGAGCGACTGTAGAAAGGATGCCCCATATCTATCCATGAAGGATTTCTGAAAAGGGGTGAACTGCTCTGTCGCCTCTCCAAGTAGCTGAATGCCCGACCTCCTACTGAGAGCATCAGCTACTATGTTCCCCTTCCCAGGAGTATAGAATATCTCAAATTCATAGTCCTGGAGGAAATTGATCCATCTCTATTGTCTCAGGTTCAGGACCTTGTGCAAGAAGATGTACCTGAGACTCTGGCGGTCAGAGTAGACTGTAAATTGCTCGCCCATCAGACAATGCCGCCACATTTTCAAGGCGAATACCACTGATGCTAACACCAGGTCATGGGTAGCGTAGTTCTTCTCGTGTTGCCTCAACTGTCGTGAAACATAAGAGATCATTGCCTGCTCTTGCATTAGGACACACCCGAGTCCAGTCCCTGATGCGTTAAAGTAAACTACATACCCTACGCCTTCCTCCGGTGGCCTCAAGATGGGTGCACTGGACAATATCTATCTCATCTTCTGGAAGCTTTGCTAACATATATCTGACCACACGAAGGGTTTCCCATTCTTCATCAAAGATGAAAGTGGTTCTGCAACTCTGGAGAGGTCCAGCACAAATCTCCGATAGTAACCAGCCAGACCTAGGAAACTCCGCACCTCCGTCATGCTCTTAGGTGGCTCTCTAGCTAGTACTTCCTCGATCTTCGCAGGATCCACTGAGACTCCCACCTTAGAGATGAAATTCCTTAAGAAGTGGACCTCTCGAATCCAGAACTGACACTTCCAGAGCTTACAATAATTCTGGTTCTCCCAGAGTGTGTCCAGTACAACCCTCATGTTGTAGGCGTGCTCCTCCTCAGTAGTTGAGTAAATCAGTATGTCGTTGATGAAGACTCTGACAAATCGATCGAGGTAAGGCTGGAAGATCCTGTTCATGAGACTCATACACACTACTGGATCATTGTATACACCTAAAGGCATAACCAAGAACTCATAGTGACCATACCGACACCTGAAGGACGTCTTCTGCACATCCTCGTCTCAAACTATGAGCTGATGATAGCCTGCCCTGAGGTCTATCTTCGAGAACCATCAGGCTCCCTTGAGCTTATCAAAGAGGTTATCAATCCTCAGAAGTGGATACTTGTTCTTCACGATCACCTAGTTCAGGCGACGATAGTTGACAAATAGTCGTAAACTCTCGTCTGCCTTCTTGGAGATCAAAATCGGGGAAGCCCAGGTTGAAACACTGGGTCGGATGAATCCTTTGCCATAAAAGTCCTCCAGCTGTACCCATAGCTCACAAAGCTCAACGAGATCTATCTGATATGCTAGAGTTGATATCGAGGTTGTCCTGGGGTACATGTCAAAGTAGAAGTCTACCTCTCTGCGAGGAGGTAGTCCTGGAACATCGTCAGGAAAAACGTCTGCATACTGAACCACCACAAAATGAAAACTTGGACTCCGCACATCAACTACTCCTAGGATGAGACTAGCCAACTGATTGGTGATCAGCTATCTTTTCCTCTGTGTGAGTCCATCCTACGCTACAATGGCTCTCTTCTCACTGGTGAAGGTGAACCTTATCCCATCAGTGTGAACACACCACACCTTGCGCCTAATACAGTCGATTTGAGCATGGACCGTAGATAACCAATCCATGCCCAAGATGACATCGTAAGGCCTCGACACCGCTACAAGAAGATCCCAGCCGAAGCACTCACCTCCTAGAGTAAGCTCACAATGCCAAAACCAGTGCGTAATCATCACGTCTACTCCCTTAGGAGTCTCTAGCTGTAAGGATCGAGCCAACTACTCCGTCGGAATCTCTGAGCTCCGAAAAAGGGTAGGCATAATGAAAGAATTACTCGCTCATGTGTCTATAAGAACAAAAGAGAGGGTGGAGTAGACATAGACAGTACCTCAAATCATCTCGGGTGCGCCATGGTCGTATGCCTCCACTGCCTGATGCTGAGCCTGCCTTTGTCTGCCATCTCCCTGTGGTCGGGGTGGACCTCCTGGTGGTGGTGGCGGTAGAGCCCCGAATTGTCGTCCCCACCTGCTGCTCAGCCAAATCCTATACCTTATCTTCCTGCTCCCTGCAGACCGCTACAGTCAAACCTATGCCTATGTCTAGGTGGTCCCTCAACCATCTGCTGCTCCTCTGCATGGCGGGTCGGGCAGTCATGAACCCTGTGGCCGTACCTGCTGCATGCATAGCACTGCCTGCCTCTCGAATGACTGGCTCTACTGCATGTGCCCCACACCTCCGAACTAGTATCCTGAGGTCTCCCACCTGATGGTCGGGTCCACTTGGACCTCTGCGACATCTGTCTACTGCCATCTACAGAATACTCTTCTATGTGTCGCTCAACGGTAGGCCTCGCTGCTGGTGTAGGCTCACCAAGAAAACCTTCCACGAGAATGGATCGCTCCAGTACTCCTTCCTGTGTTGGAATGCTATGGGAGATCATCAAAGCTCTGATCTCATGCCTCAATCCCAGCTCGAAGGTCTGGGCCCGAAAGAATGGGTCACGTACCATGTCTATGGAGAAGCGTGAGAGATCAGTAAATCTCGCAGAGTACTGGGTTACTGTCATGCTGCCCTGCCACAGCTATAGTAAATCCTGGATGTGCACTGCACAGAGGTTGGCTAGAATGAACTCTGAGCAGAAGAGACTCTTGAAGTCCATCCATAGCAGTGATGCCTCATCATGCACCTGGAGAATCAGGCTCCACCATCTACCTACTGCTGCGTGCAGGAGACTCGCCGCACAGATCACCATGAGGTCAGCTTTACATCATGAATCGAATCTTCTGAAGTGATAAACAATAATTTATTTGGAGATTTCATTATAAGATTTAAAAAATAATAAAATATAATGTTTTCAATATATTTTACATTTTAGTGAAATGTTTTTCAAATCATAAAGGATATTTTCCTTAATAAATGTTGTAAATGATCTTTAAAAATTATTTTCAATCAAAGATGAAATTTTTCTATGTTACCTATGCCATCATTGGAACATGATTCAAGGGTACCGTTAATATTCTTTCACAAAAGGATTTGTGCTTTTATTGTCATGACCCGTCCTCGGGGTCCGTTCCGTGACTACCCAAAGCCCGCCTTCCATATGCCAGGGGCTGGCGACTAGCACTGTAACATCCCAATCTTCCATGGTACGCTTCTCTTTGAATAATATAGTAGTGTGTGTTGTACGCAACTTCGAGTTCTAACATAGAATACAACCAATCAAACTAGCCGTTCTTAATAGTAATACCTACTTTTTGAAATTTTATAAATTTTATCTCTCAAAATGGACTTCATTTTTGGATTTGTAATATCGAATTTATCCTAGGGTAAATGTTTGGTACTTTTTGGATAACTTTTATATTTTGATGAACAGTGAAAATAACAAAATTTTAATTAAAAACAACTTTTTTAATCAAAATAATTCATAGTGATAAATTATGAATTTGAGTGATTTTAAAGTATATTTGGAATATATTTTTACCATTAAATACAATGTTGGTCATTGGACATAATTTCACCAATAAACCGGACATGAAATAGTGTCAATCTTTTGATAGTTATTATCTCTTAAAAACACGCTTTTTGTTTTAACAACGCGAATTAATTTTAAATTAATTTCTTCCACTTCTGTGTTTTGAATTTGGAAAAATAGATTCCATATTTGGAATCATGATATCAAAATTGTGTAAATAGGTAACTTTTATTTTTAGACATTTTGAATAATTACTTCGGTGAATATTTTATTTACCATGGTTAAAGGGTAAATCCGGTAAATAAGGGTTAATAATAATATTATAATAATAATAAATTACCCTTTTTCAAATTCATTTCATATTCAACCTATTATTTATTTGTTATTCCCATTCTGAAATAATGAATACAGTATCTCCAATTTACTGTAACATTATTATAAATATGGTACAACCATATTCAATATTCTATACATCCTTTGAATGACATGTCACCAAACATGCGTACGTACGGTTTACCGTCTCCACGTCGTGGTGTAATTTTTATTCAATATATTATTATTTGGATGGGTATAATAATGATTTGTAATTCATGTAAATTGTAGAGACCCAAAGCTTGAAGTACATGGAAATTACATTTATTTTTCAGAATACTTAATAAATAACAAAAACAGAAACACAAGGACCGTAAAAGTTTAGTGTCTTTGGAAACATGGAATATTATCTTCTAATCATGGTGAAAGATATTCAACATCTCCATTAATGATCTTCCCATTTGTTTTCTTTCCTAAAACGTTTCTTTAAATCCTCGGGAAGAGAAAACATATAAAGGTTGAGCTGAAATTCTGAGTAAGGGAAAACATAGAGAACATAAAACAATCCATAAACATTTGAAAGCAAAAACGTGAACATGAAATTTAAACCTCAAAATCTTGAGCAAAGAAATAAATCGTGGAAGTACGTAAGGAATATATCATAATGGAACATAAAACATGATAAAATATAATGGGAATAAAACATGTAAATGTGGCAACCATTCAGCACATGTTATTATTTCCATAGTAGCCAAGGCATTGCTGCCAAGACTATCTTAGTGGACAAAGTCCCTTTCTGAATCGAGTTCACTCCTCATTTCAGTCCTGTAACACTGAACCGGATTAACTTACCGTTCCAGACATGTCTATATCATGGATATAAATCTTTACCCAATGCATTGGAGGGAGATATAGGTCCCACCCATATCATAATGAAATCACTCTTACTTGTGCCACAAAATAAACATACATTATTCATAATAACCCAACGAATAAAATGGGTTTCATAAACATCATCTCATCATCACATAATCTATATAAACGAAATGGATATCATTTCATAATAAGAAAACTGAAACCATGTAATTCATAGAGTTATTATACTTGAAACATACACAGATGAAATAATTTCATCTTAGATGGAAAATGGTTTTGATAAAACACTTGAAATGAATTCTTGAGGAAAATATATTTTCTTCTTCAAAATCAATTTCTTTTCACAAAACAACATGCATTTTTAAAAGAAAATTATTTTGTTGAAAATAGTCATGAAATTGTTTGGAGGAAGCTTCATGAAAATTATGCTTTATAAAACTTTAAAAATCCATTCGTGCCGTATAAGTTAAAGAACATTCTTCTAGTACTTTTGCCAGAAAATTCAAAAAAGTACCTCGTAACGTAAACAAAAGAAATATTCCTTACATACCATGTAGTAAAATTCCAAAATGGGTAAAAATGACTTTAAACATACATGAAAACACTTTTATAAAACATGGGCATGGGTGATAGAAATAACCCCAGTAAATACTTACGAATAAGCAATCTCGGATAAAAATGAGATTTGCAAAATCATCCCTTACCTTAGGTCTGATATGCTTCATATCGATCCGAAACTCTTGTATAATGATTTAAATAATGTCATTGACTTATTAAATAATCATATTCATTGTTATGATATCATATATGTTTCACTTATGACTTTATATTACCCGTTTGATTGTAAATTCCATGTTAAAGTAGAGTTTGGCGTAAAATCATTTCATTTATCGTATGTGTTTCGACTTGTCGTTCTTGATATTATTAATTATATCCTGATTTTCATAATTCCACAATGTAATACATGATTTATATTCATCATATACATATATGTTATAGTTCGATAAAAGGAATGAAATACACCGTTCATAGAGACGGTAGGCCGTACGTACGCATGAACGCTGTTTTCATTTCCTTATTGAATTAAATGAAACTAAATAGATGAAATACATATATATATATATATATAAATATATCTTGTAGCATTATTATTTAATATATTTAATTATTATTAATTATATAAACTTTATGATCATTCATGTATGGTTAACATGGAGAATGAATCTCATCGCGTCGTGGAGACGGTAGTCCGTACGTACGCACGAGCGATGATATCATTCCCATAATTATAGAATTGGAGTGGATGGTAAAATATATAAGAATCAGTATTATGTTATAATAACTATATATATTTATTCTTTACACCATTATACCCATCCATGTAAGGTATTGATGGAAAACCAGATTACACCTCGGTGTGGAGACGGTATTCCGTACGTACGCACGCGCGGTGATTTCATTTTCCGTAGGATGGATAGATAGTGAAATAGAGTTGTTTCATACTTATAATAAAATATCAGTATATGAGTGATACTGATGTTATTACTTCATAATGAAACAACTAAAGAAGAAGAAGTGGAAGAATAAATAAAGTTGAAAGAATCGGTAACAGACATTACCTCTACTTTGAAGGGCCTCTTTGAAACCTCCTCTTAGGGCACTAAAATTGGTCTTTGAAGAAGACCAGGACCTGTAGGATGTTTCTAGGGAAGTGTATAAGGCAATTTGGAAGGGGTTGATCGAGCATGAAGTCTCAATGTGGTGTGAGGAAGAGAGGGAGGAGGTGCCCTTTTATAAGGGAGGAGTGGGGCACCTTTGGAAATATAAGAAATATTAGTTATATTAAATCCCAACCCCAATTAAAAACTTCCAAAATGACTCATATCCGAATATTAGATGATATAGGGTTGTAATATCATCAAAAAATAAAATTTATTCATGTTATGAATTTATTTTAAACATTATCAACACGATTTATCCTCATTTATCAATTTAATTTTATTTGTGGTAATAAAATTTTAATTTTAAATTATTATAAATAATTACATATGTGTTATTAATTAACCATAATTAAGTAATTTATGACATTTTAGACTATATAAATTTCAATTTATAATTTTTAAATATTTTTTTGATTTTTAAACAATTTAATAATATGTTATTTTTATAAAATAACAATAGTGTCAATTTTCACAGTATCCATTTATTGGTATTTAAATTAAATCCACACAAATCATATATTCAAACTAAAATATTTAATAGGGTTCAAACATTCCATATTAATCTATAAAATTAGTGGATTACATTAAATAATTCATATAATATTTATTTTAATATTTTTAAAACCATTTATTTGGTATATATCTTAATAAAATAATTAGTACATCATTATTGTATAATTATTTAATATACTTATTTGTTGCATAAAAATTAAAAATAATATCCTTTGATGAAGATAAATATCAAATATTTTATAATAATAATTTTACTCTAATTTATCATGTAACACCCCAAGCTTCTACGGTACGTTTCCCTTCGAATAATGTGATAGCGTGTGTTGTACGCAACACCGAGTTCTAACACACCATAACTAATCAAACTAGCCGTTATGAATAGTAATACCTACTTTTTGAAATTATATATATTTTATATTTGAAAATGGACTTCATTTTTGGATTCGGAATATCGAATTTAGCCTAGGGTGAAATTTTGGTACATTTCGGATAACTTTCATATTTTGATGAATAGTGAAAATTACTAAATTTTAATTAAAAACAACTTTTTTAATCAAATTAATTACTAGTGATAAATTATGAATTTGAGTGGTTTTAAAGTATATTTAGAATATATTTTTACCATTTAATATAATTTTGGTCATTGGACATAATTTTACAATTAAACCGAACATAAACAAGTGTCAATCTTTTGATAGTTATTATCTCTTAAAAACACGCTTTTTGTTTTAACAGCGGGAATTAATTTTAAATTAATTTCTGCCACTTCTGTGTTTTGAATTTAGGAAAATGGATTCCATATTTGGAATCAGGATGTTCAAATTGTGTAAATAGGTAACTTTTATTTTTAGACATTTTGAATAGTTACTATGGTAAATATTTTATTTACCATGGTTAAAGGGTAAATCCGGTAAATAAGGGTTAAAAAATAATATTATAATAATACAAAATTACCCTAAAACGTGTCCTAACCTTATTGGTGGACACATACCCGACCATGGGCATCCTTGGGTCAATTTGGGGACCCCTTGGAGCCACTTGTATGTGGTAGGGACACTTTATATTAATAAAGTTAAAATAAAAATAAAAATGGCATAAGCTTACATCTTTTAGAAGAACAATTTTTACATAGGGTTATACATGTTGTATTTTCGATTATAAATATTCATTAGAAAGCTAAAACGATTTCCTACATAATTATATTTTACTTATAATTTTTAGACATTAAATAATTTATTTTATTTATGACACAATGATGATGCAGTAATTACTATAATAGTGAAAAATTAAAATAAGTGATATTATAAATACCCAAATAAATATAATATGAAACTTTTAATGAATTAAACTAATTTTCTAGGATAATATGATATATTAGGATTGATTTAATTGACTTTGTTTGAAGTAATAAATCTTTTATGAGTTTCAAAAAAATCAACTAATGAATAGTGTCAAAATTGACATAAAAGAATTCTTAAAACAAATATTATATTATTAATTGATATTAAATTCCTAAAAATCTAAGGTTCGGCCAAGAGACTTATATCATGATAGGTTAATCATTAATGGACCACTTGGGGGTCTCTTGGATGTATATAGTAAGTTTATTAACCATAATATATAAAATACAAAGAGACATTGTAAAAGTGAAACTAATTAACTTAGAGTTAATACTTAAAGATAAGGTTAATATAAGTACCCAAACCTGTCTAAATTCTATTGGATGAATTTCTTTCGACCTATCCCCACCTCATCATTTGAATAGTCAACTTTGGAGCCTTTAGAAACCGAATATGAATTTATTATAAATTAATATTTCTAGCTTTTCCAAAGGTGCCCCTCACCCCTCTTATAAAAAGGGCACTCCTCCTTCTCATTTCTTCACACCTTCAAAGCCTTTTGGTTCGGCCAAACTCTGCCCAAATACTCTCCCAACATCCCTCAATACAACCTAGAGGCCTTAGTTTGATCAGAAAGCCAACCTAAGGAGCCCTTTTGATCAAATCAAAAGGAAGAACCCGAAGAAGAGGTAATGATTTCACCACCCATTTCTAAGTTCATTTCTTCTTCCACTTCTTCTTCCTTTGTTCTTACCATTCTGAAATAATAACTCCAGTATCTCACATATACTGTGATGTTATTATAAATATGGTACAATCATATTCAGTATTCTATCCACCCTTTGAATAACATGTCACCATACGTGCGTACGTACGGCTTACCGTCTCCACGTCGTGGTGTAATTGTTATTCAATATAATATTATTTGGATGGGTATAATAATGATGTGTAACTCATGTAAATAATAAATATAACATGTTAATGATTCTGTATATATGATATACCATCCATTTATATATTATTTTAATATCAAAAGAATGATATTGTCGCTCGTGCGTACGTACGGACTACCGTCTCCACGAACGCGATGAGATTCATTCTCCATCGTAACCATTAAAGCGTAATTATCATTTTATGATTTAAAAATGATGTTTAAGGACTTGATATCATTCTGGATATGAATAATATACAACCTATCCTTTACAAACATGTCTTACGTAACAAAACATATGAAAGAAAACAAGTAAGTTAACACCCGAAACAACGATAATACTAAGATATTATTATCAAATCAATATTAAAAGATCATATATGATATCATATTAATGTATATGATATTTGTATAATTTAATAACAATTATTTCACCATTATACAGGAGGTTAACCTACCACAACCAAGGAAAAGTACAAGGTAAGGGTTATTTCACAATCTCTTCATTATCCGAGGTTGTATTATACGTAATAATCTACTGGGATCTCTTTATCATCCACATCCATGTTTCTTCGAAATGTATTTCAAAACATTTTTACTATTTACAAGAATATGGGTTAAAGTCATTTATACCCTTGTTTGACTTTTTATAAGAGGTTTATAAAGGAATCATTCCGTCGTTTTCAAAACAAGGTCCTTTTTAACCTTTTCGACATAATTGAGGTAAGAATGTTTTTTTTAACTTATACGGCGGGTGCGGTTATTTTACGCCGTTATAAAATCTTCAAAGCTTTCCTTACAAGCTTATAAGAATATTTTCAAAGAAAATTTTTTATTTTATATGGATCTTAAATGATTTCAAAATAAAAGGAGATATTTCTTTAAAAAGAATTTTGATTTCATCTATGTCAACATCCTTTGATGGATTTTAAGATTATTTGAAGTTGATTTATTATGATACAAAACTTCTATATTGTATTGAAGGTTTTGTGATATGTTTGACTGTGGATGTGCTATTTTTATACCATTCATAGTTTATTGTGAAAGTATTGACATTTCGTATGCTAGTTTTAATACGAATGTTTATGTTATGTTTAAACCTTTTCATATGGGAATGCATTGGACTTAATAAGTGACGGGTGGAGCCCGCTATAGCTCCTCGATGCATCGGTAGGTCTCATGAGACAAACTAGTGTCTTGGCACAAGGCCTTGACAAAATCTTATTTGTAGTCTTGGCACGAGGCCTTGGCTATGTGGTTATGATAGTCTGGCATTATGCATTCCAACATTATGAAAGTGGTTATTGATTTTTTCATGTGATTATTCGATTAGTAGAATATCCATGTGAATAAGTAAATGGCATTATTTCATTTTACTTTTGCCATACCATGTTGAAGTTCAAATTTAAAAGGCTTTTGTTTTAGTAATGCATTGCCTTAAATGTTTATTCTTATTTATGAAAGTTTCCGCTATATTGTTATCCTTACTGGGCATTTGAGCTCACCCCTTTTCTATGTTTTATTTTTTCCCAGGATGTGAAGAAGTAAATTATGAATGACCTGCAGGGATATTATGAGGGGATAGTAGTGTGGATTATGGAGACATTATGTTGTTGTAGTAGTTTTTTATTTTATGATGTAATGTAAAACTTATGAATATATCTAGTGTTTCCAAGGCTACTAAACCAATCGGTCTTTCGAGATTTGATCTTTCTTGTGATCATGCCAATGTTATGTAATAATGCACCGACTCTGGGTAACTGGGGTCGGGGCGTTACAGTTGGTATCAGAGGAGGTTTAGTACAAACCTTGGAAGCTAGATTTAGATAAACTCTGATTAGAGCACGTAGACCTAAGATGAACTTTGAGGATTAGTATAGAAGAACTTCCTAGAATTTTGGTATTGTAGAGATTTTGTGAGTTTTCCAAGCAATACATCCCTGTCTGGATACGAGCAGGTAGAGGCGGCTCTGGCACAGATGTACCTAGGGGTAAAACCCGAAAACACCGCTTTGAGCTAGACTCGAACGGGAACTGGTGCACGACAACGGGCCTTGCTGCACTCTTGGTTACGACACTCCCGGGGGATATGCTTAGGATAACTCTCACTATCTTTACAAATCATTATGAAGGGTTTATGAGTATATACTTCCTCAAAGAAAACATTATTATGATTATGGATTATATCCATAAATAGATCAATTTATGTTAAGTGTTTTATAAGTATGGGATTATGTATTTTGATACATAAACTGATCTAGTTTATGCCATTGTTTAGAAATGGCGCCTAGTGGAAGAAATGGAAACCGTATCAATGCGCGCACTCCATGTAGGGATTTCCCTCCTGCTCAAGATAATTATAGTGGGGCTGGTGATGCAACTGGTGCCGATCAGCTAATCACCATACTGGGACAACTTACTCAGGTTATGAATAATAACCTTACCCGTATGGAGCACCCTGATCCGCAGCGTGGAGGATCAATGTTAGATCGATTCATGAGGCAACAACCACCAACGTTCAATGGGAATACAAATCCCTTAGTAGCTGAGCAATGGATATTTTCCTTAGAGAAAATATTTCAGGCTTTGGGGAGCAGTGAAAGGGAAAAAGTTATCATGGCAGTTTACCGCCTCACTGGAGATGCTGATCAATGGTGGTCATTGATTCAAAATACGAAGGAAGATGATGAAGTATCAAATATGGAATGGAGGGAATTCAAAGATCTGTTTTTAGAAAAATACTTCCCTCGCGACCATCGAGCGGATATGGAAAGACAATTTCTGAGTCAGAGACAAAAGGAGGATGAGAATGTCACAAAGTATGAGGCTAACTTTACAAGGTTAGCGAGGTATGCTGGAGATTATATTCGCAACCCAAGAAGTAAGATTGATCGTTTCTTTGATGGGTTAAAACCATTTCTCCGTCGAGCATTAGTCTCACAATCCTTTTCATCGTACGAAGACATTGTCTCATGTGCTATAAAGACCGAAAAGGAATTCTCTAAGTCTTATGACTTTAAAGCAAAGCAAGAGAAGAAGAGACCTGCTGATCAATCGGGGAATGGAAATAAGGGGAAGAAGGGAAAGGTTGAATATCCATCTTGTGGTAAATGCGGGAAGAAACATCCTGGTACTTGCTTGAAGGGAATGGGAGTCTGTTACAAGTGTGGTGAAAAAGGCCACCAAGCTCATGATTGCAAGGGGAAGAAGGAAGCTACCAACGTTCAGTGCTACAATTGCAGGGAGATGGGGCATTATGCAAATGCATGTCCTAAGCGTCAGGAGAACTTACCTCAGAAAAGGCCAAGGGATCAAGGCCAGGCTTATGCTATCACTACTGCTGAGGTAGAAGCTCCGAAAGACGTGGTGGCAGGTAATTTAATGGTTTCCTCAAGTTTAGCAAATGTATTATTTGATTCTGGATCATCGCATTGTTTCATATCTTCCCAGTTTGCTAAGAAAATTAGATATTTCCAATTTGATTTAATAAGGGAGTTGTCAGTTAAAACTCCTAAGGGAAGTATCGTTGCAACAAAGTTTTGTGAATCAGTCCCCATTAGAGCACATAAATTTTCTTTATCTGCTGATTTCATCGTCATACCTATGATTGAGTTTGATATAATCCTCGGTATGGACTGGCTTTCGGACTATGATGTGAAGATTTATTGTAAGAAGAAAGAGGTTACGATTCTTGATGATAATGATAAGGAGCACCTTATTTTTAGAGCAGAATCGTCACCACCTAATTCTT